>VWZY01000086.1:774776-789419 GCA_013399075.1 Chloroceryle aenea
TGGGGGGGGGGGGTGTGTGTGTAGAAAGTTGTCCTCTAGTCAACTTTATTGTGACCACTGCAGCCTGTGTTTGCCTTGTGACTTGTAATTACCAGAAATATGGAGAAAACCCTGAAGGAATTTAATGAGGAGAAATAATAAATTTAAGAGGCTGATCACCTGAAAAGGGAATGGTTACAAAAGCTGTAATAAGTTGTATAACTACCTTAGTATAGTGCAAAAATATCAAGCTTGGTCACATTCCTTCTTTTCCTAAGACACGTAGCTACCTTTAGCACCTGTGGGATTGGGAGCAACTAGCAAACCTGACTTTGGAGTTAACACTCCCTGCCTAGGTATTTTGTGCCTTTTTACTAGCCCGGTGTGGAATGGCAGTATTCCATGGAGCTGGGTCTGGTTTGAAGTGTGTTGAGATAGGAGCTTGGAAATTATCTGTTCAAGGTAGCTAGGATGTGGTTAAGGACAAAAATGTTAGGCTGAACTTTGGGGTAAAGTTAATGATATTGAGATGATTTTTGGGAGCCAATCCATAAGAGATTAGTATTGCTTAAGACCAATCAAATGTAAATTGCAAAATTCTGGATGATCTTCACAAGAGAAGCATCCCTGCTGGTCTTCTGAAAGATGAGTTAGATTGGAACACTTCTTGAATTGTGTTTTCTTATGATTTTGTCAGCTACATGTGAGAACTGGGTTCATCTCTCAGCTCATTGGAAACGTCCCTCCCCTGAGCAGAGCTGGATTTATTGCAGGCACTTCCATTAGCATTTCCTAGCCACAGAGATGTTGCCAGTATGCTCACATGGTGAGCAGCAGAGCCTAAGGGTGCACTTCTACATCTGGCATAATTTAACATAAATCTGTGCTTCTGTCCTCGTCCCGAACAACCTTCTTTTTTCTGCAATAACTTTCAGTTTGTCTTGAAAGCCACCACCAGCCCAACCGAGAGAACAGGAGGCGAGACAAAACTCACTCAGATTAAAGTTACTGGGGGGGGCTTCATTGTAGGACGAGGAGAGATGCAAAATCAGCCCTGTGCACTGAAACAGTCCTGCATTAGCTGTACAAATTAAGAAATAAGTTAAGGGAAAAAGTGTGAAAGACCAGATGAAAGGGAACAGAGTTAGCTAAGTTCACACTGAACAAATTAATCTTCTCACATCCTCTCATGCATCTGCTACCCCGCACAAATGCAGCTGGAAAGATCAGTTTCCCAGCCTGGTCTTTGGGCTCCTCATCCTTCTGTCCCTTGTGCTGTGCTGGCCATTGTCGTTCAAGGGCAATGCAGGCAGTGTAGCAGTCACTATTGTCACTATGCTGTCAGTGCTCAACCACCACCAGCAATGCTGCAATTCTGCCTGTTATAGTTCTTGTCTGAACCCTTTTGGGCTCTTACTGTTTCCTTCCAGCTTGGGAAGATCTTTCCATGAGGATCTACAGAGCTGCTTCACTGTCTTCTGTCACACTGCCTTTCAAGTTCCCCTTGTAATGTCAACATACTTTGTAGGCAGCGATTAACCGTTTGGTATGAGGATACATGTGCCTATCAGTCTGACCCATGCTGTCCCATGCTCACTTGTGACCTTCATCCAGCTGTGCACTACATATATCTCTTCTGACCAAAGAGTAACCCTTATGGAGGGGTTGACTGGTTTACAGGCTGGGACTTGCACCTTTAAGCAAACATTTTTATTTTGCATAAGTAGAAGTTAAAAGTTCTTAGTTCACTTTATATTCTCCCCTTAGTTTCTGTTCCTCCTGAGAGCCTTTGCCCTGATGATATAGATCACAGATCTCTACATAGATCATATAGATCTTTGCCGTGATCATAGATCATAGTCTTTGCCCCTGATCATCTGCACCTTCCTCTTTGGGCTGTAGCAAGAAGGGGAGACTCCTTAGAAAGCGAGGATTAGCGGGAAGATCCTGCAGCACATCTGATGGGATGGAAACACCCATGGTGGGTGGTAAAGCCCAGGCAGGGAGCAGGCATGTGGCACGAGGGAAGATGGAGCTCCTATATGGAGCGTGGCCTCGGTGGTGGCAACAGGTAATGAAGTAGGATTTGTTCTGCTGCTGAAAACTGTTCCTCCCTCCTGCCTGCTTTTTGCCAGCATGACAGGGGCAGCTCTTGCCAGGGAGAGCTCTGCTCTTCACCAAGATCAGCCTTTAGCTGCTGACTCCCGCTGCTTTGTGAGAACTAGACTGGAAATCTACAATTTTGTCTCGAATGAATGTGTCCAGTAAGTTATCTATAGCTTCTATATATTTAGTCTTGCTTTCCTGAGTCATATAGGAAGCTTACTGTTTGTCAGCTTTGTCTGAGACTGCAGTAAAAACAAAACTAGCTGAAGCTGAAAAGAACTTTATTCTGGTAAAGCTAGTGGTCAGGTTCTTCTTTATAAGACTTAGGAATACTGTTGTGACAAAATGCATGAAAGCCATAAAGAAAAGAAGAAAATAGTGTTCCAGCAGTGTTGTTTAGGATTTATTCTGTCATTAGCCAGAGAGAATTAAGACCTTACTATGAAAGGAATCAATTGCAAGTTTAAAGATTACTTTAGCGAGTGGTGTAACACATAAAGTGTTGAGTTATGTTTACTCTGCTTGATGTAAATGAGTCAGACCACTGCTCCTTTCCCACACTGTGCTCACGACTGTATCAGCCTAACCAGAGAACTTAAGCCATCTGAAGAGTAGCCTGGTAAAAAAATATGTAAAAAAATACATAAATTACAAAAGGAATCCGCACTTGTAAAAGTGCGAGTTAGAACTATGGCAAAAGACAGAGGTAGGATAGCACCTTTTTGTGGCAGAGAAGGCAGAAGAGTTACGCTGTGAAGCTGAGCCTTCCTCTTAAAAATAGTGTTTTACAACAGGACCTGGCCCCATGCAGTGAACTCTTTGCTGAAGACAGTAATTTTACAGTTGCTTTTTAGGTTACAAAGTGTGTCTCGGTTCCAGAGGCTAGTAATTTCTCTACCAATTTAAGGACCTTCCAGTGTTGTGGCCACTTGTTGTCCATGAGAATGCTAACCGGATCCCATAAGCCTTGCTGAGAATAGATGCCTTTCTGTAAACTGGGATCTTAGAGAGCCTCTTCTACCCGTTTGCTTCTCAGGAGACTGCAACCATAAATTTACATTGTAATACATTGCAAACCACATCTCAGGAAATTTTGGTGTGGTGAAGTAGTTAGTCTTTAGGTTTAGTAGCATTTCATAGAGATTATATATAACACAGCAGGATTGTTGTTAGGTAGTCCCCTACGTCTTTATAAAGTAGTAAACAACTCTTTTAATTCTACTGGTTTCTCCTACCTCCACCCCTGAATTCAGACTGCAGGAAGGAAACACAGGGAATGCCTTTTTTCCTGCCACGGGGCTCTGCTGCCTGTGTTTCTCTTTTCAGCATGTTTCTCCTAATTTAAATGACATTTTCCATTTATTTTCCCCCACATTTTTGAAGTTGTAGCAGAAGTACATAGATGTTGTAGTATGAATCATGTGTGCTTTACCAGACCAATAATCTCCAAGTTGCTGTTAGTCTGGCAGAACACGAGAGAATATATCAGAATGACAGAAGATTAATTTAAGACTAGCTGTAGCCAAAGTGTGCTACTCTTTCCCCAGACCCTGGGAACTCTGCCTCTCTGCAGGAGACAGCCTGCTCTAAGCCCTGGTTTGTGAGAGCTGCCCAGACAAGTGGATGAGGTGGTCCAGGGGACAGCATTTGCTGGCTGGCTATTTGCTGCTGTCTTGTGTTTTTTTCATCATGTAGAGAAATGGGGCTAATGGAGATGACCTCTGTGACCTGCTTGGCAGTATATGTCTGGAAAGCAGTGTGACAAATTTTAACATTATGATTTATTAGGGAAAGGCTGAGGCTCAACAGACAGGTAATGCTGGAGCTGACCATCATACCTTTCTGCTTGGTATTAGCTCCCCATACGTTGTGGGCAGACAGCACTGCTGAGAGATAGAGTCAGCTTGTGAAAGCCACAGAGTCCAGCAGAGCCTGGGAATAGTGGGAAAGGAGTGAGACAGCCCTGGCCTTGCTTAGTGTCTCAGTGCTGAGATGAGAAGGGACTCATAAGCCTGTGATCATAAGAAAATGTGTGTGTACAAAAGCCTTCTTGTGAGTCTTGTGGCTCAGCTCTGGGGTAATTGCAGATATCCTGTCTCACCAAGAGCTTTATGGGGGAAGCTGAGGTTAATGTAAGCCTTGCCCTGCAAGCCTGGATATAGGAACACCACCAGGTCTGTGCTACACTAATGACAGACTGAAAACACCTCCAGTTCTAACATTGTCGGTGAGATCTTGGGTGTAAACTGTTTAAAATCCCTTGTGGTGAACCTGTTAGTGACACCCAGGTACAGGCTGAATTGCTCCTTTCCTGGATTTCAGCATCCTCTAACTTCCAAAAGACCACAACTAGTCCTGCACTCGTGTGTACTGTGCCACAAGCTCCAAGCAGGAGGCCTGGCTACATTCAAGCAGCAGAGCTGCATACAGGAGCAGATCCCAGACAAGTCCTAAAATCTGCATCCTTTGCTGTTATTAGGGTCCCCCATAACCTTAGCAAGCCAAGGACACCCTTTTACAGCCATGATGAGGTGAAGGTCCTGGCATATCATGCATAAGGCAGACGTGCAGCTGAGAAGCAGAAATACTACAACCAGCCTGAAGGAAACATGAATGGAAGTGTGTGTGAGAGAGAGACGACTAGAAGGAACAGAGCAAAGTTAAAAGAATGGTTGGTGTTGATAACTGAGGATGTGGCCAGCTGGGGTAAAACTGGGTTACCACTGACACATACAGTGTTTGCAACAAGCCCAGCAGCCTGCACCATGATAAGCCTTACATGGACGGCTGGTCAGAAGGCATGGATGCTGATAAAGTCCCTGTGCAGATGACTTCTTGGGGGAAAAAACTACTTCAATAACAGAAGAATGACAGCAAGGTTGCAGCACCTCCCGTCTGCAAGTCCTCCTCCTCACCCAGCAGGAAGGCAGACTGTGGGACCTAAGGTACCCAAAATGAAGAAAAAAAGTCACTGAGCAGCCACCTGTCCTGAGGTTCTTGGGGGATAAGGTAAGAGGGGTTTTGAAGAAAGGGGATCATATTGTAGTAACCTCTAGCTCTTAAATATGGCAAAAGACCTTCTCAAAAATGTGTAGCTTGCTACTGAATAGGAACTCAAGAGATGCAGTGAGGACTTGCAACCTGGCAGCCTTGGTCCTATCTCATGCAGGATCCTGCTAGAGTGCCTGGGAGAGGGTCGGTGCCTGTGAGTATGGGAGGAGTGAGTGTGGGTGAGAGAATGAGTGTAACTGAAACTATTTTTCAGAACACGTATAATTTTCCTGCTCTCATATGGTATTGCACTGTTGGTACATTAATTAAACATCATATTTATGTTTAAAACTATTCCACTCTTAAATGAGAAAAATATGTAAAACCTTTGTTTATAATTGGCAAAATCATCAGAGCTTAAGAAGTTTTTGTTTTGGCATGCTCAGTGGTACAAAAACAGTCCAAATTGAGCTCCAAGAACTGAAAATTATTGGGCTAAAATATTGGACAAAAGAAAATAGTGGAGCCAGGAAATTTGCTGGATGCTTTTAGTGATGGAAAGTGCAAAGCTGAAGCCACCAGCGTCTTGCCTTCACTGTTTCCACCCAAAGTTGACTTCCTGTGTGTCTGTGTAAAGGGTGAGAAGATCATGGCCCAGGAGGAGACCCACTGCTGACAGTCATCTGAACAAAGAGTGGCGTAGGAGCCCAGTCAGTTGTTTATAAATGGATTTTAAAGTTAGGGCTCATGCATTTGCTCCAAAGAGACAGCTCCACAGATTGTTCTTTGCAGAGTTACTGTACAGCTCCTATTTCTCCTTCAGCCTGCTAGCTAGCCTTCATTTCCATATTTCACATCTCTGTAAGTGAGCGCTCATCTCTTTGGGATAAAGTCCTGCTTTCAATTAACATTATTGTCCTTATGAGCATTTGAAGTTTAAGTAATTATTCTCATGTTTGTCTTTTTCCAAGTTTTATTGTTTCCTGTGTAGGATGGTGGTTTCCATAGATACCTTGAATGTTATTTATCTCTCCTCCCTGGATGTGTAGTTCCTCCCATTCAATTTCAGTGCAGCTTGCCATTGCCGCTTGAGGCCTTTGCTCCTTCACCATATCAGTGCTATACTGAGTATTTTCATACTGTTTCTCTAACATATCTTGTCATCTTATTATGCCTCCTTTTGTTCTTAAAAGGCTTTTAATCCACATGATAAAACTCCTATCCCAGCCAGTTTTAAATTAAAAAACAGTACATTGCATGCCTACGTTAGGATTTTGTACTGATAATTGTTGGAAACTTTAGCTCAGCTTTTCTGTACTCTGAGTAACAGTTAAACAGAACAGTGTTTTGTTATTTTTGTTCTCCTTCCTCCCTTGAGAAATGTTATCAAAGGAAAAAGTCTGGCAAAGTATTCAGGATTTGTATGTCCTCTCTGAGAGCTCAGCTAGCACTGACTGGTATTGTTGGAGACAGCTCTCACATGAGTTTTCTCTCTTTATGCTGTTTCTGCTGTGTCCCTGAGGGAAGCTATGTCCTGGATTGCAGAGGTAAATGTGAGTCACTGCTTGGTATTGAGTGGTGAGAAAGTTGACCACTATCGGTCTTCCCAAATCCTAGCAGAGGCCGAGAAAAATATGGACACAGCGTAAGTTAGCACTTTCTTCTGCACAACTGTTCTGCCCTTAACAGGCTATTTACTGCACAAGTGGGGCTGTTCTGCTGATTCAGCATCACAAGAAGTGATGCCAGGGAAGCTCCAGGCCATACATAAGGAATTACAAAGGAGACCATTAGAGTCACAGTTTTTCTCTTTAGCTGGTTTATAAATTGATGTGTTTCCTTTCTTGCTCCTTTGTCCCAAAGCTGTTAATAAATAACCTTTTCAATGCCCCTGCTCCAGCAGGAGATGTGAGGAAAGAAGCCTGTGCTCATGTGAACTTGCTATCAGTGCTGCAGCTGGGCTGGAGATCCTGTGGCCGGAAGGTGAGCTCTGGCTTGAGCTTGGTATGTCCTGCAGCAACAGAGAATGGAGCTCAGAGAGGCTGGGAAATGCAGCAATGGTAGGGAAGCAGCAGCCCTGTAGCTGCTTTTTGCATGGGCCCAGGTTTGCTGGCCATTCCTGCTGCTGAGGGGTTGTGTTTATCTTAACAGGGCCAGACAGAGGCTCTTTTCAATGCTAAGAGCGTCCCCTTTGCTGGAGTTACCATGTCACAAGCCTGTCACTTCCTCAGCTGAAGTAACCTCAGTTTTGTTGGCTTTTGACAGTGGAAAGTGTTGATTTCTTTGTCCTAGTAAGCATCTTTGTATACACAGGCTAGAGCATGGAGCAGAAAGCTGGAGGCAAGTGTTAGAGAAGAGCCTGGGATTTCTCTGTTTACATCTCCTTGTAGGGAACAGAGAGTGACTCATGCTCTTACTCTTCTTGGGGAAATGCAATGAGAAGTCAGAGCCGTAACATCTCCTTACTGGGTCCAGTCCTGGGTGCAGTCTTTGCAGATGCTTGGGGACTGCTCAGTCAGTCAGAGGTGATAACAATTTAGTGCCTCTGCAGCAGCCCCTTGTGTACAACACATGCAAACAGGGCAGCTCAGGCACTTGTTAGGATGGACTGCTGTGACCATCCCTTGTCCTTGTTACCACTGTGTGACCATACTGCCTTATCCAAAACATTTCACATGCGTATTTTGAACTATTTGAGACAAGGACTTGGGGGAAGAGGAATAAATGCATATAAATTGGAAGTTAGACTATGGTTTGATTGTGAATAGGTTTCCTTTCCCGCGACTAATTCTCCCTGGGATTCACTGCATGTCCCAGTAATAACTAATCTGAACTTTGGAGACTAATAATGTCCTGTGCCAGCCCATTCATCCAGCAAAACTCCTTTGCTGTTTCGTTTATGTCTGCACAAAGCTGCAGGCCTTGCAAAGTGCTCTTCTGACCATGAAAATGTAGATTTATGTTTAACTTTTACTTTTCATTACCTTTTCTACCTCTGAGAAATATTTCTTCTAAGAATCTGGCACTTTGTCAAGGTTTGTGCCCTGCAACAGGCTTTGATTTCACATTCTTCCCATTGGTTGTCCTGAAAAACACCACAGGGTAATTTGTTTCATGCTATTTGAAATGGAAATTGTGGCAGCACGAGGAACAGAGCATGATATTCATGCCAAATATCATAAGCTGAATTCTCCTCATGGTTTGTGGGAATCCTAGTTATTAAAGCTGACTTCTGAGAATACTGTGTTTTTCTGCAAAGCCTAGGCAGTGGATGTACTCCTCAGCAGGAGACAGAAGCTATCCCAGATGTTTCCTGTCCTCTGCTCTGCAATGAGGCATGGAGATATCAGTACTGACAGCTGGAGGTATGGGGGCAAATCAAAAAGTCTTTAACTAGAGAGCTGCTGTTTTTATGTGTGCAGGCTTAACCTTGGCTTATTCAAAGGAGGAAGCAGGGCTGCTGCCCTGCATGGATAGCAAGGGACCTTTTGCTTCACCTGCTAGAATTAGTTGTAGAGGGAAGGTCCCTACAGTTTTCTGTGCTGCAAACGGGTACTATGCATGTTACGGGTGAGAAAATTGACTGTGTATCTTGCCAGGTCTGAGATACACTCCCCTAAAAAAGCAAACCTGTGCTGGAAAGCACACTTGTAAGGAGTGGTACAATCTGGGTGTAGGCAATATCCCAGGCACAGATGAGCATGATAGCCATGCCCAGTCTATGTATTTAATAAGTGGAGCTGACAGGGAAGGGACATTATCTGTCCCTCACCATACATGGCCTCATTGTCCAGGGCCTTTGCAGTGGCTCTGCTGATGCTGCACCCAGCCTAGAGAGCGTCTGTGCTTCTGCAGTTGGTCTCCAATGGTTTTCAGTCCTGAGTGGGAAGTGAAACTTGAGGAGAAAAGCTGATTGCTTTGCTGTACAGAAATAGTTGGGAAGCCCAGGTTCCGGCCGGCTGCAGCAGCGTGGGCATCTGCGATGTGTGCTCACATGTGTCACTTTGGGCAGCCACACTGTTCCTTGGAAGCTGGGGAAGTAAGCCCCTGAAAGCATTAGTGTTGCTCAATGCACAAGGTGATCCTAGGAATTTGCAATTCAGAGAAAAATGTCCCTGAGATGTGGCAAGGGGCTTGGCAGCCTCATCCCCTTTGAGGCAGGGGATGTTGTCAGTAGAGTGGGCATACAGGGAAACTGGTAGCTACTGGGAGGGTGTATTTTGACACTGCTGTGGGTGGTGAGGGGTTTGGATGTGTGTTCTCTGCAGCCGTTCCCCCTGCCAGAACCTCCTGTTGGGTGTGCCAGTATTTACAGTGCTCGGGACTTTGTGTTTTCCAGGAAGTTTCTGAACTTGCTGACCCAATGTGGGTATTGAAGTGGGGGAGCAGTTGTTCTGGGGGGTATTTCCTATTTCCTCTGCTTTGTCATGACAATTCTGCATCCCCTTGCATGGGTGGCTGATGGCCGTCGGGGAAGGGTGGCCTGTACTGTGTTGGTGATGTGACTCACACATTGCAAATATTCCTATTAAAACAGTGGCCCTGATGACTTCAATAGCAATAACAATAAAAAGGTTGCACACAATAGCTGCCTGGGGCTGAACTGGGAATTTTAGTGAATGATAGAGTAACTCCTCAAAACCAAAGGGCACCATCTCATAATTTGCAACTTCCAGCACAAGGACAATATATAGTGTGCTCAGTCTTGATAGAGAATGAAACGCTGTTATGAGACTTATGAGTTATTATACAATTAATGTACACTTATTCAATGTCAACAAATAATGTCTGGTAGCTCCTAAAATAACTGATTTCCTTGAGCTTGAGCTGAATCAATGGAGTATTTAAAATAGACAAATAGGAATGCTAAGCAGACTATTCCTTTGTTATTCTATTCCCCAAATCCTTAATCCAACAGTTGAAAGTTACGCTAATTTGAAAAGTAGCAACTTCTCTAAAAGATGCATAATTAGGGTCAAAAAAGGGAAGCTTCAAGTAATGCAGATTTAAAACTGGAAAATGTAGATGGCCAAAAGAAGCATAAGAAAAAAGTTATGGCTAGAGATTTAAGGCTATTGAGCACAAAAAGAAACCTAGAGGTACCCTTGGCCCATTGCAAATGAGCATGTTAGAACTACCAATATTAGCAAAACTGAAAAGGTGTCAGTACTTGATGCTTCTTCTTTCCCTGATAGAAAAGCATGTCTTCACCTCATGTGATAGACAAGTATATTCAAGCAATAATTCAGGTGATAATCTGGTGTGGGGAGGAGGGGAAGCCATCTTGAACTAACTGAGTATTTTCTGATGAACCATCACAGTTTATGCTCAATGGCAATAAATCCTCTCCAGGGAAAACACAGCTTTGATGGACTGGTAACAAATTAATACCAGAAGTTGCCTGGTAGGAGACTGATGTAACTGTTAACTGTTGCTTCATCTGATTTGAAAACCAGTTTGATGTATGAATGCTAAAGAAAGAAGTACGGGTAGGGTTCTGCCTTAGAAGCTCAGTAAACATATAAATGTGAAAATTTACTGTTTAAAGGTCCCTGTGTCTGCAGTATCCTGCCACTTGTTGGTTGCTTTTGAGAATGCTGAGTATCTTGGTCTGACTGCTGGGATGTAAGCCAGAAAGATATCTTCCTGTGGAGACTGATGAACAGGCATCAGGAAAGCTTTGGTGGGGACAGTGTATAATAAATAAACAGGCAGGGGGGGCTATGATGTGAGGATGGGAGGCAGCATAAGTATCTTGGAGGGCATCCAGGGAGGCTGAGCAGCACACCCAGCACAGCCAGGCACCGTGGGAAGGCCTCAGACAGGGGTATCCTCTTTGTACACGGGGTGAATAAGGGATTTGTTGGTGCGGCAGCCTCGGTCACAGGGGCTCCTACCCGGAACCCTCAAGGCATTGCTCTGCCAGCAGTAAAGCCACGCTGCAGGGCGAACATAAACGGGGCTGTGGGACTGCCCCGAGCACAAAGCCTCTCTGTGCCACTGCCGGCTGCATAGGCGGCTGCAGAAGGGAGAGAAAGGTCTGTGTGCTGCTTGCTCCTTTATGTCCATCTCTTGCTGCTGCTGCAGCTTCTGCTATTTTTTTGAAGCCTATAGCACTCACCAGCTCTCCAGCACTGACATGGGCATTTCTTTTTTTCCGGGAAAACAGGACTCCTTCAATATGTCTTTGCTAGCAGCATGGCTTATGAGTGTATCACCCTCTTTTTGCTAACTCCCTGCTTTCTGAACCGAGGAAACAGCTAGCAGACAGTCCAGGAGCCACCCTGCCATCCCTGAGGCAGTAGCAGCTACAACAGCACTGGCAGATAGAGACTTTATTTGTCAGAAGACAGATAATGTGACTCCCTTCCCCTTCTCTTCCTGAATAACCCAATTCCTTCAATCTTTCCTCAGAGGTCAAGTTTTTTAGACTTCTGATCTTTCTTCTTCTCTTCTGTAGTTTTTCCAAGTGGTCTACATCTTTCCTGAAAGGCAGTGTCCAAAATCGGGCATAGAACTTTGTAGGAGGTTTTACCAGTGTTAGAAGGACTACTACAAACAGCTATAACTGCAAGAATGTTTTCTCTGGAAGTACTACTTAACCAATTGCTCACCATGCTGTCTTTGAGTGATTGCTATTTTCTAAACGTCATATTTGCTCTCGTCCTTACTCAAGTGAGTGGAATGTTTTCCCCAGGCTCTCCCCTATTTATAAAACTTATTTTGAATTCCAGTCCTATGTGCCAGTGTGCTTTTGCTTCCAGCTTAGTATTATTATAGATCTAGGTGCACTCTTTACTCTGTCTTCCAGCTTGCAGCACACACATGTGTGTGCACATGGCACAGACTAGTTCATGCCCTCTGCTGGGCTGTGTAGCCTGTATCTGTAGGAGTCTGCTGTTTGAGATACATATATAAATATATATATACATGAGATTATATATATAAAGTATCAAATGTCTCTGAAAGATGGCATCCAAAAAATATATTACATTGTTTCGATTATCAGTTTCACTGACATTGCAGGGTTTGTACTTCAACACTTAGAAGTATTTAATCTGGGAAAACATAATCCAATAAATGTGTATTTGTAGTTGTATATAGCACCACAAGGAGGGCCAGAGATCAGACCAATATTTAGGCCATGATCTTTGCCTTATGAGTAATTAAAACTTGGAGCAGAGCCTCCCACACTGTTCCATGTAACAACTTTAAAAAGTGATGTAAAATCCTTATCTGGAGCTTGAATTCTAATTTCAACATGTTCAACAGGTGGTTTGTTTTGCAGCAAAATCTTCCTAGGTAACTTGGACAAGATCATGTTTGAATGAAAAGTGCAGAAAAAGAATGAGTAAGAAGTCAGATGGGGACACAGAAAAGGGTTGCTAAATGAAGCACTGTGGCTCTTCTGAGTGTTTATAAACACTATGTTTGGTTGTGGTGAGTTTGAAGACAGGAATGCCTTTTAGGTAGTGAACCTCGAAATGTGATGTGAGTTCAGCAACCTCACTGAGCATGCAATTCAGCATGATAAGCTTCATGACTACCAAAATCTCATTTTCCTTCAGCAGGAGGATAATGTGTATCCCCCCATCCACCTTGAAGAACAGCAGCACTGATTGCTGCCATCCACTTTCCCTGCCATCACTGCCACCAGAAATTCATAGATATGATTTCCTGCAGTTAGTAAATGTGCACAGACTGCACTGCCAGAGTGTCTGTCTACTGTGCTCTCTGCTGACCTGGATGATGTTCATCTCCAAACACTTGCTCTCATGAATACTGCTTCCACCCAAGCTACCCACCCCATGCTACAGAGCTGGTTGCAGGTGCTGGATACATTCAGACTGATGAGGGTTTTGGGCACCATTCAGCCATGGGCTCCTGTGCTCTTTCAGCTGGTAGTCAGGCAGGCAAGTTGTTGCTCCTTGCTTTAAAAATATGGTGACATCTGTCTCATTTCCATCAATGTTGTTCCCATTTTCTCAGTTTTCAAGTATGCCTGTGTCCCTTTGTGATGGGTCATAAGTCAGTGGCTTCTCAGCCACTGTGTCTTTCTGTTATATTTAGGTTCAGGAGCTCCATAGCCTATATTCCCATTTGCTGTGCTACATGATTGCATATCCAGCAGCTCTCCCCAAAGACTGGACATGTACTTAGGAAACCAGTTATTGGAGAGACTCCCAACAGACTGCAGCAGCAACGTGGGTGAGCAGCAGCAGAGGCAGCTGCCAGCTGATGGGCAGGATTCATAAGATGCTATCTTATTCTCTGTCATCAGTCCAAGCCTTGTGGGCAGCAGACAACATGTCTTGGAACTTCCTTTGCTTACAGCCTGTAGCAGGGCTAATTTAATTAAATGTGATCACATGGGGGTTTGCTGGGATTGAATAGGAGAGGTGCTGCATTGACCTAGTACTGGTTGTGATAGTAGATGTTCATGTGTCTGAGGTAGCACAGGTCCCCTCCTCACTTCATTTAGGCTGGGACTCTACCATCTCCTAGTGTAACAGGTACATTACTGTGGGAAGTTAGTCTCATTGCAAGTGTGGTCAGGATGCTTAAGAAAAATAAAAGCAGATTATTTGGTGCAGAGAGAAGGGCTGCTGGAATGTTCAGGTAGATGGAGAAGGCTGGAAAGACAAAAATTCAGAAAGGAAAGGATCGTTGCTTATAATTTGGTTAAGAGAATAAATTCCAGGAGGATTGAGAGTTGCATAAATTTTGAGGCAGAGGTTGAAGAGACAGAGGGAATAGACTAGCAATAAATAAATTTGGCTGAAAATTAGAATGTTTCTGACCATACAGAGGTGTGCTGAGAGTGTAAAGGTGACAGTGGAAACTCTCTGTCATTGTGGCACTTCTACAGTTGAAAACTGATGGCCTTGCAGTACTGCTTCTTGTGATCCCTTCTGTAACAGCATAAGTATCCAAAGGAAAGAACAAACATCAACTTTAGCTGTTTGTTGTGCCAGGCCAGAGCTGACAACAGTCTTTATATTTATTAGAGATGATGGGTCACGGTGGAATTATCTGAACTGACTGTAGCTTTGAACTATGCACAACATCTCTCCTTTTCTGTCTGACAATCCTAACTTCAGTCCTCAAAACAGATTTAGCATCTCCTTAATGCATCTCTGAAAGCAGCTGGTTGCCTGATTCCTTTTAAAATTTGTTGCCAAGTCTTGTTTGGTGAGAAGGGAGTTGGAAGGTGGGCAGCCTTGGCTGTGAGTGACATCTCCTGGAATGCAGAGCTGCCAGTGACTTACTGTGATGGCAGCAGGAGGAACTGTTTCCTATTTCTCTTGAGGGTCTGGAAGACCCTGAGGACTATCCTGCTTCCTTGCCTTCACACAGAGATGCCTTCCACACTGGTGTGATCCTTCCTGCATTACTACTTACCAAGAGCCACAGGGGTTCTGCATAAAAACTGCTGTTAGCTGGAGTGGCTGACACTGTAATTCTCAGTCGATAGCTAACTCAGAGACAGAATGTATATTAGATCTGTTTATGTTCTGTGACCTGCACTTATCACTGGATGGAACCAGTGGTACCCCCTATTAAAAA
>VWZY01000086.1:789495-808360 GCA_013399075.1 Chloroceryle aenea
AAAAAAAAAAACACACAAAGACAACAAAATTAGAAACATTGATGCTAGACTGTGCTCCAACATCTGGAGAGTGCTTACTGTCTGCACAATGGACTGGGCTGCAGCACCAGGTGTCTCTGCACTTTGTGGTGGGGAAGAAGAAAAGCAGCATTATTTCTCTGCCGACTTTGGGCCTTCTGTGATGTTTTTATCACCACCTGCAGTGAACACTATGGGAGAAAGAGCAAAGATCTGTCTCTGTTTGGCTTCTGGCTGTGCACAGACAGGAGCTCATGCCTATTTAATATTTAGATGAGTAAAACTGCTAGTGGAAGAAAAGTCCTGGGGTCTGGTAATCAGAAGTGCTAGAGGGTCAAGCACTGCCCTGCTTGGTAAAGACTGAGCAGTGTTTGCACAGTATTCAGCAGCATGAACGTGGGGTCCAAAGGAGCTGGAGGAGTCTGGAGGGTAAGTTACTTTTTTAGCCACTGCAGAACCTGAAATTAAGTCTAGAGCTGATGGAGGTAAGCAAGTGTGCAGAAAGGGGAACTTGTTCAAATACCTGACCTTTCCATCAGGTGAGGTTTGGTTTGGTTTTGATTGCACTAATTTTTTTATCTGGATTTAAAACATAGTGGTTTTGGTTTTATTTTTTTAAAACAATCTACTCAAGTCTGTACATTTTGAGTTCTATTTGGAATGTCATTGCTTTGCTAGTCTACCTTCTGTGTTATCCTTATGATTTTGTACCTTTTCTTCTATGAAACATGACAACAAAAATGCTGCTTGGTAGCATTGGAGTTCACACAGGTGGCCACTCTGGTATGGCACAAAGCAATGAAATAACATATCTACAACCCTCAAGAGACCTGAAAAGTGCTTATGGTACTGAGATAAAATTCAGGCAAGAGTTATGTTCAGGATTAAGGAAATAATAAGCCTTAGAAGAAGATGACTAATCTCAGGTTGCAGGTGGGATGCAGACAATTATCATTATGCCTCTGACTAAAGACAAGGGACTTCTACAGCTGTTTATTGTGATGGTCCATTACAAGAAGAAAATTGTTCCTGCTTTGCTGTTAATGCTGCTGCTTTCTGAGTGTGGTTGCTGAAAAGATACAGCAGACAGACAATACCCAGCATGAAAGGAAGTTTGAAAATCTTAGAAATTATGCAGTCACCTATCCTTCACCACTTTCCCACCTTCAAATTCCACTTCATGACAGTAAACACCCAACAAAGCCCTTAGCTGTGACCTCTAGACAAGAGTAAGAGTAAGGCTGGCAATAATTACATAGATACGCTGTGCAACTGTCAGCAGCAGTTTTGTTTTTCAAGCATGCTAACTTCATATCTATACTATGTAGCTGATTTTACATTATAGCATCTGTGTTTATCTATTTTTCTAGTTGTAAAATCATTTTTGTTCAACAGACATGCTCAGTGCTATCATAACCTAAGTGAACTACTCTCTCTAACACGAAGTCTCCCAGATGTCATGCTCTGCTCTTTCTAATCATTGCAAGCCATGAGTTCTGGGGCCTTTTTTAATAAAGCTGCAAAAAATGCATTCTTACCTCCTACTGTCTGGTATGTGCACTAGACTATTTTTTTAAGCTGCATTCTTGCAGATATTGGCAAGCACACTGTGCCTCTAACAGGCACTCACAAAATGAGAGCATGACAAGCTTCTAAATTTCACAGTTAGCCTCAGCAGATTTACATATGAGTGCAATGAGAGGTAGCACAGAGTTCCAGGTCAGGGGACCTGCCTGCAGGAAGATCTTCAAGTTCTCTTACAACTTTTAGGTTCCATTTTGTCTAGGTAGGTGGGAAGACATTATTTGGCTACAGTCAGAGACTTCCAGAGGTGCTAACTTCTAAATAACTCCAGGATTTAGTGTCATTTGAAAGCTTCGGTAACACTTTGTATAGCTCTGGCTCTTAGGACCATCTTTCATATGAAACCAGAGCACTTAGAAGATGGACCTGTTCAGAACTTGAATGCTTTTCATATATGTATGTATGACGTGGGGTGCCAGGATGGATTTGGAGGACTGACCCAGTATCACCTGAGGGCTGGAGAATGACCTCTGGAACTCCAGTTGTGGTGTGGAGATGCAAAGCAGGTTCAATCACCTTACCTTCTTGGAGCGTGAAGAGAGCTGATGTGCTTGTCTGCAAAGAGGTATTGTCACCCTGGAGGACCCATAATGTACTTCTAAACATCTCCTAGGGTATTTTTGTATAAGGTGAAGAGAAATTAGTTCCTGTATGAGCAATCAGACAATCAGTGCTTTTGACTACGGGATAGCAGTCTGGGTAGAAAGGGATTTTATGTCATAATAGGAGCAGGTATGTCCCCTACAGTGATACAGCTATTTGTTAGCTTTAAGTGTTGAATTTGCAGCTAAATTATAAACTGCACATACCCTTTCTAGAGCTTCATGATGTAAGATGGTATTTTATTAACCAATACCAAAACTGTCTGAACCTTAGTTGTGAAGTGAGATTTCCACCATGGGTTATATGTAGGAGAATCCAGAGCAGGAAAATAGAAAAGATGGCATCATGCTAGCAAAAAAAAAAAAAATGTAGGTATATGAATATTGGTTCTGAAAGCTTGAATGACATATTGGTTGTTAAAGCTTAAATGCCATTTTGGTTGTGAAAGATTTCTATAAGCCATAAGTGGCTATTTTTTTACAGAAGTCTACTGCTAACCATGTATTTTAAGCCTCAAATACTTTTTGTTAGCTCAGTCATACCAAATATATCTGTAACAGTTAAGGATTAAACTGGTACAAGTTTTGCAAAGTGTGTGATTTTTAACCATATTAGGCCAATTTTGCAAATACAGGGTATTCATAATGTACTGGTCTTGTGAGAAGTAAAACAACCCTGCAGAGTGCAGATCATATTTTCTATATAGCATTGCCAGGGTGCAGGACAGCATTGCTTGAACTGATGGCCGCATGCTGACACATTAGTGTTAGATTTCCTAAATGCATTACCAGTGATGAGGGTGTTGGGAAATTGTTATAAACACTGCAAAAAAAAACCCAAACAACCAACCAAGGAAGCATAAAGTATACTGGGACAAGATGTCACTGGGGCTAAGGCTTTGGGCTCCCCGAGGTTACACTGTTTATGGATTAGCAGTCTGCTCTTTCATAGAATCATAGAATAGATTGGGTTGGAAAAGACCTCCAAGATCATCGAGTCCAAGCCCTGATCCAACTCCAATTACTATATCATGGCACTAAGGGCCATGTCCAGTCTCATTTTAAAAACCTCCAGGTATGGTGAATCCACCACCTCTCTGGGCAGGCCGTTCCAATGCCTGACTACCCTCTTGGTAAAGAATTTCTTCCTAACATCTAACCTAAACTTCCCCTGGCAGAGCTTAAGCCCATGTCCCCTTGTCCTGTTGTTGGTTGCCTGGGAGAAGAGGCCAACCCCCACCTGACTATAACTTCCCTTCAGGTAGTTGAAGAGAGTGATGAGGTCACCTCTAAGCCTTCTCTTCTCCAGACTAAACAACCCCAGCTCCCTCAGCCTCTCCTCATAGGACTTGTGCTCAAGTCCCTTCACCAGCCTGGTTGCTCTTCTCTGGACCCGCTCCAGCACCTCAATATCCTTCCTGAACTGAGGGGCCCAGAGCTGAACACAATACTCAAGGTGTGGCCTCACCAACGCAGAGTACAGGGGAAGGATCACTTCCCTGCTCCTGCTGGCCACACTGTTCTTGATGCAGGCCAGGATGCCATTGGCCTTCTTGGCCACCTGGGCACACTGCTGGCTCATGTTCAGCTTCCTGTCGATCAGCACCCCCAGGTCTCTTTCCACCTGGCTGCTCTCCAGCCACTCCGTGCCCAGCCTGTAGCGCTGCATGGGGTTGTTGTGGCCAAAGTGCAGGACCCGGCACTTGGCCTTGTTGAACTTCATTCCATTGGAGTCAGCCCAACTCTCCAGTCTATCCAGATCCCTCTGCAGAGCCCTCCTGCCCTCCGGTAGGTCGACACTCCCTCCCAGCTTGGTGTCATCAGCAAATTTGCTGATGGTGGACTCAATCCCCTCATCCAGATCATTGATAAAGATGTTAAACAGGACTGGGCCCAGCACTGATCCCTGGGGGACACCACTAGTGACCGGCCGCCAGCTGGATGCAGCCCCGTTCACCAGCACTCTCTGGGCCCGGCCCTCCAGCCAGTTCCTCACCCAGCACAGAGTGCCCCTGTCCAAGCCATGGGCTGCCAGCTTTTCCAGGAGTATATTATGGGAGACAGTATCAAAGGCTTTGCTGAAGTCCAGATAGACCACATCCACAGCCTTCCCCTCCTCTACCAGGTGGGTCACGTGATTGTAAAAGGAGATCAGGTTGGTCAAACAGGATCTGCCTCTCCTAAACCCGTGCTGGCTGGGTCGGATCCCTTGTCCATCCTGTAGCTGCTGTGTGATTGCACACAGGATGATCTGCTCCATAACTCTGCCAGGCACCGAGGTCAGGCTGACAGGCCTGTAGTTACCAGGGTCAGCCTTGCAGCCTTTTTTATGGATTGGGGTGATATTTGCCAATTTCCAGTCATATGGGACCTCCCCAGTGAGCCAGGACTGTTGGAAGATGATAGAGAGCGGCTTGGCAAGCTCTTCTGACAGTTCCCTCATTTCAGCTTCTCGGGGATTATTAAGCCAAATGTAGAGCTATGTAATAAAATGGTGTTTGCCCCATTTTGCCCAGATGCTTTTGCTAGACCATTTCTCAGTCACCTGCAGGTATCTCAAGGACAGGCAAACCATAAGCTGCTCCTTGAAGTCGTCCTCCATCACCACCTGGCACAGGGCAGCCCATGGAGAGTGGCACAGCCCATGAGAGCAGACTTGCAGGATACCAGGGCTGAGCTCCGCCTCTAAGAAATCCCACTCAAGGACATGGAGCAGGAAATAGGAGCAGCGATGGGCAAAGGCTTCATAATGGAAGACCTTCGGGGTATGAGGTAAGGTGGGCCACTGTGATACTATCATCTTTTTTCTGCTCTAGTCACAGGTACCAAACCAAAGATGTCATGGACAAGAAAGATTCTACTCATCCTGGGATTCCTCTCTACTTTGGCTGTAATTGCTTTAATTGCTGTAGCAGTGACCCAAAACAAGCCACTTCCGAAGAATATTAAGGTATTATCAGTTGAGACTCTTACAGGAAAATAAGCCAAGCTGAAGGGTTAGGCATACATAGTGATCCAGGACATGTTGCTGCCTTTGCTGGGTCTTGCTAACCTCTTTCTGCCTCCATGCACCTCAGCATCTCATTTCACATCTTCATGGCTAAAACAAATACGGCTTCAAAGGTGTTAATCTCCTAAATAATCAGTACCAATGTTGCTGCTTGCCTGCTCTGTATCTTTTGATAGAAACTTTTCATTGAAACACTACTGAGAAGAGCAGTGACACAGTGTGGTCCCACACCTGCCAGATAGGCTGCTCATTTCTGGTCCCCACCACAAGTGGAGACCATCTCACACTGTGGCTGGTTTGGTGTCTCAAGTGCAATGATGGCTCTGTTTTGCCCACAGTATGGGATTGTGCTGGATGCGGGGTCATCCCACACTAACCTGTATGTCTATGAGTGGCCAGCGGAGAAGGAGAACAACACGGGGGTGGTGCAGCAGGTGGAGGTGTGTAAAGTTGAAGGTAAGAGGAGAAAAGAGAACTGTGGAAGGGGCACAGGATGAAGAATAGATAATGCAAACCATGGGTGGGGGAGGAGAAACCTGGAGGAAAAGGCCAATAGTGAAAATAGTGTTACATCTGTGAGCTAATTCACATCCTACTGCTTCCCATGAGGAGCTGTATGTGCTTGACCTTCCTGGGAGGAAAGCTTAATACACTTTTTCCTTTGTTTTTATGAAGCTTGGAAGCAAGTGCTTTTTGGAAAGAACTACAGCAAAGAATGTATTGAAATAAATAAAAACATCTGCACACACCCCTGCTGAAGTGCCAATGAATGTCAGGCAGTGAGAGGGGAGGGCAGGGATTGCTCTTTTACAAGGCTTCTGTACCAGCTAGGCACTAGGCTTGCAGGCTACAGTTGTTCAACTTACGCATGTCCTGGTAATGAATATGCATAAATAGAATAATATTTATTTGCTGTATAGTTTAGAAAGTCATAATTGAAGCCCAAGGATGCACATGACACAGAACAGAGTCAACCATCACTGATTGCTGCTCTCTAGGGGGAGAAGAGGCGTTGTCAGAGCCTGCCTGGGGTCCTTTCAGGCAGCAGAGAGCTACACTATTGGCGAGCTGCTGCCACAACCACTTGGCGCCGCAGCGTGCCACGCCGAGCGGCTCACTGGGCACACAGCAACCTGGAGCAAGTGCAGAGCAGGCTTCGCTGCTGCCCATGCAGGCACGGATCCCGAGGCAGCCCATTCACCAGGAGACAAGTGGCAGGGAGGAACAATTAGTTTTTCTTTGGGTTAGTACAAAAGTGCAGAGCTGCAAGTCTTTTGGCCTCTCAGCACTGCAATGTGAGCATACAATACACAAATAGCAGCATCCTCCCTCAGAAGACCCAGCATAGTGAAGCATCAGGGATTTTCAGGTGCAGATCCAGGGTATATCCAGGCAAAAGCAGAGATGAACCTGCAGATATCCAGAACATACCAAGCAAATGATTTGTCTCGCTGCAGACCTCACCACTAGTTCGTACCCTGCTTCATGGAGAAGGAGTGGCAGATGTTGGGTGCTGTGCCTGTCCCTGCATGCATCCGGCTTAGTTGGTGCTGTAGGATTTCTAAAACTCCTTAAAAATAAGGCAGTTGAATCTGATGTGATAGTGATATAGTTTACTACAACTGCTCGTGACAGTACTCAGGTTATGCTTGGAGTTTGAGCAATGAAGTGTATTTCTTGCAGGCCCTGGGATCTCAGGTTACTCCCATGCCACAGAGAAGGCAGGTCCCTCTCTGGCACCATGCCTGCGACAAGCAGAAAAGGTGATTCCCTCAAAGCAGCACCAAGAGACACCTGTCTACCTCGGAGCAACTGCCGGCATGCGGCTTCTCAGGTACTGTGGGGCTTGTGCTCTTCTGCAGAACTGTGCCTGGGACCACTGCAGATGTTCAGTGTGGGCCTCTTGGGCAAAGTCCTTGGAAATACTGCCAGCTCACACTTTGTCCAGATACCCTTTTCAGCTGCTGACTTCTCTGAGCCCTGAGACTTCCCTGGTCTTCCCCTGCTCATCCAGCAGGTCTATTTCCACTCACTCCAACTTTCCATCATCTCAAGCTCCCTCAAGCAGAACAGAGACACCGTGAGCATATCAGTGCCTAAGATGATGCTCAGACATCCCCCAGAGTCTGGTATTATACCTGACCCTGGGTTTTTGAGCCTAATCATTTTGCAACTCCCAACCTACCTTGACTCAGGCAGAGACCATCAGAGCTAAAGTAACTTTATAATCATATCTTCCTTAAATTCCAATTTGTGATTTTCATGGGGGTGCCCCAGACCTCCCGCCTGTCTGGGACATGGAGCTGATCTTATGTATGTATTGCTTGGGATATCTCCCTCGGGATACCAGAGGACATGGATTTCTTCTGTAATATTGATGATGAAAAGTGAGAAGAATATCCATGGTCCAGTCCCTACCAGGGTACATGCTCCAGGAGAACAAGAGAGGTCTGATCTCTGCTCCAGGTACCACTCTCAGCTGCAGGGTCTGTCAGTGTCAGAGCTGGTGGCAGCTCTGCTGTCAGGGTGTAACAGGAGCATGGCCAGTTAGAGCTGGATGTACCCAAATGAATGACTGTTCCATTATAATTAATGGTTGGTGGGGAGTTGCATCCTGCCTGCTCATCATAAAGCCCATAGGCTGCAGAGAGCTGTCAGCTGGAGTCACTCCATCCTTTCTTCCATTCATCCAGCTTGGAGAATAAAAGTGCAGCTGACAAAGTCTTGTCCTCAGTAGAGAAGACGCTACGCTCAGCTCCCTTCAACTTCCAGGGTGCCAGAATCATCAGTGGTCAGGAAGAAGGAGCCTATGGATGGATCACCATTAACTACCTGATGGGCAATTTCAAGCAGGTACTGTATCAACAGCAAGTCCATATCTGAATCATCGGCTTGCAGCACTTTGTAAATCATGCCTTGCAGGAAGATGTCACAGGCACTATCTTCCCTTCTAAACCATTTACCAGAGATCAGGAAGCTGCACATCTTGCCTCAGCATGTACTGTGTCAGACTTAAAGCATTAAAATAAAACACCAGCATCTTAGATAACTTTGCTTGGGTGCAGCATTCTCTGCACTTCCTGATCTAAAATGTTTCTGTGCCTGCAAAGTTTGACAATGATTCTTTAGTATTGAGCTTATAAATCATATGGGAGCTAAATCAGTAAGTTGACTGGGTTTTTTTCTCATAATAATTGCATTAGATTTCATATTCTTAGTCTTCCTGCAAACCTGTAGACATGATTCATTTGCTGCTTTTCTGATACTGCATCTTTCTTATGTCTTGTTCCAGCTTCCATCTTTTGCCCCTCTCCAGATCTTTCTGCCTTTCCTGTGTTTTGTGCTTGTGCTTCTTTCCTCATGGGTCTTTCTCTTTTTTTTCTTTTTTTTTTTTTTGGCTCCCAAATAAATCTCCTCCATGCACAATGTATCTGTTTTTCTTAGATTTTTTTTTTAATTTTTATTTTTATTTTAAAAAAAAACACAAACAACAAAAGTCTGGGTGGATAAAACTTCTACATTCCCTGAAATCTGTAAGTGAGACATCAGGAGCACTAGACCTTGGAGGAGCCTCAACACAGATTACCTTTGTACCAAACAAAATCCCTCATGAGTCTCCAGAGAACCTGCTCTTCTTCCGTCTCTATGGCAAGGATTACCTAGTGTACACGCACAGCTTTCTCTGCTATGGGAAGGACCAGGCTCTGCAACAGAAACTGGCCAGGGACATACAGGCAAGTACATTTTGTAATTTCAGGTGGGGATCCTGGACCCTCACAGCTTTGACATACTGGTGCTGTAAAAGTTGTTGTGTCCCAATTAAATGTTTCATTCTTTAGTCTGGGTTTGGGAAATGTCCTCACCATCTGTAAAGACTGGATAGATGTGCAAAGAGATGACAGTCGGTGCTTTTAAAAATACTACTACTAATTTGAGGTGCCTTGATTCTTGGGCATGGGATGGCGGGAGTACTCAGGGGAGTACTCCTGTTTCATCATCTCTGAGAATCAAAATTCAAAAGCAATTTCATAAAATGTGGCTGAAAGTAATCTGCCCGGGGTTTATAGGGAGGCTGTGGAAGTCGGCATATCTCTCAAATCACAACTAATGCCTTAAACCATCCTCATCCCTGGGACCCAATGTGTGTATCTTGGTGTAATGCAGTGTGATGAGTGCTTTGTGGCCAGCCTTCTTTGTGACTCTTTCCGAAGTTGTTAACTCTAGAGTCAAGCGTAACAGATTGGGTTGATTTTACTTTCAGACTGTGGACAACAGCAGCATCTTTGATCCATGCTTTCACCAGGGTTATCAGAGGACTATAAATATAAATGACCTCTTCAAAAACCCTTGTACATCACCCAAGAAAAAGGAATTCCCTTTCAGCCAGCTGTACATACAGGGAGAGGGGGATTATCAAAAGTGCCGAAGAAACATCCAGGAACTCTTTAACAAAACCAACTGTCCTTACTCCAGTTGCTCCTTCAATGGGATATACCTACCTCCATTACAAGGGGATTTTGGGGTAAGTCTTGACATGCTTCAACTCCCTATAACCCAAAATATAAGAGCAGAAACTCAGAGTAATGCTAGAGTGTATTCTTCATGGCTGGTGTGAAATCACTTACAAGATGGCTTTTTGGACATGTAACTACAAAAGTAGTGCCACACTTGCTGTGAGAAGAACACATGTAAGGAGCTACCCCCGTAAATAGTGGCCTACCAATACTGCGCTGTTCCCATTCTAAACCATCTCCTGTAGGCATCTCCTTGGGGTGCTTCATTTACTGGTGAGTTTTTCAAGCAATCCTTCATGATGGCAGCACAAGGGAGAGGAGAGCCAGCTGCAGACCATGCATGATACACTGCTCCCACAGGTCTCCTGAGGTCAATGGAGGTACCAGAAGTGTGTGAGAGATACTGAAACCAATCAGTCAGTTCACCTGTCTGCTTCCCAGATGTAATGAGGAGACAGTGCATGCTCTGAACATGCATCTTGTGTGACAACACACTGAAGATCAGTCCTAGAGCTGCAAGACTTCAGTGGCTGTAAAGCTTTGGGGGGGAACTGTTAATACTCCTTTTTTGTGTTTGTAAACTGTGCCCTAACTATCAGCTATTGGCCATGGTCAGAGATGGGTTTTCTAAACTTTGGATTATATGCCGGGGCTGTGTACAGTCCTTTCAGACTATTGCCTCTGGCGTTTATGGCGACTGGCTACACACTCATCTCATTCTGTTGCCAAAATGGGATCACGGTTGTGATGGCAAACAGCGTTCGCTGTGTGCCACTTGCACCAGTGCATAGAGGATTGGGATTTACTGAAGTTCTTCAGGATACTGTGGTCAGTGAAGTTCCTACTTACACCTTTCTTTGGGGGTCCTTAGCTCTCATCAGCTCTGAGGCTCTCTCTCAAAATGACATCACTCTTTAAAATGTACCTACTTTTCTGTGTGTGATGTTGGTTCTTACATTTCTCTCCCTGTAAATAAAACCATTTTATTTTATGGGATTTCTGCTCTCCTGCTCATTCTGAGGCCCAAATAGGTTAAAATATTCTTTCTTCTTCAGGCTTTTTCCGCTTTCTACTTTGTGATGAACTTTTTGAACCTGACCAGTGAACAAAGCCCCATAGCCCTGGACAAAGTGGCCAGCACCATTGAGAGCTTCTGCGCCCAGCCTTGGCATGAGGTGAGCAGCACTTGTGGCAGGGGGCTGGGGCTGCTGGGTAGCAAGAGCTGCTGATATTTTTCTGTAGGATAAATGGCTGGGGGTAGCATCCAAGGCAAGAGAGGAGAAGATCCCCCCAGCACCTGCACTGAATGCTCAGGCACAAGCTGGAGCAGTGGGAAGCTGCATTTGACACCCTGGTGACTTCCTCCTTCCCTAGGTGAAGACAGCGTATCACCAAATAAAAGAAAAGTACCTGAGTGAATATTGCTTTTCTGGAGCCTACATCCTCTCTCTCCTGGAAAATGGTTATGAATTCACTGAAAAGAACTGGGAAAGGATCCACTTTCTTGGAAAGGTGTGTTTCATAGCAGGGAGGGCTCTACTGCAGCAGCTAATTGCAACCTCTGCTGCACAGCCTGGTGTTTTTAGCCCAGGGATGCCACTGCCCCAGCAATGCTGCCAGCAGTCCTGCACCTCCCAGTGCTGATTCTGCTCCTCTCCTGTTTCAGATCGGCAGCAGCGATGCAGGCTGGACCCTGGGCTACATGCTGAACCTGACCAACATGATCCCTGCAGAGGAGCCTGCTGTGCCCCCTCTTTCCCACAGCAGCTATGTGGGACTGATGGTGCTGTGCTCCCTTGTGCTGGTGTCTGTGATCCTGTTTGCCTGGCTTCTCTTCCACAAGCCCAAGTGCCTGCAGAAGGGGATTGTTTAGGAAGAGCATTGCAGGGAGAAGGGCCATATCACCTCAGCTGCTCAAGGCTAGGACACCCCAGCAGAGCAGGCTGTACTGCAGAGCCCCTCTCACTGAAGCTACTGACTATGTACAACAAGGGCATTTATTTCTTCAGACTCCCACTTGCACTGACAGACATTGGGACATCAGGCTCACCACCTCTCTCTGCCAAGGACAGACAAGCGGGTGTCCCATCCTTGAATGGGTCATACTTTGATTCAATGAAACTTTGCTGCTTGTTGTTTTTTTTCCTCATGCACAGCATTATAAAGAGAAAAGTGGCAGCAATCTTTGGGAGCCAGTGCTCCTGCAAGGGTAATCTCAGGGTCAGAAATCCCACTGAGCTCTTGGGCGCAATCACAGACAGGGTGATCCAGCTCTTCCTCTGCTGAAGCTGTTCCTGAGAGCCCTTCCCGCACCAGCACACCTATGCTCACCTCCCTGTGTCCCGAGTCCTCGCAGCCCTACAGCTGGGTATGGCCACCTGCACCCAGGTGGCCCCTGAAAGCTGGTCAGGCTCCCAAATGCCAGTATGGGAAAAGAAGGGATGAGGATGAAGGAACTGAGTGTGCTGGTGGTTATCAGCTCTTAGCTGGGCTATGGTGGCGGTCTGCTCCTTTCACAGGTGGCAGGAAGCCTCTTTCCCATGTCTTCCCGATGTTGTTGCTGGACCAAAGCTGGCTCACTGTTGGAATGAGCCATCCCTATATTCCTAGAGTACATCAAGACACAAGTGCCCAGTCAGATATTGCTGAGTTTTGCAGGAACAGCTCCCACGGGCCAAGGATCCTGGACCAGTAGCAAGTGCTTATAGCTACAGGAAGTCTGATGTAATCAGTGTGCCTACAGGTACCCACTACAGCAATCCAGTGTCACTATGCTGACCATACAGCAGCCTCCAGTTGAGAGAAAATGTTGACTAGGTCATACTCCTTTATAAATAGACAGCTGGCAGCAGTTAAACAGCAAGAACACACACAGATTGAACCACTCTTTCCACCAGCAAAATCAGTGAAAATTTGCCTTTCCTTCCATCATGGCTTAGGTTTATCCCATGACCATAAGACCTAAGGCTTGTGAGTGCACATACTGCAGCTCATCTTCCAGCACACAGCTAGGGCGATGCCACCGATCAGGTTTATGAATCACTTTCTTCCATTTTCCATTCCTTGATCCAAAAAGAGAAGTTAGTCAGAAATCCATTTTTATAAAAACTTGGAAACCACTGGTGCCTGCCTACCTTCCACAAAATCTCAGTAATCCCCTAATGACCTATGAGTGCTGGAGGCCAAAATAAAGCAGATACTGTGGAGAGAAAGGTGTGGTAAATATACACCTTCAGCTGTTTCCCCAAGTAAAGCTGTAGAAGGTGTGGAGGGGATCAGAATGAGCAACCCCAATAAAGCCTCCTTAAGGCAGACACAGGCACAGAACTTGGGGTTTTCATGCTCTCCTAGCCTGTCCCTCTGCACAGTGCAGTGTGGAAAATGTCCCCCAGTTAATTCTTCTTCATGCCTGGAAGTAGGAGCTGTAACATACTGGAGGACCTAAAGGTAAGGGGAAAATCTACCCTGTCTTGTGGTAAGACCTTTCATTGTTCTTCCAAAAATCTGTGTCTTATTTTTGCTCTGGGTTATCTGGCTTCAGCTTCTATTTGATCTTGTTTCAGAAAGACTAACTGCTATCAAAATCCCTTTTTCCTTGTTGGTGCTTGCAAGTCATCATCGTATCCCATTAAATAGATTGATCTTCAGTCTGTAAAGTGCTCTGTGCTGACCTCACTTGTAACTCTTGACTCCACATCCTTGAAGATTTTTTGCATCTTTCTGAAATTTAGACACCAAAGTTTTCAGCAGTGAGTGGTAGCAAAGTTGCTAATAGTGTGTATTAAAGTAATACCCTCTGGTTTTGATCTCTACTCATTTGTTCCCCATTTGTATAGCTCAGGGTCAGATCTGCTCACTTAAGAGAAAGTTTTGGGGCCATTTTATCCAGTTGGACCATTGCAACTTGGCCTTTCTTTTCAGTCATTGTATGCCAGAATGGCTGCTGTCTTGCACTGTACATCACTGTCTCTTAATGTGAGTCGCTTAGCCTTCCATGTGGCTCTACTGAAAACACATACTATTCAGAGAATAGTACCCCAGGCAAGTGATTCAGATCAACCTTCCCCACGCTGTTTGTCCATTGACCAGTTTTTGGGTTATCTGCAAACATGGATGTCGGAAAATCATCTAGAAATGGAGTCTTCCTTCTGTTGTTTTCAGTAAAGATAGGTAGACTAGAGATTAACCATAGTTTTTGGTCATGGCTGGAAGACATGCAGGAGGACTGTGTGATCAGAGCTGCTTCAGCTCCCCTGTCAGCCCTATTTGCAACACAGACCATATTCTGCCCCCTTCCTTGGATATGGAGTCTTTGTAGCAGAGCAGATACAGCAGTAGAATCTCCTCACATGAGCTGGTGCATCATTCCTCCCCGTGAACAGTGTGGAAACTTTCAGAATGGTAATTTCTCTTCTGAGACCTCCTTGAGGATCTGGTAGTTGCTTAGTTGTGCCCAAGATGCTGGAACTGGCAGATCCATTGGGGCATTTCAGAAATTGATGCAGAAACCCATGAAGAAGTTGATATGGAGAGAAAGCCTATGCCAGTCTGCTCTTCCAGTCCCTGCTAAAGGTCTTTGCCAAAGGAAAAGGTCAAATACAAAACCTGATAGAAGCATTTTAGCCATGTTTTGCATCTTTATTGCAAGTTACCTAGTATTGTTAGCTCTTGATTCTGGAGTCAGGTGATCAGCTGGTATCTTCACTTATTCCCTCCTGCCTTCCTTCTCTTGTTTGTTTGGTGTAGGTTTTGTTATTTTTAAAGCTGTAAGTGTGACTTGAGTGCAATCTAAAGGCCCCAAACTAAGATAAATACAAAATATGTTATATTATCTATAAATCTTACAACTTTTAGATCACTTTTATGAGTCAATCTATCCAGAACTAGAATTTCTTAAGGTGACACCAGATGTGCCATTTAAAAATCACTTGAGCAGGCTGGGGCTTCAGAAACTAGTTCACTGAGGCATCCTATCAGGGTGAATCTCTTGCATATCACTGGCTGTACTTGAACCTTCCCAGAAAAGCTTTTGTTTTGTTTTGTTCTTCTTGTTTCTCCTGCTGTTGCAGGACTTTATCCATGGAGACTACTCAAAATCCTTGGTCAAAGAGTTCAAGTCTAATGAACATTCATTTCTTTGCTTCTGTCCTGAATGTGATGTAGCTGTATTCAGCTCAAATTCTAGAGCCACCCCATGCAGTAATGATAGTGGGGGGATTTCTTTATATACCAGTAATAATATAGTATCACTTGTTCATTCAATTGATCTGCCTTGCTGATAATTATCTGTGCCTTATTTATAATCTGATAGCTTCTGACTTTTAATTTCCAGCCGCTGGCTTCTGTACAGTTTTGCTTTTCTGGGTTAAAACATTTAACTCCACATGTTCTTGTCTTCTAAATGTTTATTCACTGATCAACTCTACTGGGCCGCTGAGACTCCAGACCTTGGTCTCTTCCATTTTTCCACAGGAAGCCCTGAGATGTGCTGCAGCAAGGTGCAATGAGTGTCTCTGGTTTGGGTTCAAATGCTGAGTGCTCCATTTTCGGGAAGGTTCCTTGCAGGGGTATTTGGTAGCTTTGCAGGGCATGGGAGCAGCCTGGTCTCTCTGAGTGTTCTCATGTTCACCCAAGTGTCAGCTCTGAGGCAAAATTATTAGTAAGGCTGAGATTTTCAGGGGTCAGAAGAGAAAGCTTGAGTGCCTGCAGTATGCTTACCTCTTGCAGAAAGCAAGTCTTCACCACAGGCTCTAAGTGCCCTTTGTACTGCTCCCTGACATAGCCAGCTCTCTTTGGTGCATGGGCTACAGCTGACTTCTCTAGCTGTACAGCAAAGCACAGTGAAGCCTCCATTGGGAAGGAAGCTCGCAGAAATGGGTCCATCACCTCTGTGGTGAGAGGCTGATTTGCATTGTTGGTGCTGGCTGGGGCTCTGCAGCTTCTCCAAGAGCAGCTCTCATCTGGATGCGTGCCCCCTCTTCATTTGTGCCAATTCTTCCTATGCTCTGTGTCAGGAGGGGTGTGCAAGCTCTGTGGGGCTTCCAGCTGTGTCACAGGGCTCAGCAGCTTGTTCAGGAGAGTCTGGGGGGGACACACTGAGGAAAGCAGTCTCTGCTACCCAGGCCATGTGCTTTCTTTTTGCAGCTCAGCCCTGGTGAAACGGATCTTTGTTTTGATGCACACACAAATGTCTGTATACTTACCACAATAAAGACTTATGAACTGATGCTAAAAAAGTATTTGTGCTGTCTTACAGAAGATGGGAACTCGCCAGCACTAAACATGGAAAAGTCCCAAGATGGGATTTCCTCTGTGGCCAGTTCCCTGCTGTTCCTCTGGATTGGATCTGAAGCTCCTGGTGGATGGGCAGTATCTGCTCCTGGAAGGGAGAGGCACTGTTGTCCTTCCCAGGTTCCAGGCACCTCACACATATGGCCTTGCTCCAAAGAAGGCTGCTAGTGCCCAAGTCACATCTTCCTTTGCTTTAGCTTCACCCTGACCTCCTCAAAGCAGCCTCTTCTCACCTGCCACAGATGGGATGGCTTCAGTCCTCTGTCCTTGTCTTCTGTCCCCCTCCCCCAGGCAGCACCAATGGCATCATGCTGGCACTACAAACCCCCCCCCAAGCAGGTGAAGGACAGGAGGCCCATGCCCCTCGTTCATGGGGCCACGCGCCTGCATGCCTCTGCGTACAGCCACGGCTGCAGCTCCGCCAAAGCAAATATGCTTGTCACAGTTCATCATTTTTCTTTCAGCACACACTCTCCCCAATTTGCTCATTCTTATGGCTCTTAGCTTGAACTTTCCTCAAATTTTCCAATCTTCCTTTGGTAACAATATGGCCAGAATTAAAATGAACACAACAGGTGGACTCTTTCCAGGGCCAGCTCTGGAAGGATCAGCTGCTTGCTGCCTGGACAGGGCTCACATTCGCATTCCTCTCACTCTCACCACCGTGGCTCGGCACATTCCTGCACACCCTCTTTCTCGCAATGCCTCAAAGGTCTCTCCATCTTTCAACATCTGGGGGGATGATCCATCCCAGATGTATTATCCATGTTTTCCAAATTAAGTCTTTGTTCAATGTTTTTTCCTGCACTGTTTCTAAGAGCTAATGTCCTATATTGTTTGTTTCTGCTTTTATCGGTGTTTTTTTAACATGTCCAAACTTACTATTTGCTTAAAGCTTCATCAGCATGTTGTTTTCCTAGAATGTAACAAGAGCCATGTGAGGTCAGATTAGACAGGCAGTGCACTGGTGTTCATCTCCAGATGCGGGGGGAGAGGGGGATTTAGATGGATATTTAGAGAAAAGGCATGATCCTTCTCTTCTGGCAATCAGGGGTGTAGGAAATCTGGGTCTGCATAATTAAGAGTTGTGGATGCCTCAGTTCTCTATTAATTCATCCTATCCTCTTTTGCACTCATTTAACTTCCAGCTTTGATGAGGTAATTTCACTGTGCCTTGTGTGCAAAACTATTTCCTTTTGTTTGATTTAAACCTGTTGCTTGATAACAGGATGCATCCATCCCTATGCTACAGATAATGCTGACTAATTCTCCAGACCTAGTAGTGTGTGAGATGTGTTCTCCACCCACCCCAGATTTTGCTCATGGCTCCTTTTTAGGATCTGGCATTTTGGTTTTTATTCCATTGTTTCTCTTATCAGTGTTGCTTGTCTCCATAAGGAAGTGAAAGCTTTTCTCACATGTCTCTTGGCAGCTCTGCAGCTCTAACTCTACCACTGCTGTCCCAGGTTACTGAAACAGCCTAGGAAGGGAAAGAGCAGTGGGGAGACAGACCAAACATGAGGTTTGTGCTATTTTACTATAGCCCTGTCTAGCGCTTTCTGGCTGCCAAGTAACACTGGCTAGCACTGGAAACCTCCCCACCTCTTTCACATTGCCTTGTTTGCTGAAAGCTGGGGAGAGAGCAGCTCAACAGGAACCCAACAGCCCTAGGAGCCAGGATGTAAAGAAGGTGTGGGCATTTCCTCCTGCTGTTTGGGCTGCCAGCTCCATAAAATACCACCACAGAGAGACGTAGAGATAGGTAAGAGCTGTGCTACTTACACCTATGCTCGGCATAGCCATGCTCGCTATTCCCCGCCACAGTCTCAGCTACTTTTGCTGAGAGAAGTACTCAGTTCCTTCATCCTCATCCCTACTTTTTCTGTGCTGGGAGAAGCTGGCACCTCTAGCACCATCCTTTGTTAGCTAATTAAAGAAGGGTGCAGTAGCATTCCTGCTCTTGAATGTGTGTTGCACTGAGACTGACTAACAAGGGGGATGTGGTGAGATGGAGCTTAACTGGGAGAAGGTATTAATATAGTTAATTCTATCTGTATAATATTCTGTGCAGATGAAGAAGAAGACAAAGAAGGCCCAGGGACAAGGAACGAAAGGACCAGTATGGTAGGGCAGGGGTAGAAGAAAGTTGGAAGTGGGAAAGCCTGAGTAAGCCAAGCCAGGAGCAAGGAAGCCATATGCTTTGCCCACCAGCCTATACTGTTTACATTAAAGGCTATAAACAGGAGCTCCTTAGTTTTAGCACTGTTCTTCCTGGGAAACTGAGGCAGAAAGGCATTAATCAGCTCAAGTGGATGCAGAGGACAGATAGGAAAGCAGGGGTGCTGGGCAGCACTAGTAGAGGAGGCTTTGCTTGGCAAGGAGGCATCTGGAGCAACCCTTGTCACAGGGGTTAGAGCAATGCAATGTTGATCCACCTGAAGGCTGAAAGGAATGCAGATGTTTAGCATGGTGCTGAGTATCTTGAGAAGCTGATGGCTGGAGGAGCTCCTTTCTAGCATGGCCTAGGGAGAGTAGCATGGTATGCTTATATTACCAAAGGGAGCCGTTCTCCTGGCATGTCCAGCCATGGTGATAAATCTTTTGACTATTTGTGCTTGTGTTTGGGCTCTATGTCAGGGATATCCTAGTAAAGATCTCTGCAAGAGCCACTAAACTGCTGGAGTTTTAGTGCCATGGTTGAGGCTGCAAAGCACATCTGCCTCCCACAACTGCACCCGTTTGTGGGCAGAGCCCAAGACGCTGAGGTCCCTGCTGCACACTGGGGCAAGGGTGTACATGGCAGAGGGGTGGAGAGGAACCAGCCTCTCACAAATCCAGAAACAGTT
>VWZY01000086.1:808622-849364 GCA_013399075.1 Chloroceryle aenea
CGGCGCGCCCCGCTCCCGCCGCCCCCCGCCCGCAGGGGCAGGGGGCTGGCACTCGGAAACTGGAAAGAGCTGGTTGGAGTTTGCACTTTAAGCTCCCGCACGGGAGGGAGCCGGGGTCTCGCAGCTGGTCTGGGCTCCCAGCGCCGCGGGACGATGACTCGGTGGCTGCGGTCCACCGTGGGAGCCCTGCTCCTGCTCGAGGTGGCGACCGCCCTCAGCTTTCTGCACCATCGCTACGAGGAGATGGTGCAGGCCCTGTTCCGAGTGCAGAGCCAGTGCCCCTACGTGACCCGCATCTACAGCATCGGGCGCAGCGTCGAGGGCCGACACCTCTATGTGCTGGAGTTCANATGTGCTGGCGTACAGCGGCTACCGGGGAATCCCCGAGCCCCGTAAGTACTGCGGGACGGCGTTGGCGGTTCGGAGAGGCCAGGCTTCGACGCCACGCTCCCTGCCACGCGGCACTGTTGGGGCATGGAATGTATCTTCCTTTCCAGGCAGGACTCCCAGCAATGCCCGGGTGTCAGATAGTGCCGGCTCCGGCAAGGACCCCGCGGCCAGCCCAGGGATGCTCACACAAATCCCACGTGCAAGTTCCGTGGTTGCGTGAGCTGCAGCATGGCCAAGGCATGCACTTTAGATGGAGCTCTGATTTTTCAGCACAAGCTAATGTGAGAACCTAAGTGAGTCCAACGCAGTACCCTGCCAGTCCTGCCACCCTCTCCCCTGTGCCGGCAGAGAGAGGCAGTGCCCACCCTCCACCCTTTGCGGCTCATAGTGTCAGGAGAGAAGAGTTCAGCCCTTGTTCCTCCAGACCCCAAGGCCTGGGGGCAGGAGGTGAGGCACCCTGGCAGAGCAGGCGCTGCACTCCCTCAGCCCTGCAGGCTGTGCAGCCCCTGTGACAGATGGGTCTGAGAGATCTCTACCTGCTGCCACGTGGCCCTGTGGAGCCTTGGCAGCAATGGCCCCTTGAACTGCTCCCTGTGCAGCATGAAGACCGCAGAGACAGACCTTGCTGGCAGCCAGGTGCCCCTCAGAACATGCACACAGGGGTCTCTTGCTTCCCCACTCTGCACCCATAGGCTGAAGATGTGGACAGGGCTCTGCACACTTTTTCAGGATATTTTGCCTTTTCAAATCCTGTCTGGTATGGTTAAAACACAGGGGCTTGCAAATCAGCAGCCTAGTCATGTGTAAAACTGCTGAGAGTGCTGCAGAGGTGAGTAGGACCTGTGCCCCCCTCAGCAGATCAACTCTCCCAAACCCCGCAGCAGTCCATGCCTGGCAGCAGCTTGTCCAAGGACATGCTGCTCCCCTCCTGCGGCCCAGGGTATCACCTTCAGGGGTGTTGGGATGTGGGATGGGATGTTCCCACCCTGACCACCTCCACACCTGCCCTGTTTGGTACAGGGGAACCTACATGGCACTGAGGACACCTTGGGCACCTCCACAGCGCATCAGAGGCTGATTCATAGTAAGGAATGAGCAATAGGCACTGGCAGTGCACCACTGGATTTTAGACTTCTAGAACCACAGGAGAGCAGCTGGAAGGGCTGTAGGAGTTGACTGAGATCACTCCTGCCCTAGGTGGGCAGCATGAATCTGTTTGTGGCATGGGCCACCCTCATGCTGGCACTTTCAGCTTGCAGCATGAGGACTTCAGGAAAATCTGGATTCTGTTGAAGGCCACAGAAAGTAACTCCAAAAAGCAAGCCTAGGGTCAGTGGGCTTTACGTGCCATAAATGTCCACGTGGGTCATGTATAGAGGTCTGCATATTGAAAAAGGTAGACAAGCCCTGCTGCAGACTCGAAGCAGAGAAGAATCCCTGCTGAGACATAAGTTTTTTTAAATAAAGGCTGACATATCCCAGGACATTTTTATAGTTTTTATAACTGGATTACCTAATTAAATCAGTTCTTATGTCCCTGAAATCTAACCAGGTCAAAACATGTTGCCCATCTGTGGTGTCCTGAGCTGAGGCACAGCAATCAAAAGATGTAGAAAAGCAAAATCTTTTGCCAAAATTAGGCTTTCTTTCAGAATCTGTCTTCAGCATGTTTAGATGTAGTGTCTTCACCCCACACAGCAAAGGCATAGCAGTTTTTGGAAGCAGCAGATGCCCAATGTGGGGCTGCAGTGCATTTTGCCCCAGAGATCCTAGTGGACACTGTATGTGCCTCCATGCGAGTCTGATTGCTGCTAGTGACCAGAAAATTCATGGTGCAATGGGAGTATCTCAAGCTCTGGCAAGCCAGCATTAGTGATGACGCCCTATTTTTCCCTAACCCTTTTGTGTGAAAGTCAGGCTCCCTTTTTAACTGAATTCCCCTGGTACCTCTCATCTCATCCTACCAGTGTTGACTCCAGCCTGCTAAGGGGACATTTTATTTTCCCAAGGGTAACTGCTTTAAAAGACCCTCTGGGAAAGCATAACCCATCCTTCACATGTGCTGCCTCTCCTTCAGTGAGTCCTGCTCTGGGCATTGTCTGCCTGTGGACTCCCAAGTCCGTGTTTCAAGACCTCACTTTAGACAAGTCAGTGACAAGAGACCTTTTTGCTCATACTTGAGCTGCCTGAGGGACAGTCTGATAAGTATTAAATTCATCTGCTGAGGGTTTCTTCATGTTCTTGTCGCTGTCCCTTGAGGGTGAGGAAGCCACCAAACATTTTGCTTGGAGGCAGGTAAAGGGAAGGGAGAGAGGAAACTGCTGCCACCTCCCACCAGCACGGAAGTCAGGGACTGGCAGCAGCAGCTGGAGGTGACCATGCCCTTCCAGTGAAAGAGCACGGCTCACCCCAAGCCAGGGATTGATTTTATCTTGCAGAGCTCCTTAAAAGCATGCAGAACCAGAAATGTGCCATGCTGTCAAGAGGCACTGAGAAAAAACCCTGAAAGGCAGAGGTGGGAAAAATGGCCTGTCCCCTCCACTGCCACCCACTGAGAGGCCCCAGCAGCCCAGGGCTCGGGGCAGCAGCAACCCTGACAGTGCTCCATAGTCCCTCTGTGTTGCCTCTTCCCAGCCTGAGACCAAACCACCTGCAAATCCATCCCCTTGTGCACTCCGAAGGCGAGCAGAAACCCAGTGGAGAGCCTGAGCTGCTCCCAGGGATGCTGTGGCAAAAGGGAGGGGAACCCATATAAGAACCATGCCACTCTTCCTAACTGAGGTTTGCATTTTCCAAGGGAAAGGGCCATTTCACACCATTTACTGGCAGTCACTTGGGCTTGCCCAGGCTCCCTGTAGTAGGAATTGGCTTTTCACCCCCTGTCCCAGCTGTGGCTGATTGTGTCACTCTCTTGCCTTCTCCAGTGGANTAGGACGTGAGCTGCTGCTGCAGCTCTCCGAGTTCCTGTGTGAGGAGTACCGCCGGGGCAATGAGCGGATCACCCGCCTCATCCATGACACCCGCATCCACATCATGCCCTCCATGAACCCCGACGGGTACGAAGTGGCTGCCAAGCAGGTACCAGGCAGCGATTGCCTTCTCCAGCTGGGTAGGGGCAGAAAGCCCTTCAAATCCCTGCAGGATCTCCTTCACCATGGCTATGGGGAGTGGGCATCTTTCCTCTCTATGCCCTTCCAAATCTGTCCCACTCAAACAGTGTTGCTGTTTCTCACCTCCCATGCCGAGGGCCTGTGCTGTGTGTCCTGTCACACATAGCCCTGGCAGGTGACAGAGGAGGCATCCTACACCTGTCTTACCCTCCCAAGGAGTTACTTGTCACAGGAGAGTCACTGCAAATCTTCTGTCCCAGGCTGAGGAAGTGGCAGCTGAATGCCACTGCCATGAGCAGGCAGGGACATGAGGGATGGATGGGGTGGGGGTGAAGCCCTCTAGTCCCCCTCCCAAAATTTCATGCATTCCTTTGTACCACTAGACGTCAGGGAGATATAATCACGGCTCTTTCAGTTGAGTTGTTTATTTGGCTTGTGCCTTGCTATATCACTCTGGAAAATGAAGGTATTGTTACTGACTTTCCCTGTCAGTATCAATACTCTTTATTCTCCTGACAGCAATAACATACATGTTGTGACTCAAAGGCACCAAAGCCACCATTATGATGGCTGGTCCCTGCTGCCCAGACACCCAGCCTGCCTGCACCCACCCTGTACCCACCCCCAACATGCACCTTTGCTCTGCAGGGCCCAGACAGCAATGGGTACTTGACGGGAAGGAACAACGCCAATGGAGTGGACTTGAACCGAAACTTCCCTGACCTCAATACATTCATGTACTACAGTGGGGAAATCAGCGGGCCGAATCACCACATCCCTCTGCCTGACAACTGGAAAAGTCAGGTACCAGTCTGGGATGCTGTGAGGGCTACAACATCCTCTTGGAGTGACTCAACTTGCAAGCACATGTCCTTTGGCTTGTGTGGTGTTTGTCTCCTCCTCCATGCTGTCTGCATGCAGAGAACTGATGTAATCCTGTCCTGTATCACAGCTCACACCTCTGCCAGGAGGAGAGGCTGCCACCACATCCAGCTTGGGGAAGAGATTGCAGCGCACAGGGCAGAGGAGGTGGCACATGCTGGCTAATATGTCTCAGGTTTTGGGGCTCTGCTGGGAGAGCTGTAGCAGGGTATGCAGTGGAGGAGCTTGCTCTGCATATAAGGGCAGACAGAGGAAACTGCGAGAGCTGAAGCAGGCATGTTGTGGGATAGGTTCTGCCGTGATTGATCGTGTCACAGCCCAGCTGGCCCAGAGGTGACTGAGCACTTCTTACTGTCCCTCTCTCCCCTCTCCTCGCTCACAGGTGGAGCCGGAGACATTGGCTGTGATACAGTGGATTGGCAGCTACAACTTTGTGCTCTCAGCCAATCTGCATGGTGGAGCGGTGGTGGCAAATTACCCCTATGACAAGTCTCAGGATCAGCGGTTCCGGAGCCACCGGCGCACAGTCAACACACCTACCCCTGATGACAAGTTGTTTCAGAAGGTGAGCACAGCCCCACTGGGCAAGGGCATTCCCAGAGCCCGGTCAGGGTCCAGCACGTGAGAGCTGGCAGCGAGTCTCTGGTCACTGCCTCATTGAGGAGCTGAGCCAAGAAAAGTGTTGGCAATAATCACTAGCAGACTACAACATTTCTGCCAACCACCAGCTCGTGAGCCAGATCAGGGCAGTTACACCATGAGCTGGTCCCACAACACAGACAGATCAGACATAACCCTCAGGAGCCCCTTCCTCGTCTGTGCTATGCTTGGGTTCTCCATAACCCAGTGCCACCAGCATCTTCAGTACCACTCTGCTCTTCTAAAGTTGGAGCCTGCCCCCACCTTCACTGCACCATCATAGTTTGCATATGGTTATTTTTCCCAGAGAGGTGGCAGAGTCTGACTAGACATCTGCTGAGCGCACGATAAGGGAGGTGGGTGCCCAGCAGGTGTTTGCAGATAGTGAAGAATAATAAATACAAAAGGAGCACAAGGAGCACAGGCATACATTGGGGAATGTATTGGTCCGTGCTGCTGATCCTGCTAGTGCTAGCTGAAGTCTGTAGTTTTTCTCCATTGTTAAAATGTCCCAGAAAACAGTGCTATCAGTCACTACTTCCATTAGGAAATACCCAACACAAGAAAAAGCAAGTTTGTGTTGGAACACTTAATGAGAAAAATAAGTCTGAGCTGAAGTTCAGCCTTGTCTGGAAGCAGAGGCTGTGCAGGAATTTGCCAGGACCTGCTGGGATCAGGGCTGTGCTTGGACTCAGATGTAGAGAGACTTCAGTCTGGGATGTGGGCTATTGATACCCACATAGCCTCAGAAGTCAGAAATGCAGTGAAGTAACTGTTTTTGCTGCTGACGCAACAAGATCACACCAGCATCTGAACCATAATACAAGGGTATAGAGTTTCCATTAGAAAACGCCAACACCGATCTCTCTTAAAATGTGTCTTACGCAAAGGACAGGCTTTGGATGCAGTGGCCAAATTTTAGCCCTGCCTTCATGTCTAAAAATAAGTGGTAATCTTAATAAGGGCAATAAACAAGCAGTTGCTAGAACCAGAAGCTGCCCAAACTCTTTCCTAAAATGAATTCCCCTGATATATAAGGTATTTTCATCAGGACTGATACTGGTTGGTTTTCTTCACATATCTTCTCCCCCTGTTAGTGCCATTTGTTTTGTGGGGACCAGCACTCAGGGATGGGTGCCCCTGCATGGGCCCAGTGCTCACCAGTCTCCCTTGTCTCAGCAGGAGCAAGGCAGAAGCCACCTGTTCCATCATCAAGCCTCAAGCTTCCCACATTTCTGCTCTTCCTCTTCCACCTCCACCTGCCTGTGTTTCATAGTGGTCCTGGCCACCTTGTGTTGTGTTTCAGAGCAGGAAAATGCAGGAGCTGACTCCTGTCTGACTTCCCTCCCATGATCCCCAGTGATGCCTGTGCAGGAAGGAGGATGTTTTGCCCAGAGCCAGGCAGGGTACCCAGCTGCACAGAGATAAGAGTGATGACCTCTGGCTGCTCTCTCTCTAGCTGGCCAAGACTTACTCGTATGCCCACAGCTGGATGCACCGTGGCTGGAATTGCGGGGACTACTTTGCTGATGGCATCACAAATGGGGCATCCTGGTACTCACTCAGCAAAGGTAAGAGCTGGGCAGGTGAGCACCACCCGCAGCAAGATGTTCAGCTGAAGAGAGATGAAGGGATAGACAAATTTCAGGACAGGATGTGTTTGGAGAGGGCTGTGGCAATAGCACTGTGCCCCTTACTAGACACCATTCTGGTGTCTGCATCTCAGACCAAGAAGTCGCTTGGGAAGACTGGGAGTTGCTTGGGAAAGAGCCACTGCAATATCTGCGGTCTACAGAGCCCTGCAGTGTGCTGCTGGAGGAAGTAAGCCTTAATCTGTTAGTGTATTTGGAAATGCAACAGTGAACTCCACTAAGACTCAAAAATGTGATCAAAGGAAAGATATTTCTTGTAGCTTCTGGCTCCTGAAAAATCTGCTGAAAAGAGGCACAATGAGGAAACTGAAAATCAGCAAATTATTGCAGAAAAATATCGAAGAGGAACTGGACAGAGATAGATAGCCCCTGCAGTACTCAGTAGTCCCTGTGGAATGCAACCTTCCTGAGCTTCTGAAGGCATAGTGGTGAATGATCCAGCTGAAAGAGAGAGTTGGGCAGACACAAAAGTAAAGAGCTGCATGGGGGCAGAAAGCTCTAGTCACACTGTTGTGGAGGGAGGAGGCTGCACCTGCAGAGCAAAGAGGGAAAGTGGGACAGTTCCAGCAGAAGATAGACATGGGCCAGGACATCTGGGACACGGCAGTGGGGAGGGAAGGGGGGCTTGCATTCCTCTGGCCACAGGCTTTTCTTTACCAGGCATGCAGGACTTCAATTACCTCTACACCAACTGCTTTGAAATCACCCTGGAGCTGAGCTGCAATAAGTTCCCCCCCGAGGAGGACCTGGAGCGGCAGTGGATGGCCAACCGGGAGGCCCTTGTTGCTTTCATTGAAGAGGTAAGGGGGCAGTCCTGAGACCTACACTTTTCTCCTGCAGGCCTCCCTGGGCTCTGAGGGTAGGAGACCTGTAGGCACTAAGAGTGGAAGGGAGGTGGTTATAGAGCTCATTGGGTGCACTAGTTGGAAGCCTTTGGGGAGGCTGTAGTGCCCTAGACTGACTCTGCTGGGGAGAAGCTGTAGGGCTTGTCCTCAGAGCTCTATCCTCCTCTAGTGCTTGTCAATACCCTCTTGAGCAGAGGGTCCTTGACCCAACAATCTGTCTCCCTCCCTGCAGGTTCACCAGGGCATCAAAGGGATGGTGTCAGACAAGAACAACAACGGCATTGCAGGAGCAGTGATTTCTGTCCAGGGAATCAGCCATCACATCACCTCTGGTGGGTTATTGGTCCTCTTGCATGCTGTCCCTTTTGGATACGGCCTCTTGGAGGCTATCTGGGTACATGGGAGGAAATTAGCAGGCAAAGCTATAATATGTGTGGCCAGCGTGGTTTGCTTCCCAAAAACACTAGCTGTGAGAAATATGCCCGTGCATCCTGGACCAGAGGCAGCTTAGGAAAGCAAGACATGAGAATTGGAATGCAAACCTTGTAGTAAAGGACTTGAGAAAGTCAGCTCCTATTTTGTCTGAGAGAGAAGAAAATACATTTGTATATAACCAAAGAGAAGAATGAAGGGAATAATATATGCAAGTGTCTTAAGTATCTACACAGAGCTGAAGTAGCTGATAGCAAAGGACATAATGACAGAACAAGATGAAAGACTGAAATTTCAAGCGAGACAAATTTAGACTGAGAAAGAAGTGCCACTTCAGTTTATCCAAGCTGTGGTGGTTTCTCCTTTGTTGCCTGATCTTAGCCTTCTTTTCATGAACATTCTCCAACTAGACAAACTGCAGAAAATAGCCCGATACTCCATCTTCTCAGAGGTCAGACCATGAAATGATCAAAACTCCCTTCTGGCCATAGGTCTATGACTCAGTAACACACTAATATTTGGCACTTAGGCCAGTCTGCATAGGAAGGGGGCGTGTGCAAGAGATCACAGAATTGCAGAGGCACTGGCTGCCAAGGGCCCTCTGGGGTTGCCTGTCTAACCTTATGCTTGGAGCATGACTGTCCCCAGCATTGGCTCTGATCAGTCACCACTCCCTCCAGCCAATTCTCACTGGTCCCCAAAGATGATGATTTCACAGTCTTCCTGCTGACCTGTGCCAGGACTGCACCACCTTCACAGTGAAGCTGTGCTCCGTGATCCACCTTGAAGCTCCCAAACTGCCATGTGTGGCTGCTGCCCCTCTTTGTATTGCCTGTCACTGCTGAAAGGAGTTTGGCTCCATCACCTTTGTATCCGCCCTTCGAGTAGGTGCCAGCTGTGAAACAATCCCCCTCTGCCTCCCCGAGACAAGCTGAGCCCTCCCAGCTCCCTCAGCTCTCCATATGGGGCCTGAGCTCTCCTTGTGGGTCAGGAGCTCTGGTTCTCCCACAGCTCTCCTGACCTGAGGACACCAAAACTGGACACAGTGTCCAAGTGCAGCCTCCCTGGGACTGAAAAGGATGAGAAACTGATTTCCATTGACCTGCCAGCCACCCTCCCTGTTTTCCCTTGGAAGCCCCTGACTTGTGTATCTCACTTATACCAATTAGCCCCACCTAAGCCAAAATAACATAAACTGCCTGTAGTGATTACTCAAATTTGCAATACCCATTCAGTTCCATAGATGGGAATATACTCAGATTTTCAAAGTAGTCCATCATGTGCTGCTGCTTCACTGTTGGCTATCCCCTGCCTATAACCACACCAGGACACAGTCTGTCAGTGTGCTCCTGGGCTTCCTTTGGCAGGAAGAATAAGGGAGCAACTGGGTCTATGTGCAGTTAAAACCCTGCTGATAACCTGAATATGGCAAAATTGTATACAATGGGAATTAGAGGCTGCACTCTGAATAAGGACTCAAACTGGAGCTGTGATTGGCCTTAGGTCTGCTGTCATCTGACTGGCGAGCACTCAGATTTCCAGCCTCCCTCCACAGGCATAGCCAGAACTGCTGTACTGTCCCCTTTCCTTTGGCATTTACTTGCAGACTGAAAACTCTGCTCTGTGGCACTGAGATGTCACTTGCAGTCTACCAGTGTGAATCCAGATGTGTGGTAGCCAGCAGATTTGGAAGGTTTTTTGAAAAGCTACACACTGGAGGAAGTAAACTCAGCAAGACCTACTGGAATATCTTTTGCTCTGATCCATGAATCCTCACTGCTTTCTCTTCTCACCTTGTGTTCCAGGTGATACAGGGGATTATTTCCGGCTGCTGTTGCCTGGCACTTACACTGTCACAGCCTCTGCAGAGGGCTACCAACCCCAGACAGTGACCACAACAGTGGGTCCAGCTGCACCTTCATTGGTGAGTCAGGCTGCATAGTCACCAGGGTGTCTTCACCCCAGGGAAAAAGAAATACATCAAGGGATATCTAATGCACAGTGGGGAAAGGAGATGGGATATAGAGCATTGCCAGTGGCTACAGGCTGTCTGCTTTGGCAGGCACTGAGTTCCCAACATCTCACAGAGAGGGACAGGGTGAAGGTGATGCCATGAGCCTCTCACTTCCTTAGAGGTCTTGCTGCCATGTCAGATCCTGTGTTATTCTGCCTCTTGACCATGATGAGCAGCCCCTTTCTCTTCCTCCATCCTCACCACTCTTCAGGACATGAGACATCTGACAGCATCTGTTCTGAGGCTCCGTTACGCCCCTGGCTTTGTGGATTTCAGTGCTCTGCTGTCATCTGCATCCTGCCTGGGACTAAACCCATTACCAGACTTATAGCAAGAGGCTGAAGTCTGCCTTTCTTTCTGCCAGTAGCACTGAAGGCAGATGGAAACTGTGGCCCCTATGGTGTCTTTCTGAGGGCAGGCTGGACAACTAGAAATTGGCTATAAAAACAGTGGGTGGTGATTCCTGCTTCTGCTATTGCCTTGTGAACATAGTGAGACAGCAGACGCAGCCTCCTCTAAGGACCAGCAAGAACCCCCCAGCTGCAGCATCCTGGCACATCATTGGTTTCACTGCATGTACACTGGTCAGGCTTTGCTGTAAATACATTGTGGTGGTTCTCCCACTCTCCATTTCTTCATCCCACCCTACCCAGCCTCAGAAGTTCTTCCAGACCTGCCCTTTTCTCAGGATTAGAAACCTTCTAATTTTCATCCTAAATTTATTTATGGTCAGTTTATCCCTATTTGTTCTTATGCCAATGTTGTGTTTTAAATAGCTCTTCTTCTGCCCTGGTATTTATTCCCTGATGTATTTATAGAGAGCTGTCAAGCCCAATCCTAGCCTTTGTTTTGCTAGGTTGAGAGACCAGCTCTTTGGTTTTCCTTTTTTTAAATAGATTTCCCTTTTACCACGTTACTGCAGAAGACTGTTTTGTTCCCTGACAGTCTGACAGTCTGATTTTTTCAGATCTCCCCGCACATCAGCCCTCTTGTCCCCATTTCCCTCTGCCCCTGTACCTCCCATACATGTTCACCCCATCCCTCCCTCAGAAGCCCCACACAGGCCCATTCCAGTTTCACCTATCTGTATGGCCTCCCAAATCCCCGTTTATCTGATGCTGCGTCACTTGTCCCCTTCTCCTTCTTGTACCTGCTGGCATGGCTGTAGTGGATGGTTTCTTTCCTTTAATTTTTTGCCTGGATCTACTGGAAACACTGGTGGCTGAAAGACTGATAAAGCAGGAATCAGCTACCAAGATGCAATTGATAAAGGATTGTCTATCCTAGACCATCCTGTGTATTAAATATTCACAGAGATGCAAAGCAATACTATTTCTCTACTCTCCGGTGAGAAAAAATGAAGAGCAATAGCTCAGTCCCTCGCCTTTCACAGCTGATCTTCCAAACTATCCTAGGACATCGCATTGCCACAGGAGCAGCTCTCAGCGTAAGAAATGTAGCTGATTTTTGGTACATTTTCCACAGGAAAAAAAAAAGTTTCCAGCTGATTTAAGAACTGAGTTCCCATTGTATCGTAATACTGGCTGAGGTGCCTTATTGCTTGTCTTGGCCCAGGAGTCAGCTTAGAAGGCTGGCAGCAGAGGCAAATCCTGCAGAACCCTGAGCCAGCAGAGCACACACATGGTGTAACACAGTGATTTTTGTTCTTTCTCCAGGTGCATTTCCAGCTCAAACAAGATGTGGTGAGGAAGCTCCCAGAGCGTAAACCCTCAGGCACACGCACGAACAGCAAAGCCCTTCAGAAGAAGGTAGTGCCAAGAGCCACCCACCAGGGGACACAACGCTGAGGATGGTTCACTGGCTGAGTGCTGGGGGAAGATGTTTATACGAGGCCTGGCTGATGACTCCAACCAGTGAACTTTCCAACAGTCCAGCATGAAACTAGCCCAAATTATTAGGTTATTAAATGAGGAAGTATTTAATCCCTGAGCAAATTGTGAAGTCATTCACAGCATAATGTGCCTGGGCTGAAGTTCCTTGAGCAGTGTGTCTGTAGCTACTAAGCTCTCCACCTGCACTTGCTCCATCTTGGAGAGCTCTGCTTCCTTTACTCCTGAACACAGTCACTACAGCCCACATGAGATAGCCAGACACTAGTGCATACCAGGGAGAATTAATCCAGGGCCTAGCCTTTGACTGCTGCACTTGCGAGTTGGGCACATGAATCCTGGCACTAATCCTCTGGGTGCAGGTGCCATGCCTCCCCCTCAGGTAAGGACACTTGCTGCCTGCAGACCCAGAAGTTAGAAGGAGGTCAGTTTTAAAGCAGTCAGTGCAGTGACCAGCTCTGAACACAGTTTGTGTCACACATAGCACAGCTATCACTGGTTGGCAGTACCACAAGTAGGAATGCGTCACTGGGAGGTGGTGGTTCAAGGTCATCTAGCTCATGTCACATTTATCTTGATGTGCACATGGGCCTATCTCGTAGCTGGTTGGATTCTTTGTAGTCAGACAGATGAAACAATACCCGCTGGGAAAAGCCAAGGATTATCCCGTCTCCTTATGTCTTTAGACCCAAACCAGATGGCTCACTGAGGATCTGCTTGAGCCAGCACAAAAGTTTTCATCTGAGCCCAGGAGCAACTAGGTGAGGTCTGACTTCTGGGCATGAATAGGAGTTCAGGACAGGTGATTTGATGTTCATTTGAGAAAAATACCACGAACCATGGTCCTGTCAATATGCAGTAGGGAAGCATAGATGTTTGATGCTAGCAGTGTTGTTGTGCAGGTGCAGCTCAAGGCACATCAGCTGTATATGTGTTAGGGAAGACATGATCCATAGTTCAGTGAGGTGAGGTACTACAGGATGGCTCTTAAAATGCTTCTTCAGCTGTGTGGACAGGCTTGGAATGGAAGCAGGAGTAGAAAAAGCTGTTTATTTCCATGCTAAAAATATCTTAAGGAAGCAAAGCCTTTCTAGCATTCTTAGTAGCAAATAAATTATAGAGGGGTAAAAAGTCCCACCCATGTGCCCCAGTGGTTTTTACCTTGGCTGGTTATCCCACTACCCCCTGTAGAGCCCGCTGTTGCACTTGCTCCCTGAATGTCTCAAGACTGTCCAAAAAGTGTCCCACAGACATCCCCTTGCTCCTCCTCTTTTGCAAACATCTCTTCATCTCTTGTGAGCAACCTCTGCCAATGCACCACACAGGCAATATTCTGCACTTCATCCCTCACCATTACCTCCTCCTCTATCTCTGCTTCAAGGTGCTAGTAGCATTTTCATTCCTAGCAGCACACACACTCTCTTGTCGCTCCGCCTGCTAACAAACACTGTTTCTCTGTCATGCCTGTTCTTGGAAAGGCAGAGCAAACTGTCCCCTGCAGTGTATTTATACAGGCTAATGCAAAAACGTGCCAGGAATAGTACTACACTTAACCATGACTGTGTTTTCAGTCTGCAAAGGCTGGTGTGGGCTGGAGGCACTGGCCAGTTCCACATTCACAAACAAACCTGAATTCAGATTCCCTAATTTTCAAACTTCTGGTGGTGGAAGGAGGTGAAAAAGTGCAGTGAGGCTGAGGTGTTAAAAATCTTGTGTGGTTTAACACCTCTTCCTCTGACCAGGACAAGCAGCATCACTCCAGATCCTGGACCTTCCTGTTTCAAGCCACATGTCTGTGCACAGTCACCCAAAAGACTGCCTGGTGGACATGCAGGCATGATGAGGGGAGCCATGATGTGTCCCACAGCCTGGGCCCATGCAGCATGAAGAAGGGTTTGCTATCACCACATGTGTGACTCATGTGCAGCAAGATAGAGTTGCCCCTAACCATGGCACTAGCTAAGCTGGCTGAGCTAAGTGCTCGTGTCTGAGGCTGCGTATGAAGCTGAGAGCAAGGAAAGGGCTCCTGTGGAGAAGCTTTCAGTTGGCAAATTCAGATGGGTGGTCCTTGGACAAGGGTGATGCTCAGCCTGCAGAGAGCTGCTCATGCCACCCCCATCTCAGCGGCGTCACTGGTCGCTTTGCTCAGCCTGCTGACTGCAGAATGCTCTCATGTTGCCCTCTTGTGGTCCTAGAAAATGTAAGACCATCTCAATTGCCCTTATTTTCCAGGGCACAGTCAGAGAAGAGGAATTTCTTCTTTAGAACAGGACAGGCAGCCCAGGAGGCCACATCACTCACCCTTGCAGGTGACTGCAGGTTTTGCAATGCAGTGGCAAAATTAAAGAGTCTCAATCACAGTATTTTTTCCCACAAGAGGGATCCTAACAAGCTACAAACTTCTAGAGGACTCTCCCACTCCGGGCTGGAATTTGTCCAGCTCTTTCTCCTCCCCGCTTTGAATATTTCTGCCTTGAACAGTTATGGTAAAGCTCCACTTGGCCATGGCTGAGCTCCTCACATGAAAACATGGTTACAAAATGTTTCTGAGGCAGCACTCTCAGAAGCGTGCCTCTCAGAGGCTTGGCATGAACTTAGCCCCCAGTGTTGCAAGAAATGTAGGCTCAGAAATGGTGCCTTTGGACATAACATCTGCAGCACAGTGGTTTCACATTCTTTTGAGGCTCCAGTCAAGGCAAAAGCAGTTTACAGGTTTGTATCAGAAGACACAGCAACCAGTTGATCCTCCCCATCCTCTCTGGGTCACTCATAATTTCATAGACCCCTTCCTATACCCTATATCCTTATTCCAAACTGAAGAGTCCCAGCCTATATAGCTGTTCACTGTACAGTCTGTTCCTATACCTTGGAGCATCTTTACTGTCTGCCAACAAACCTTCCGTACTCTTTTACCCTTCCTGAGATGAAGGGAGACACTGGAGAAACACATAAACAAAGTGAAGCCAAGCTCAGAAGAATGAGCCAAAACTCTCAGAAGCAAAACTGTGAGGATCTTGGGATGAGCAGAAACCCCGGTGGGGAGGGAAGATGGGACTCTCTGCATGCAGTCCACACTGCTTTCTGTGGCTGGCATGGAGGCAGAAAAAGGGTAAATACAAACAGCTGAACTCAAAGAAATGAGAGGCAGCTTTGCAGGGGATGTCAGCAGAGGAGAGTTCATCATGGCAGTGCCCTGAAAGGCTGTAGGACAGAGTGGCATGATAAAAAAAGTTCAAAACTTGGCAGGCAAGAACAGCAGAAATTTTGGGTCAGAGAACATCTCGAGCCCTGTGGCAGGGGCTGGCATCCATTCTTCACGTCCACCAACTGTAGACAAGCATCCAAACCTGCAGGGCAGAGAGTACCTAGCTCCTCATGCAGCTTCAGGCTCTCTGCCAACAGCATCGTGCCATGCCAGCAGCGTGGGTCCCCGCCTCAGGACAGCAGACAGGGAGCCAGCACCCAGCCTTGTGCACGTACTAACACGACTCTGACGGCAGCACATGTGACGCACTCTGCACACCCCGCTCCTGGCTGGTGCCAAGCCAACTGGGAGCTGGGTGGTTGCTATGGAAAAGTGTAGCTAAATGCACAAGTAAGTGCCAAATGGCAGTAACTGCTCTGGGGGCTGAGACTCGGGGCTTTACAGCACGTTGCTGAGTGATGGTAACCCTTGGGGCATGGAGGCTTTTTTTGGCCTACCAGGACAACCAGCGCAGAACCAACTGTACTTGGCATGCCCAACACCTATGCAATGAAGAAACTGGCCGTCTCTGACAGTTTTTTGCCTGGGAGCTCTTAGTTTTTCTCCACCTTGGTGCTCTGGCATGATCTTATGGTATATCAAAGCAGACAAGCCAGCTCCTAGCAGCATAACTGAGACTGCAGCAGATGGACAGTGTAGATCCACTCATCTGCTGTTGCCAAAGATGCCACGAGGCATCAAGAGACTCCCCGGAGAAGGCAACAACCGGGAACAGGAGGCCCGGTGCTGCTCATGTCTGTGAGGCAGCAGTGCTTTGTAGGGAAGAAGCCAAAGAGGGTTTGCACAGGCAGCTGCCTGTCCTGCTCTGCGCCACACTCCTGGATGCTCTGACAGCACCCTGGCAGGGCTGCATGGTGCGCAGGTGCTGTGCCCTGCCTGATGGCTACGAGAATGGCAGCACCCCGTGTCCCCGGACCTGGCACCCCAAGCTGGGCAGCATGTCCGATCGCAGGATGTCCCTGTGGGCCGTCTAGGGAGCTGCCTCGCAGTCTAGGCTAGAGCCATGCTGATACGGGGGATGTCCCCATGTCACCGGGAGTCCCGAGATTATGAGCCAGGCCCCGGCGGAGCAGCACCAGGTCTTCCCACTCTCCACGACTGCGGCCTCCCATCAGCGCGAGGCCGGGCCCTCCANNNNGAGTGGCCCTGGCTGGAGCACTGCTGGCTCGGGTGGGCGCTCTCCCCTGGTGCTGGGCTGCGGCAGCGTCTGTCGGTCTAGCCCTGCGTGCCCAGCTGGGTGCCTGCTGAGCCCCACCGCCTCTGTCCCACAGCGTGCACACTGCCTGGGGAGCACTTCGGACACCTCGGCAGCGTGGAGCAGCTGTAGGGCACAGCGGGAGCCACCCGTCTGCTGGTATTTTGGTCTCTTAAGACACGTGTGCTGCCAGCGGTGACTTGGTGTGGTCACCCACCAGACAGGCATGCAGCTGATGGCAGCTGGCATTGCCTGGGCACCTTGTTGCAGGAGAGCACCGGGCCCTGTAGAAACAGTGCAGTATCCATGGCCTGGAGTCATCTGGCACCATGAGCCTATAGCGGTAGCATTGGTGAAGGGTGGCACAGGTGATTGTACACGGAGAACAGAAGCTCCAGGATGCAGCGCTGTGCCCTCTCCAGGTGCTACTCTGAGAGTTCTGCTTGTGCCAGCCTGAGAAGAGAAACTCAACAGAGTTCCCCATTTGTTCTCACTGCAGCAAATGGAAATCTGTCTGCATTGCCACCAGCCTGACACCATCACCTTGTACTTAGACAGAGATGAAATGGACGTGTCTCCTCTGGTGGCCTTGCAAGGGGATGGAGGCTTGGCTCACCCTCAACACCTGAGAGGCAGCTGCTTCTCCTGTGGTGACCCTTTTGCTGACCCTGAGCGGTGCCTCTGCTGATCCCATCATTGACACAGTTTGGACTCTTGAGTTCAAACATCTCTGCTGCTGTTCCTGGTGTTTGAAGTACTCCCCCCATCTCTGTCCTTTGACATCTTGTTCTTCCTTCCATAGTAACTAGGAAGCTTATAGTTGTGTCATAGGCATTCACATCTGTTTTGAGGTTTGTCATGTTTCCATAACTTTCATTTTCTTCTGAAAAGGCTCTCTCTCCCCTTGCCTCTGCAATTCTGTCCTTCACTTCCACTGCAATTCATTTTTTTTTCTGCAAAAGGCCTAAAAGAGTTTCTAGATACAGAATTTGCCGTTTTGCAGGTGCTTTGCCAACTAACAGCCTCTGTACCATGCTATAAGATGTCACCATCATCCCCCTCATCTTGACTCACTCCTCTGGCTGTGAGTCGGGCTGAGCATTGTGTCTGAATATGTCCTGCTTGTTTGTGAGATCCCTTATAGCACCGATAATGCCCACATCTCTGAGCTGGCACTTCTGCTGCTCTGTTCTTGAAATCCTCTGGTCTGCCAAGGCCAAAGGTTTCAGATTTCTCTCCAGCTGCTCCTCTTATGATTAGCAGTGACATTAAAAAAACAGTAGGAACATACAATGAATTTAGGGAAAGGTTAGCTTGGCAATGGGGTGGGAGGAACTGAGCAGTAGGGGAGAGGAAAGGAGTGACGCTCAGAGGCTTGCAGAGCACCAGCTCTGCTCGCCAGCATGGGAAGTGTGGCTGTGTGATGTCTCAGGATTCTTTCTGCGTGCCAGTGAGGTGACCCTGCAATTGCATGACAGTTCAGATGGACTTTGTGATGGTGGTGATGTGAGCTTGGGTGGGACAGCCTGAATTGTGCTTACCTTGGCACTTCACTACTTTTACTGATAACTTCCCCTTTGACCTCTAGCAAAAGTATTTTTCTAATCACATTCAAAAGACTGCTCAACCCTGCTTCTAAGCAACACAGCTTTTACTTTGTCTTATCTTTAGAACCTTTCTGTTAGGAAATAGAAACTACTTCTTCCTTCTCAGGAGCACCTAGGCACTCTGAAAGGAAAATGTCTGTGTGATGCCAGGTATCAGCAGAGTTCCTGCTGGAGATTTAGGTTCTTTGGAGATAATGAGCAGTGCAGAACAGGAGCAAAGACAGGCAAAAAGCAGAGCTTCCAAGTCAAACTTGGGTAATTTCCAGATTTCTGGACTTCCTGCCCAGCAACCACAGTATCATAACAGGCCTCTGTCCAAAAGCTTTCTTGAAAGATACTGTTCAGGGTGCAAAGTCAAGTGCTCCAGTGTTAAGGAATGGCCTTGTATCCCAAATTCAACCTGGTTTGGATATGTACTCACAGTGTAATGACTAATTTTGTAATTGTATACTACTTACGCCCAGTAGCTCAGCCATGTGTACTGCACAGCAGAAGTGGTGCTGCTCTCGGGGGTTTATCTGTTCTTTATTCCAAGCTGAATTGTTTTAGCCTGTCTGCAAAAATGGTGAGAGAGACAAATTTGTGCCTCGAGCTGGGAGAAGACAGGGCTCAATAATGGGATCTGCTCTGTAAGGTGCATGTAGCCACTCCATACAGAATTTGGGAAACTATTGTCTCCTAAGATGGTGGTGTGGCTTTTGCATGCTGGGGTCCCCAGTGCCAGAGATTAAATATCCATCACCATCTTCTTGCTCACATGTTGTGGCAAGGTGTTCCGCTTTGCATTAAAAATTGATTCTGTGCTCAAGTTTCTAGGTTACTTTGTTGGCTGACTGACCCAGCACAAGCTCCTCATCCTTCCTCCCCAAGCTACACCTACCCCACATGCCACCAGCCTGTCCCCAGCCACATCCTGCAGCAGAGCAGGTGAGAGCACTGTGACAGACAGGTCCCAGATGGAGAGAAGTAGTGGTTTGAATGATTTGTGTAGTTCATGTCAGAGCTCATGCAGCACATGCCCCAAACTGACACATGTGGTGGGAGGCCAGAGCTTGCTTAAGCTGCCCTTGTCCTTGGTGCTTCTTGTTCTGGAAGGCTTGATGATACAGCCTAAATGTATTCATTTAAATTATTTTTGGTATATCAGGTCACAGACAAAGCAAAAGAATCTTATTTCCTTTTAAAGTGAGGAGATAACCTATACCTTATGAGAGCTATATGGGGTTAGGAAGTGGATTGTAGAAGAGGACATCTCATGTTTCCAACTGTGTGAAGCTCATCGGGGGGGTGCTTTTTGGGATCTGCTGAGATAAGCGTCATGTCCTGATGAGAGTCTGTAGCGGTCAGCATTTCCCTGTTGGCAGAAGGCTCCTCTCCTCCACACCATTAGTAGGGTTTTTGCCCTGCTTGCTGTGTTGTCCATTCTTTCAGGATACATAGGTTCAGCTCTGCAGTTTGCCAGAGTTGTGGTCCCTGCACTGGAACTATTTCCAGCAAGGGCCCTGGTGGTCTGGCTCTCCAGGATATCGTTCATCTTATCCAGGAATGTGCAGTGAGCAAAGACTTCTGGGAACTTATAGACCAACATGTGCTACTCCAAGCAGGGGGACTGATCACAGGTGGCAGCAGCTCCAAAGGCTGGTATGAGTGTTCAGTGTGTGCAGGCAATACCCTACCTACCCTGGAAGTGTGGCTGAGGACTCTGCAGGCTGTGCAGATACAGTGGGGTAAGAAGAAGGGAAGGAAAGCTGCACAGATTTGGAAACCAGGAGGAGGAACAGAATAAAAAATGTTAGGAATGTCTCAACATGTAGTTAGTAAGTTTCTGTCATTGACACAATGGTGTGAGAAGCCAAGCATCACTCCTGGTTTCCCCCCACAGCATGTGAGGTACCGATCCTTCAGCTTAGAACGCAGCAAGAACTGCAGCAGATCTCTTGTCAAAGCCAGACCTAGCAGCTGGAGTGTGCTCTGAATGGGGCAAAGGGGCATCTCCGTCTCTGGGGGTGGATTGTGTTTTCAGTGAACAGTCATTGAGCAATAATGAATGGAAGGAGGCACAAAAGACATAGTTGAAATGCGTGGTGGTTTTTAATGTTAGAAAAAGACCACTGACAGTATTTGGTTAATATTTTTAATATTAATTTCTTTAATCATTCTGCAACAAACTTGGCTTTTGTACATTTCTGGGGATCCAGTTCCTCCCAGGTCTACTGCTCAGGCAGGCTCTAAGGTTTTTATAGAGCGTGAGACATCTGCTGCATGAAAATCCACTTGTGAAAATCCAGGTGAGCTTATGGAAGCCCACACTGCATGTTTTGGTCCCTTTGGTGAAATGTTGGTTTTTCAGTTCCCGTGCTGACATGTTGACCATAGGCAGTTCTAACAGCGCTGCTTCGTGAGTGAGAAGCTGAAAAGCATTATTTAGAGGGGAATAAGTGGTGATAGTGCCTGTGAGGTTTGGCTTTCTTGCAGATGAATTTGTGGCATCCATCCATTACTGCTTTTTATCTCATGATCTGATCAGTACTTTGGGTATACCACCAGTCTGCTGTCTGCAAACTCTCTGGGCCTCTCCTTTTACTGAGGCTGTTAATACTTTTTGTAATCAGCCTAAAATGGTCTCTTCATGTTGCTTCAGCATCTTTCAGCAAAAAAAGGGGAGACAGAAGTGCCGTTTCTAAGGTACAAAAACTCATCAGACTCATTTGCTCACCCTTACCATCAAAAAGGGCACTTATATCACCATCTTCAGTAGGTCTGCTTCCATCTAAGTGATGACACTTTGAGCAAGTGCCTAACAATATGTGTGGTGCTGGTGAGTCCATTATTTGAGACTTTTTACCATGCCCAGTTTCAGCTCTAAAAAGAGAGGAGGGATACGGGAAGCTGTAGTCAGCGTGTAAATGCCTTCATTTGTCTGCTGTGGCTTGACCCAGTCTGTGCTGAACGTCTCAAAACAATATTGTAACAGAGTCAATAGGCATCATTTCATTCTGGTCCCTCCTTTCATCAGCCCACGGTGGACCAGACATGCTCCAGAGGCTAAATGGGATAGTCAGTTTTCCATGGAGGTAATGTTAATGGGTGCTGAGCATGCATGCAGGCAGACTGGGGTGAGTGATTAATGCCCTGGGAATCCGCTCTCTGCCTTGCTGCACAATGCTGTTGTGTCAGGCCCTGAGCTTGGCACTGCAGTGGTGGCTGCAGTCGGGCACCAGGAACACATTACCTAGTTTGTGCAGAATCAGGCAGTGAGACAGAGACAGTGTGTTCTCGGTGGGGTGAGTTTGCTGCTGCACTTCAGCTTCATACTTTCACAGTGAGGCTCTCTTTGGATGCGGGTCTGCTGCTAGGCGGGGAGCAGGAGTCCTGCAGTTCACAGTCCTGACCTTTGCCAGTGTGAAGTTCCCAGTATTTGCTCAGTTGTGGAGGAGCCTGCCTTCCCTCCTTCCTCCCTTCCCCTGGCAGACAAGGATCACCCGTCCTTGAGGTGAGAGGATGGTGTTTGGCCAGCCATCAGGAGCAGTGACTCACCGGGGATCACAAACAGAGCCCAGCTCTCCCTGCAATCTGCTCTTCCTGCTCTGTGTGAGCTGTTGCTGAATATTTGTTTTCTCTAGATCTAGGGTGGATCTGGGAGAAGCTCCGCTCCACCATTAAGCCTGAATAGCTGGAATCGGTAAGTTTCCTATCTGGAAGAAGCTGGGAGCCTTCCTTCGCTAGGTGGGGGTTTGGAGAAAATGTTGGCAGGCAGCTCTTCATGGGGTAACCCAAGGCCAAGGTCCTGGAAAACATAATGTTTTGTGTTCAGTTCATGTTATGGAGCAAGCACACTCCACAAGACTGATTCACTGCTTTCAAATGCAGAGGCAGATGGAGTCAGGGAGTGATCCTGCTTTTCTCAGTACTGCTGAGGAACATGAGCTTGAGATTCTTTTTTTGGCAGTTTCAGAAGTTACTTCGTGCTTTCTTACCACATGTGCTGGCTCTCAGGGAATGTTTTTCACATAAATATGTTAGTACCCATGTTTTATTACAACTGTAATTAATATATACATGGCAGAACAATTGCAAATCTGCCCACCCCTCTTCGTCTTCTGTCTCATTGGAAAACCTTGTACAGTTTAATGAATGGGTCCCCTGATCTGCAAGTGAGTTAACTAAGGGGCAGGGTCTGAGCCCTGGGCAGTGGGAGGACCATATCCTCAGCCCCAGTGACTGCATCAAAGCCAGGGTTTGGGTCTGCAGCACACATGCCGTAATCCTTGCACTTCCCAGCCCACTCTTATATTACACCTTTGACAGAAGAAATGCAAGAAATTTCCCTGTACTATCTTGTCCTCTTGGAGAAAGTACCCTGAGGCAGCAATTAACACCTGCAGTATTCCCCCCTACACCCTGCTGTCCAGTGCATCTGTGAAGTGTGCATATTCAGACTATGTCAGGAATTCCTAGGACCCAGAGCTCCATCGGCAGCCCCAGGTGCCTGTCGGCAGTGACAGGCTGCTGCTGCTGGGCCTGTCACTTCTGCTCTTTTGTTTCCATCAGAGCATGTAACAGCATGTCCCAGCCACCTCACCTCAGACTGCACAAGGCTCCTTTCTTGTCTTCAGTATTTCTGAGCTAACTGATGGCTCTTCCATCTTTTTCTCCGCTCCACATGATCATGTTTTTAATAGTTACTCCTTCTGCCTCAGTAGGTTCCTACTACCCTGAACTGCAGCTCTTTGTGCTCCCGATTCACTCCAGTCCATTCATCTCTTTTTAGTAGCAAAGTGCTGTCGGCTGCTGGATATTGGGCTCTTTGTTTGTACATCCAGCATAATGCTAGTGACAAAGGGACAGTCTGTGCCCCAAGGAGCCCACGTGCTACAGGGAAGGCAGTGGAGAGCAATAGGAGTGACAAACTGGACAGCAGAGGTGAGGATGGCCAGGAGCACAGCGTGCTGGCTGCAGCAGGGGCACGACTGGGGGTTGGAAGAGACATGCTGAGGAATCTGTTCCTGCCAAGTACAAACCCGCTTTGTTCCCAGGAGGTGAGCTGGATGGGATAAACAGAGCAGTCCTGTCAGCAGAAAGCCTTTCCCTGGCTGGATCCCCCACTGGCACTGTCTCTGGAAGTTGGCCACACCTTGTCAGTGGGGATGTTTTCCTCCTCCCTGTGACAGCTCCCCCTCTTCCTGACTCTTGGGGCTCAGGTGGGCTGTGTGCAGCTGCATGAAGAAACTGGGGGCCCAAGGGCCCTGTGTGTTCCCTGTGGGTGGTGATGTGTGTCGTCACCATGCTCTTTCTGTTGTTAACTAGGCAGGAAGGTTTGACAAGCCACGCAGAGTACAAGATGGGTATCGCTGGCTGGGCAGTGCTTGGAGGGTGACTCTTCACCATGCGTATAGAGGTGCTTTGGGAGGGGAGGAGACGATCCCATTGCAGGGAAGTTGTATCTGACCAGACAGAGCAAGAATTCTGTGATGTGGGAGGAAAGCAGCCTGTGTCGGGGGGCTGGTAGGGATGATGCTCATGTCCTGGCATCGCAGAGGGTAGGAATCTGAAAGCACCTCTGAGAGGTGTCTGCAGGGCCATGCTCTGCACATAATTGCAGTGGGACAGGAAGATGAAGGGAAGCACTCTCTGGTCTCAGGTGTGGGTGTTGAGGAGTAATCTTAGGGTTCCTGGTTGTCTTAGATGGATGGACCTTTCAATTCCCCTACCAAGGGATCTGAAAAGAGAGGAAGGAGCAGCTAAAGCTGCAGGACTGCTGCTGTCTTGGTGCAGTGTATTGCCTTGATGGTGAAGCTGCTTGGTGTAAAGCAAAGTGTCCTGGCTTAGCAGCCATTTCAAGAAGAAAGGGGAATCCAAGGCATAACCCTTGCTGAGAATGTCTTTGCCTGTCTTCAGGTCCCCTGCCAGGGGGAATTTCAGCCTTGGCTCTCAGAGCCTTGGACAGGGTCTGCACCCTCATCTCAGCCTGGCTTCTGCCAAGAGCCATGGTGAGGCCTCCCAGGGGATGTCTGAGCCTGGTACCTAGAAGGCAGAAGGGGCATATCCATCTAGGTCTGAAGATGCCTTGGTTGGGTCAGCCCAGGTGGGGATGGGAAAAGTTCACTGGTGGGGAAGGGGATGGTGTGGTAAGCTTGCCTGAGTGGAATTTGTGCCTCTTGCTGAGCAGAAGTGTTATGCTATTCCAGCTAATGGATCCTGGGCCCCTGAGCAGTGGCATAGGGAGCACCAGAGCATGCATGGTGAGACCGTGCAAGTGAGTAGTGCTATCTGTCCACCCAGCTGTGGTGAACTCAGGGACATGCCCTGCATGTCAGGGAAGTGCTGAGCTTCCTCTCTCCTTGCCTCCTTCCTGACAGGAATTCACTTCCAATTTTCTTGCTGCTTCTCCCCCTACTGCAGCACAAACACATGGCCCCACAGACATAGCCAGAAGGTCTGGATAAGGAAGGTTAGACCATGGGGACTGCACTGCTAGAGACCCTTGGCTCCTGCAGCATGGTTCACATGGTGAGGAATTTCACAGAGCTCAGGATGGGGCCCCCTCAGACTGCCCTTGCCTCTTGTGCTCAGGAAGTTTTACTTTCTGAGCTTATACGTGATAATTTCAGGTGTTTCTGGCTGCTAACAAACTTCCTGCTCTGTCTCAGTCTTAGGTACTTACTTGCCTTCAGACCTCGCGCAATGGAGGCTGGCTCCGTGGTACGAGCAGTCTTTGATTTCTGTCCCAGCGTCTCTGAGGAGCTGCCCCTCTTTGTGGGAGATGTCATCGAGGTGCTGGCCGTGGTGGATGAGTTCTGGCTCCTTGGCAAGAAAGAAGGTGTCACAGGTAAGAGCTGTAAATGCCTGAACCTGGATCTATAGACATTCCAGTTAACCATCCACCCTGTGAGTGCACCTTCCCTTGGCCAGCACTGTGCAGGTTCAGATATATTTATTTTACTAAATCATTCATGGCACTTTGCTTGAGACTAAGAGTGCAGGTTCTCTGTCACTGGTCTTCTGCCAGCTTTGTGCCAACTATTCAGACATCTCATTTGTTTTTTCGAGAGAGATTACTGGAGTGTCAGTTCTTGAGGAGATGAGAACTTCACAATAGTAGGTGCTCTGTCCTCTGTGACAGGACAGTCCATTTCCTGGCTTGTTTATGCACTGACCTGCTGTGGCAGTGGAAGGGGAGAGAGGAAACAGATGCACTGAGAGTGGAAATGCATCCACAGCAAGTGACCTCGTCAGGTCAGGTCAGTGTGAGACACAGCGACATGGGCCGTGTGTCCCTCCAAGCCGCCTGACTCAGCCCCACTTCCTTCCACTTTAAAGCATTTTCCTGCACAAGCTGTCATCAATATCTGGTTGCCTGAAGTAGTGTGCAAGTCTCTTAAACTTTTGGACAGATGTGAGAAACTTCTGAAGCAGCAAAATGCTTTTAGTGAAACATTTAGTCTCACAGTCTCCTGTTTAAGCAGCATTTCCTCATCTTAATACTGATGTTGAGAGGATGTGCAAGCTCTCCAGGAGATGAAAACGAGGCCACTTCATAATCCTGACTCTGTCTTCAGCATGAGGACATGACTGGACTTTTGTTCCTGGCTGTGGAGATGGGGCTGCTATTGCAGCAGCAGTCTGGGCTCTGCTAACACCTGTCTTCTGGCTAAAACAAAGATGGACAGGAGCAAAGGCGGAGAAGACGACTTCTCTCAAATGCTCCACATAGCTGATAAATGGCATTTAATGAACACGTGCCCGATGTTGCTGCTGCTGCTGAAGTCACTGGGCACAGATTACTTCAGCAGAAATCACCAGTATCTACTTCACCACAATTTTGTCTCCCAGCATAATTTATGTGGTTGTTCTCAAAAAGATGAAGCTATTAAGGAATAATAAACAGATGGTGTCGTAGCTTAAAGATAAAGAAACACACAGAAGTGAAACCAAATTGTTTTTAATGACTGTTACCTCAAAACTCACTTGCATTCCTGCTTTCGCTTGGAACAGCTGTTGTAACTTTCTGCCCAGTTTTCTAAACTAATGTTGTAGGGAATTGAAAAAGCTCTTTTGAACAGAAGCTGTGGATGTGCTGGAGCCTAGCAATAATAATACTCAGTACTCTGTGGGGAATAATTACTGTAGCTCCATGACTTCCTTTCTAACAGCATTAGGTTGTTTCCATACAGAGCAGGAAACTTAAGGCATGGAAAAAGAGGTAGGGTTGGTTAAAATGGTGAAGGAAGTCACTGAGGCTTGCAGCCTCTGGGCTGCTGGTTGCATCTTAGGTTAATGAGAGCAGATGCCAAACTGCCTAAACCCAGGGGAAAGTTCTGAGTTTCTAGAATATAGTGTCTCCAGGTTTTATTGGAGAATGTGGATGCCACCTTGTATCATCAAAAGTGAATGTTGGAAGTGCTACTAGCCCATTCTCCATCATATCTCCTTGTCACAGTCTATAAAAGATAGGAATTACATTTTTAGTGGCCTTTGCAGTGGATTCTGCCATGTCCTGTGCTCCAGGGACTGAAATTAGTAGCCGAATGGTATCTTCTGATGGCCAGCAAGTGTGTGCTGCCCTGTCTGGCTGTGGCCTGTTCGTAACAGTTGGGTATCCATGGTGAAATAGGTGCACAGAGATAATAAAGTGGTGAAGACCCCTGGAGCCTCAGCATCACTGAAGCTGTGACAGAGCCTGTGGCTCACAGATGTGGCTATCCCCTGTGGATGCCTTACTTCTGCTCTAAGGCAATGCAGGGGCCAAACCTTACAGAGCTCCAGGTGGATGTGCTCAGTCATAGGACTCTGGTCTTGTGATTCAGTACTACTGGATCTCTCAATCCTCATCATGACTCTGAGTTGGGAAGCAAGCAGTGGAAGTAGAGGAAACCTAGTATGTCCGCTCCCAGAAACTCCATGCTGATGGCACACTCCCAGTAATGAACACAGCCTGTTGGTTGTCTGCAGTGAGCCAATGGTTTTTTGTTCTCTGTTAGCTGTTAAGCATTTAAAACCTCAGGAATTCCTGACTCCCAAACTTGTTCCACCATGGTATTGAAGCACTGTGGTAGCTGATTATTTTCCTTTAGCAAGAGATCAATAGATCCTAAACTCTGGAAGGAGGGTGGAGGGACTGGCGGTGGGCTACAGGAAAGACTTGTTGCTGACAGCTGCTTCTCATTTTAGGGCAGTTTCCTAGCAGCTTTGTGGAACCTGTGGATATTCCCCTTTTGAAGCAGGGAGAAAAACTGTTTGTTTGTACCAGTGACTTCAAATCTCAAGAGCCAGGAAGCTTGTCATTGCAGAGAGGTAATCTCCATTCCCTTCCTTTGCTTTATATCTCATAGACCTCACTGTTCTTCTACAAGCCTGAACGTAGTCACAGCATGCTGCCTAGAGTGACAGAAGTGACAGTGAATTTCCTAATACCTCATAACATGGGTCATGACAAATCCACCATGGACCTTTGGGCTTCTACCACTCTGATACCGGTTTCTCATGATCTATCATTACTCATGGAACTCCAGGAATTGGAGTCATATGATCATAGTAAACTTACAGCCACCTTTTATCTGCCCCAAAGCCCCAAATCTTAGACTAGCATTTAGGGGAGATATCAAAGCTTTGCTGCACCTTCGTGGCTTTGCAGACAAAACTGTTTATCTTAGATATTTGCACACAAGAGGTTGCCAGTGCTTCATGCCTTACCCCCATTCTGTTCTCTTGTGCATCCCCAAGAAACACTGTGCTCTGTGCAGAGTGCCACACCTTACCCACAACCAGGAAGGACATGAGGAGGCAGGAATGACAGGTGGGAAGCAATCATGAGGGCAGCTTTGAACTAGTGTGTCTCATTCTCTGCAGGAGACCTGGTGATCCTGGGGGGGTCCCTGGCTTCCAGCTGGCTCCAGGGCCGAAGCAGCTGGGGTTCCAAGGGCTTTTTCCCCTCATCATGTGTGCGGGAACTGTGCCTTTCAGTTCGAAGCCGTCAGCTGTCACAGAGCACTCTTCTGGAGGTGCCTGCCTACTCACTGGGCCAAGCTCGGGCCCTGATGGACCTGTCTGCTCAGCTGGAGGAGGAACTGGACTTCAGGGAAGGGGATGTAATCAACATTGTTGGTGTCTCAGAGCCTGGCTGGTTTGAAGGCGAGCTCAGAGGCCGCAGGGGCATCTTCCCAGAGGGTTTTGTGGAACTGCTTACTCCTCTACGAGCATCAGGAACCTCAGTGGATCCAGAGCTCACAGGGACTTGTGACACCAATGGGACAGTGGAGATACCCACCAAAGAGGAGGAGGAGCCAGGGAGCACTTACGGTGTTGCCCTCTATCAGTTCCAAGCTCTGGAGACCAAGGAACTAGATTTTGATGTGGGTGACAGGATTCGGATTGTAGGCATTCTGGAGGATGGCTGGCTTGAGGGGGAGCTGAGGGGGAAACGTGGCATCTTTCCACACAGATTTGTGAGACTGGAAGCTTCTGAGGCTTGCAGGGAAAAAGCAGGTGCTGGGGATCCCCGAGGTGAAGGCAGCTGTGGAGTGACCATCCATGCAGACCCAGAAAGCACATGCTCTGAAGATCTTCCTTTATCAGGGAAAGATGGAAGAGAAAAGGAGTATGTCTCAGCTGCACACCCTGAGCCTGACACCATTTTGTTTCAGAAGGCAGGAAGGTCAGAGTATCCTCTTGACAGTGACTTGAGAGAGCAGGAGGCCCTTACGAGCACAGGACACCAGGGGCCACATCCCAAAAGCACAGCAGACCCCCTCCCATTTGACTGCACAAAGACAGTCAATGGCCTTCTCCCTTCTGCTCAGTTGCCTCCCTATCAAGGCAACAGACCTGGCCAAGCAGGTGAGTTGGAGCCTAGGGGGACCATTTCAGCCTCCCCAGGAAACTCAGAAACTCATGCCGTTCCTGAGTATGATGGAGACAGTCTCACTGTGTCCCTGCAGGCTTCCCACACCCCCCTGGATCCTTACAGGAGCCAGGCGATTTCTTCTCCTAACAATTGGGCAGCAACCAAGCCCCAGGAGAGCCATAGCAGTGCCCAGGACCTGGTTGGTTGGGTAGACAGCGAACAGAAGTGCAAACCTTGTTCCTCCAGCCTGGCAGGTGCCCAGGTGGGCCTGGACACGTGGGATGGGAGCTGGGGGGAATGCTGCCCACTCACAGTGCAGGGGGATGGCTGCATGGACCTTGACTCCAAACTGACAGAGCAGTTGGCACAGTTTGAGAAGAGTCTGTCGAGCACTGGTGCTGAGCAGGACAAGGTCTTCCGCCACTTCTCTATCTTGGACTACAGCTCTGAGAAGGACATTGTCCGTGGGTCTCCTGAGTGTGTCCCCCATGCCAGGCAGACAGAGAGGAGGAAGGCCTTGAGGCCACCCCCTCCTCGTCCTGACAGCCTTGTGACAGCCCCTGTGCGCACGCTGGGTGGCCAGGTGCCCAAGGGCAGGTCTCTGTCCTTCTCAGTCAAACCCTCCCGGCCTGCGCCTCGGCCTCCATCAAGCAACCAGCGGAAAAACATGTCCCCTGCACAACTTCAGCCCAGTGCCCAGGAGCAGCGTGTGGAGGAGGGGTGTGAAGACTTAACACAGGCAGGATCAGCTTCCCCCTGCTCTATTCTGCTGATGAGGATTGGAGAGGTGGAGCGAGACCTGGAGGCTTATGGCAAGACGCGCGCTGAGCTAAGCCTGATGCTGGAGGAGCAGCAGGATGAGCTCGTTAGAGTGGAGACCCTGGAAAACCTTGATTTCTGTGACTCCAACATTGAGAGCCTCAGCATGGAGCTGCAGGAGCTGAGAGGTGAGTCTGTAGTGCTGTCGGGTGGACTTCAGGGGGACCACTGGGCCCAGCTGCTCACAGGCACTTTTGGAACCAGTCTTTTATTTCCTTCTTTAATTCCTGATTGTAGTTGTTTTGTAAGCATTGTTGCAGTCAAATCATCATGATTTTGCCTCAGAGAACCACAGCATCATTCTCTGGACATCTCTCAATCCTGACCTTCCCGCTCCTTTTTCCTTCCAATTCTCCCACCTTCTCTTCCAGCCCCACCATACATCCAGAGCCCTCATCTGAACCATTCCAGCATGCCCTTGCTTTCCAGTGAAACCCCAGCTGCTACAGGTTCAACCTCCCTGCTTCATCCCATCTTAGCTGTAGGAGACAGAGCAGCAGCTTCAGAGTGGCTTTGCTGGTGGTCCTGCAGTTGAGACTTGAGTTGATGTCTGTGGTGTGACTGCCCTCAGCCTGTCAGAGTGCTGGGTTTCCTGCAGTTTTTGCTCTGGTGGTGATGAAAACGTCTGGGGACTTGTCACTCAAATCAGAGAGGATGCACAGAAGGGTGCTGAGTTAGTGGGCCAAAAGTTAAGCCTGCCCCTGTGCTTCTGCCATCCACGGAGTGTCCAGAATGTCAGGACAGGAAAATGACACTGCACTGTCAGTAACAGCAACAAAGAGCTTTAAATTACAGCATATCTGTAGCAAAAAAATTATGTCTTTTGTTCTTGCAGCCCAGAAAAGTTACTTGGGGAGGAGGAATATGCCCTGTTTATAACAGCTGGTTTGGGATCTGGAGCCCAAAGATACCATATGAAGATCAGTACTGTTAATTACATTATACTTCATATTACAGTAGACAAAGTGGAGAGACAGGACAATGTACATCTCCCAAAGCCTCTTCCCCAGCTTGTCTCGGGAGCTTTGACACTACACTTCTGTTACTGAAACCCAGAAAGTGCAGGAAATGTGGGTACTGCATGCAGGAGTTGGAGTGAAATGCCAGCTCCTGCCTGGGGATTACTTACTCCGACTTTGTTGCCTCCATCCTCCCACTGCTCAATCAGTGCTGGGGAGCCCAGGCACTTTGCTACAGGATCGTGCCTGATGCAGAGCACACAGGAAGGAACACACCAGGGAAACAGGGTGACAAACAACAGCCACATCAATGGCAGGCAAGACGGATGCTTGGGAGGAGGCCTAGGATTTGAGACTAGATTAAGTAACTTGAAGGTAGGAAGAAGAAGATCTAGGCTGGATATCAAGGGAAATTTTCTGATGGAATGGATCTTGCTGGGAAATGTCTCCTACTGTTCCAGTGCTTTCTGACAGAGGAAAGATCCTGCAAAACCTGTGCCCGCTTGGTTGCTGGAACTGGGAGTTAGGCAGGAGCTAATGCACTAATGCCCTGAGACATCCTACCCATCAGGTTATTCCCTTGGTAGTCCTATGGGATTTTTTACCCCTTTGAGACACTTGAGGATTTATAAGTAGCCTCTCTGATCCTATGATAAAGATACGCCCTATCCAAGCTCTGTCACAGCCCTCCTGCCACATCTGAGTGTGTCCAGAAAGCACACCACAGGCTTGCTAGCCTGGCTTTGTGTAGTGGGCCAGATCAGTAATGAAGAGTTGCATCAGCTCAGCAAAACATGTTTACACCATGCCTCAAGTGTGGCCTCTGCCTTGCCACCATTAGGGGCATGTGTAGGCACACTGGAGGTGGAAAAGCTTTCCCTAAGCATTGGCCAGCAAATAAATTAGGGCTGGCATCTTCATGGGAGAGGCCAACCACTTGGTTTGTCCTTTGGGGAACCACAAGAAGAGCAGAAACTATGTGGTTTCCTAAAAATACTCATTAAAAATCCACAGGTTGCTTCTTTGGCATGCCTTGGGTGCACACTGGGGGTTTGCTGATCACTAGGCTTGGGCAGAATTAGTCCTTGCCCTCCTGCAGTTGGTGTAGGAGAGTCCACTGGTTTTATTTTTCTCTCCTACCAGCTGGGAGCATTGGCCTTGCATATCTAACAAGTGTTGCAAGAACCTGAGATGTGGATGACATCCACCAGCTCTCCTGGTTTCTGTCTATGGCATGTTATGATCATCTTTTGGTTTCTCGTAAGAGTCCTTGCATTTAGCATGAAAAGCTGGGATCGTTTTGCATCCTGCAGTGAGAGGTCTTAACTGGAGCATGTGTTTCTAGAGCCTGCTTATATTGTCTGTTGGCACTCGACTCCGTAATGCAGGTAGTCCCTTCAAGCTGGTTCCTTTCAGTGAGGGAACTAACCATTCATCCTGGAGCATGGAACCAGGCAGCTGTGGCTGCTTGGCAGTGTGTGGGCACTGCTTGGGAATGCTTTGTCACGCAAGGAGCTGTTCGTCTCCAGCTCTTCCCAGGACCTATGGGTGGAGGCTGGGAAAAGGGTGGGCTCTGTGTCAGTTTTAAGCCAAGGGCAGCCTGAAATTTCCCCCAGTGAGGTGTGGAGCAGAGCCCAGCCTTTGCTAGACCATGTCATTTAGCCTCCATGCCAGCAGAAGGATGAAGGCAGAAGGAGTTCTGGTATCCCATCTCTGGTTTGTGGCTTCCCACAGTCTTATACCCACTGTCTGTTTCCCTTCCCTGAGGACGCTGGTCTTAGGGCAGGTCCTCTGCATGCTCCAGTGCTCTCCTTTTCCCTGCCTCTTAAGAGGCCTTCAGAGAGGCTTTGGCAAAGCCGCAGAGCCGGTTTGGGCAGTGAGAGCTGCCCAGCCCTGGCCTCCCTCTGCCGAGCTGGTTACTGATTACTCTGGGAAGCAGGTGGAGGAGAGCGGGGCTGGCAGTGATTGGGCCTGCGCCTCATCGTGCCCTTGCTGGACAGTTTCAGGAAGCTACGCCTGCGTTTTGCTTGGGACAGGAGTGTCGGAGTGGAACGGAGAAGCGTCACCAGCCTGGGCTTGGGCTCGGGGAGCAGGTAGAAAAGGACATCAGCACCTGCCCTGCACCCTGGCAAGACTATGTGCACTTACCCTGGGATGAAACACGGTGTGGAGGATCCAAGGAAGGGGCCGCGGCACCTCGACTGGGAATATAAGGACTGTTGTGGCATGCAGAGAGAGGAAGTGGCTGGCGTGGCTGTGCTGTGTGATGAGGCTCGCTGCTGCGACAGATTCAAGACAACGAGGTGGTACCCGGGCTGCCAGGCAGCAGACAGAAGCTGGGACAGTTACAGGAGAGGGGGTGGCATCTCCGCGGACCGACAGAGCATGAATGGAGACTGTGGAGGTTTTTGGAAGGGAGACATGCAATATGCAGACTGCAGGAGAGCAGATGGTGCTTGGGAAGGCAAAAGTCAGGATGTAGAGGGTAGAAACTATAGAGTGTATGACAGGGAGGGCATTCAGTATAGAGACTGCAATTCTGAGGTAGGAGAAGGGCGATACAGAGAGGACAGAGTACCTGGACAGTATAGGGAGGAAGGCAGGCAATATGGAGAGAATAGAAGCCTGGGACACTATAGGGAGCAGGGAGAGTGGTATCAGGAGGACAGTTATCCTAGGGAGTACAGTGAGGATGAAAGATATTATGGGAAAAAGGAAAGGTGGCATAGGCAGGAGAGGGACTCTGGGGAGTTTAGGAAGGGGAGAAGGCTATATAGAGAGGATAGAAGCAATCAAGGGCATAGGGAAGGGGAAAAATGGTATAGAGAGGATGAAGGCTCTGGGGCAGGAGAACAGGAAAGGCAGTGTATAGGTGTCAGGTACCAAGAAGACCAAGAAGACTTTAAGCATCACAGGCAGCCCAAAGGCTATGTTGTGGACCACAGCAGTCTGGACAGAGGTTGTGAAGCTTCTACATTTGCAGTCTGGCCCTCAGGAGATGGTAGAGTGAGTCTGGGGTCAGGCACCCACTGCACACAGTCCAAGATTCAGGACATGGACTATGATGGCTGTGGGGAGCTAGAAGGAGCATCCTTGGGACCCAGAATGCCAGCCCAATGCAGTGGCCAAGCAGAGCACTCAAGGGTACGCACAGGCCGGCCAGACTGGAGCCAGGTCTGGGAGCAGGAGGCCGAGAAAGCAAACAGCTTGAGCTCCATGCTGCAGCGAAACAGCTTCTACAGACGCACAGCTCCCAGTGCCCTGCGCCACTCAGATTTTGTGCAAACGAGGAAGGAGAAGCAAGGTACATGGGGGATGTTGGGCTGTTGTCTTGGGTGTGCCTTCGCCCTGCGCTGGCACTGGGGCAGCACCAGGACTTTGGCACAAGCAGGTGGTTGGTACATCCAGGCTCACATGGGAAACTCTGGGGCTTGCTGAAATGGGCATCATCGTTACCTCTCTGTACAATCACCTACATGTCCTGCAAAGGCTCTTGTCCCCATTCCACAGAGGCCTAGGTGGGAGGGAAGTCCAGATGGTACTGTGGCTTACTGCTGTCCTTTTCATTGGTGGCTCAAGTGTTTTGGGTACAGCCTGAAACCCATGGACCTGATTTGTCTGCTCTCTCAGGCCCCCAAAGAGGTTCCTTAGAGGGGAAAGGGTGAAGTGTTGGTGTTATTCCCACTGCCTGTTTTACTTTCAGAACACATCATTAACAGATAGGAAACAATTCCAGACCCTGTGAAGAGCAAGTATGGTTGCAGCACAGGCAACACAAAGTGGGCAATAGGGGAAGTTCTTGTAGCATTCAGACGCGCATGGAGAGGCAAGTGCTTGTAGTTGTGTCATTACACACAGGCAGGACTAGGTCGTCTGGTGTCGAGACTGTCGCAGATGGGAGTCGTACTTCCTGCATTGCCAGCCCTTCAGTACCACAGTGTTCCCTTACCTGTGCTACAGCAGTTGTATGCCCTGGGTCTCTGAGCTGTTCCTGCATCTCCAGTCCCATCAACCAGCACCCTGGAGTTGGAGAGATACCAAGGCTGGAGTGCTCAGGCTGTCTTGGCATGTGCAGAATTATCCCATTGATGCTGTGTCTGGGACAGAGTCAGCTGCAGACAGCTTTGTGGGGCTTGGCACATTGTTGCAAGAATTAGTGTGTGTTGAGGAAGGTGCAGCAGGTGGTAGAGTCTGGGCAGAGACTGAAGGAGCCCTTCTCTTTGGATTGGCCTCCTTGTTGGGAAGCTGTGTGTCTGAAAACCTGTTTCCTCCTGCATCCTTTCTGCCAGCATCTGTCTCAGGCACCTGTGTGTGAACTCTCCTTGAAGGGGGATTGAAATGCAGAGGAAAACAGCACCATGGCAGAGCTGGAGGATGTGGCTGCCTATCGGCTTAAAAGAGCCTGCAATCTGTCCTCTGGAGGTATTTGATTAAGCAGGTTCTGCTGGATGCATTTCTGTGCTCTCAGCCACCCTGTTAAAGTGGGACTTTGCTCTGCTGTGTCCCCAGGGTAAGGCTTTGCAGTACCAGCATGTCCAAAGGGCAGCAGGGAAGTTAGGAAGACGCAGGAGCACAGCCCACAAAGCCTTAGAAGGCTAAATCAGTGCTGTCCTGGCCAGCATTTGCAAGAGCTTGGGGGGGGTCAGTCTGTGATGCTGTGTGAGAGCCTTTGCTCTGCTGATGTGAAATTTGACACACCACACACCCACACTTCTGCTGGGATGGGGTGTTGGGTTTTTTTTCCCCACTGTGGCAGACTCAGGGGCAGGGGAGCCGCTGCAGGAGGTGTGAGGCAGGATGCCCTCGCCATCAGGGTTGTTGTCCCATACCAGAAAGTAGAGGAGGAAGGCTGTTTTGTAACATTGGCCATCCTGTGGCCCATTTCTGGATGCAATTCCCTGTTATGTTACTCCTTCTGCCCTGTTGGGGCACAGTGCTGCACCAGCAACAGCCCTTCTTGGAAAATACACTTTGCTGCCATAGCTGCCTCAATGAAAGGCCTTGCCAGCACCGGCACCTCTTTGCTACCTCAGCATAAGACCTCACCAACATCTGGGAGCTTCCCCAAAAGCTCACCCATTGCACTTGGCAGCAGACACTTGGCAGCCTAGTGGTAGAAAAAAAAAATTTCTGGTTTTCCCTCTGTGTATGCTCCAAGAGCCTTTTTTAATTCTGTCTATTGCTCTCCTATGTTCTTCCACCTGTCCACCAAGTAACAGAATTTAGGACTTGAAAGAGCTAGTAAAAATTCTATATCCTGATCTTTTCCATGTGTAGGGTTATTACGCTACTTACAGATTGTGGTGCAGCCCAGTGACAGCTATTTGGTTAGAGCATCTCTTCTGGGATGAGACTCAGATATGTCTTCCTGTCACATCAACAGCAGGAGAACCCACCTACCATAGTTTTGCTGCTTAGTCACCATCACTCTGACATGTTTTGCATGCTAATGTGTTGTATTTCAGCTCTGAACTCCAACCTTTTCCTGCTAAGTTAGAGCTTTTTAGTTGATGATATTTTCTTCTCAGGCAGGTACTGTAATTAAGTAAATTTTCAGTCTTCAGTTCTTTGTAGTGAAGAGAGTCTTAACACTCCTAGCAAAGACTGACGGGAAGAGGGGCTTGTGGCTTTTCAACAGTCAGTGCTTGTTTTTCCTGTCCTCACTCATTTTTCAGTTCAGATGCAAAAATATATTTAAAATAGCAGACATCGGAGCTGTATGAGATGTTCTGGGTAGGTGTGAGCACTTGCTTGCACAGAGGTATATGTTGCTGTATTCCTATGCCCTTGTCTGAGGATCCCAGTCTGCCACTGTAGGGCACATAGACATGTTTTTTTGGATTATCTATTTAAAATTTTCATTTGTAGAACCTCCAGCTTTCATTCTTTTTTACATCAGTGTTTTTGCTCATAGGCACTTTTGTTGATGGTCTGCCTCATCTTTGGAAGGTTAGCTCTTTGCAGACCATCATATTCACTGTGTTCTGTGTCATAGGTTGGGACCATCCCATTCACGCAGAATGTGTACAAGGCCATGTTGGACAGTGGTGTCATCTCCCCGGTCTGTTCCTGTTCAGCTCATTTTTGTGGTTTGTCTGGATTTATCTCCTGCCCCTCAGTTTCAGGACTCTGCCACTCGTGTGGGCTGAAGTCCTCTTTTGCTGTGGCACCTCTTGGCTGCACCCCCCTTTTTCTTCTAAGGAGCAGTGAGACACTGAATATCTGCAGTCTGTTGCTTTTGGAGCAGTGGATTTATTCTGTTACAGGCTTACTACCAATGTCTAGAGAGAGAGTTTTCACTTCAGCCAGATCCTGCTTCTGGCAGCAAGTTTAGCCTTTCTCTCAGATTAATTATTCCCTGCCCTAGTTTCATTCCCTCTTTTCTCATGGTAAGCAGTGGCTCCTCCCCTCCCAGCATCCACATACTTCACATATTTGCAGCTGGTTTGTTTTGTCCTGAGTCACCGCTTGACCCTGCTGAGCTGTGAGCCTGGGGCTCAACTCACCATTGGAGATTCCTGCTCACTGAGCTGGTGCGAAGGGTTTTCCTCAAAACTGATGGGCAGCACATTCCTCCTTGTGTTGTGTTAGTAGCCTAGGCACCCTGTGAGGCTGGCAGGTGAGCCCCGATGAGGAGGAGTTGGGGGTAATGCAGTCCTTTGGGTGAGCCCTCAAGCCTGTTTGTGATCTCATTGCATCTGGTCTTCATGGGTCAACTCTGCTTCCAAGCAGAGCAGGGAGAAAAACTCTAATTTTGCGCGTGCTCCCGTTACAAGGCTAGGTAAAAAGAATTTGAAGGCTTTGTTAATTGGAACAAAGTTAGTGAAAGTGGTATGTTTGAGATGAGACGGATGAGTTGTGTGATTGCAATATTAAATCATGGCCTCCACTGGAAGGACAAAGGCGGGAGAGAGCTCCATCTTTACACTTTGCTACCAGGGGTTGGGTTATGATGAGTCCCTGTTAAACCTCCCAGGTGTCAGCAAGACAACTAGCAAAGCTCAAAAGCAGGTGTTCCTAGATGCTGTCACAGACCACCAGACCAATCCAGGGAGCCAAGGGCTTGTCACAAATACATATAGGGAAAACAGCGTTGTTAGAAGTTTTAATTTAGAAAGGCAGATTGCAGAGCTCATGCAACCTATAATACAACAAATCTGTAGTCTCTGCAAATTGTGATTGAGAACATTGTTTTTGGAAATCTATTTCTGAATGTCTGTTTGGCATCCATGTGACGGATAAACACAAATTTGTCACTGGATTGGAATTTGGTGGCTTCATTAGAAATACCAGTTACATTCCTGCAGGCTCATGGAGTCCCTTGCAGCTGTCGTGAATCTCTTGGTGCCTTTGGAATTGATGGGCATGATGGCTCAGATTGAAAGGTAACATTTAAATAGAAAATCTGTGAAATAAAATGGAGATCTGTTTAGAAAACATTTACTAGATGACCTAAACCCACAGCTGTGGAATAAGTCTGTTTAGTTAAATGCTTAATAAGCCTTGTTTAGGGAAAGCTGCTATTAGACATACAAGAATGTGTGACAAATGAGAAAAAAGAAATTGATGGCAATCAACAGAGATGATATGAAATACAAAAAAATGGAAGGTTTTTAATATATCAGAAACAAACCCTAGGTTTTATACATATTGGTCAGACAGCAGAGCCAAATACTGAAAACAAATTCTGTGTTTGAATGTTTTGAACTGCGAGTGTTTGGAAAGCAGCAGGATGACTTTTGAGTTCATTGCTGAAGTGGGATGCTGGACTAGTCATAAACAGTGAGAATCCTAAAAGACTTGGCTGTAGTGTAGCCTTGATTTTAAACAAATCTTGAAATACTCAGAAAGAGCAAGAAGGCCAGGGAAGTATTAATCTGTATAAGTTTTCAAAATAATGGAAACACTTGTGCAATATAAGTGGGTAGAACTGGTGGCCAGAATCACGGTAGGTAAAGCAAGCAGAGCTGGTGACTATTATGGGGTTAAAAGCTGTGAGGGAAGGTTTTAATTTCCCTTCTTCAGGCAGGGATTTGAGACTTGCAAAGGAAGGGTGCTGTGGAGCTGGCAGTTTCACAAGTGTCAGTCAAACCCTCGCCGCAGGGTGCTTTCTGAGAGTGCCTGACCCAGATTTACTTGCTGTGGTGTGCTTGATGGAGCCTGGAGAGCTGTGGCATTCACAGGTGGCGCTGAGCATCCCCATCTACATTCCAGTAAGCTACAGCCAGACACACTGTGTGGCTGAAGTTTAGTTATGGCTAAAGCTTGGACCACAGCAGGGTTGTTTGGTGGTGGACTCCTGAGATGTCCTGTACAAAGCTTCATCTGGTGGTGTTTTGCATGGAGATGAATGTAAAATCCTACTCTTTGACCAAGGCAAGTGTAATCTTTTCTGTTTGTCTTCCCAAATGCTGTTGCATGGGTAATTCTGGCTGTTGTTCTGGCTGGTCTTCATTTTCAAGATTCTTCCCGGGCTACCCCATGCTAATATCATTTTACCCACCTACCTCAGTGGGGTTCCACACACTCGTTTGTATTTTAGATTAACACTTTCCTGCTTCTTCCAGGTTGCCTTCCCACTTGAGCTTCCTCTCCTGTAAAACAAGTGCCATTCCTTCTTTAAAATAATGCATTTGTTGTTACTGTCTTAACTCTTTGAGCTGCAGAGACCTGCTAACTGTATTATCCTGGTATTTCTTTGTTCTTCCTGTACTTTTTTCTATCTCGTGTCCTGTTCATAGTTCAAGTGCTGTGTCTTAGGCAGGGTATCCCTATTGGGTGTTTGTAGAGGACCTTGTACAGCAGGGCCTTGTCTGCTGCTGAGTCTTTGCAGGTGCTGTGAAAATGCAAATAGCAAATGTTAAACCCATCAGCTGTTCCCAGGCCCTCTTTGCAGACTCCTGCTGCATTTGGGTGAATAAAGTTCATCACTGGGATCTTAACCTGGTGTGGAGCTGGAGCTGGTTTGGCTAAAACCAGCCTTTTCCTTTATGCAGGGTGGCACTAATGGGGGTAGTTTTAAGAACACTTGCCAGTAGGAATCAGTGACGCCTGCTCTTCCCAATAACTGCTTACTAAATGTAGTGCTAGTTGTGCCACTGAGTCCTCCTCCACAGACCTGACCCTTTTGGCTCTCCCCAGACTTTATTTCAATGCAGGTCAGGAAAGACATCTGCTTAGAGAGACCAGTATTTTCTCTCCCATGTCAAGGGCATCTTCTGAACAGGGTTTCAGCTGGATTTCCTATTTGCTGCAATTGGGCAGGTGTCTCTGACTGATTTTGAAGTTACTCTTTCTGCAAGGGGCTTCAGCAGTTTATCCTCAGCCCAAGTAGCTGTGAGAAGTTGCTGTTTGATGGCAGTGCTGCTGGTTTCTCTTTGTCACTGCTGCTCTGCAACTGGAAGTGCTAACATGGTTTTAGCTAATTATCGTCTGAGTCAGTGGCTCATTTCAGCCCTCTTTCTTTTCTTTCCTGCGTTGTTTCAATGCAAAAACCCCAGCCTGGCAGAGCAGCAGGCAAGGTGCTTAGGTTGAGGCAGCAATTTCCCATTCTGCATTTAATGCTGCCACTGGTCACTGCCATCACCTGTCAGGGCAAGACTGGGGTCTGCAGGCAGGGCCTGCCCAGCACCTGGACAGAGGTGTCTGGAAGCACAGGGTTCTCTTGGCATTGTATATGGTAGGTAGGTTCTGGGATACCAGGATAAGCCTCAGGCCTTTTTGGGTTTTCTGGAAAGTCCAGCTGAACCTGCTTTTAGAGCTGAAGCCAAAGGCTGGGTTGTCCCCCAAGCTCAGCTGCTGTTGCATAGAACTGTAACTGGAGAAGTCAGGGGGGTGGAAGTGCCTGTGCTGCAAAAATATTTTTACAAATGTCTGAGCTGGGACGTATCCACAACTCCAGTAAAATGCCAGGGAGAGAGAGCAGCTGGAGATCTGTGGGAGATGGCTGGAGGGCGTGGGCAGCTGTCCTTAAATCGTGTACTTCAGGCAGGCGGGGATGCTGCAAGGGGCTCGGGGGCTTCCGTCTGCAGAACTGCCATAAAATGGGGGACACCAGGGTATTTCTGGGCCAGACCTTGCCTCAGAGGGGTGTCCCAGGAACGTGTTGGAGACGTGCCCTCCTGAATTTGGGGAGGAGGCTCTGTCGGTGTCATTTTAGCCAGAGGGCAACATACTTTTAAAAGCAGGTAGGTGGGGTAAAAAGTGTCTGGGGCCCAGGAATCTGCTGGGGGATAAAATG
>VWZY01000086.1:849435-882367 GCA_013399075.1 Chloroceryle aenea
ACGCTGGGGGCCAGGCCTCTGAGTAGCTGCCCCCGCCTCCCGGCGAAGGCCCGGCCTTCCCGGCGCTGCTCGCCGGCGTCCAGCTCCAGGCTTTGCCTCCGGCAGCCCCGCTATATTTGCCCGAGACCTTTTCGTCCATTCAGATGAAAATCCCCCGGGGCTGGAGAATGGAGACCCTGTTCCCAGACTGAGGGGAGGGGACGGCCGCCATTGCCCTGCTGGGAAAAGGGTGAGGAGGGGAGCGGGGCTCCTCCCGGCTGCTCAGCCCCACGGAGTGCCCTGCAGCGGCAGAGCAGGGCGGGTACGAGACGGGTCTGGACCCCGGCGGTACTGGGGGCCGGAGGTGCAGCAGCTTTGTGCTACATAGCGTTCATGCTGCGGCCGGGGCGGGGGACTTCCCGCAGCACTGGGGCTGGGCGTTCCAGGGACAGCCTCCCCAGAAAGCTCCTTGCATGGACAGTCCTGCTTTTTAACAGTCCTGCTTGGCAGTCTTAGAGATCATATGTGGCACGGTTCAGGTACTACATGTCTCCCATCTTTGCGTCCCTGATGGAGGATGATCATCTTGATTGTCTGTCTTGCAGAGATGACCCTCCTGTCCTCCCAGACGCCATCCCTGGAGACGTCCTCAGCTGCTACTGAGAGCCCAGAGCAAAGGATGCTGGAGAAGAGGTCCAAGGTTATTGAGGAACTGCTCCAGACAGAGCGGGACTATATCAGAGATCTGGAGATGTGTGTGGAGAGGATCATGGTGCCATTGCAGCAGGCACAGGTAGGAGCAGGGGCACAGGCTATGGTGCAACACTGGTGGGATGGAGCCAGGATACAGAGTCCACTTTGTTCTCACAAGTGGCCAGACAGCAGCATGGGAACCCATAGGGGAAATAGAGCTATGCTGAGGTGACCAGGATGGTTCTTGCTGCTCACATCACTCATAGCAATCGCTCATCTGTTCTGGGATCCTGATGAGCTCTCTCTCTTGCTGAGAGCAAGAGACCTGACAGCAGTTATCACAGATTAATTTCCTGCATCAGGAAATGTTCCTCTTCGTTTGGTTTGGATGTTAAATTCATTGTCAAGAGAAAAATAATGCTGGTGCAAGTAGAGGGAGAATAAGAGGTGAACAGAGGAAGGGATGAAATTACTGTGAAAGAGGAGGACACCATAGTAGAACACATAAGGAGTGAGAGCTTCAGTGCACTGGGGGACAAGGGAGTGCGTACGGAAGTCACTGTGAGGGAATTCACACCAGGTGGCTGCTGTGGACCTGAGGGCTGATGGGTTGCAAGGGTGCATGATGGGGCTGTTGGGTCTGACTGGGACATGTTCCCCCATCCAGGACATCTCTCTTCCCATTCCCCAGATGCAGAATATAGACTTTGAGGCTCTTTTTGGAAACATCCACATGGTAATTAGCTTCTCCAAGCAGCTGCTGTCCACCTTGGAGGCTTCAGAAGCTATCGGTATGAATTCTGCTGTTACCTTTTCTCAGCAGGCTGGGATGGGTGTTGCTAGTGGCGAGGAAGAACAGTCTTAAATGGTGGGAGAGGATCACCGAGGCTGGGCTTCTTCCCCACTGGTGTCTGTCACCACTCATCAGTCCGGCAGTGAATCCAGCAGTGAAACCAAGGAGATCTCTGTTGCTGTAGGGGTTGCTATGCCGAAAAACATGGTGCCTGTGGCCCTTCATGACCCCTTGCCCCAAAGCAAACCCCACTTCTCACTCCTGCACTGACAGCTTTTTGCCTTGGGCAGCTGGTGCCTTTGCGTCTGTGTGGCTCTAGTGACAAGTGGCCCCACTTCTCTCGCCTGGGACCTGGGTCAATTGAGCTCTCTGTGCTAGTGAGTGAGGAGGAGGCATCCTGGGTGCTCTCATAGCGCTGTCCTATTGAGCTGTGTGTGGAACAGGGACACTGGGCATTGCACCATGAGACACACCAGCATTGTTGGAGGCAGTTTGGGACCAGGAAACACTGAAGTCCTCCTTTGCTGCTGTCTGCAGGGCCAGTGTTCCTGGCACAACGTGCAGAACTGGAGAGCATCTACAGGGTGTATTGCCAGAACCATGATGAGGCCATCGCACTGCTGGAAACCTATGAGAAGGATGAGAAGATGCAGAAACTACTCCTGGACCTGCTGGATAACCTCAGGTTGGAGTCTCTGGCTGTGGCAGCTGCCAGGCTGGGTTAGGGGAGTCAGTCTCCAGCATCACTGCCTCTCCAGCATCGCTGCCACTCTGCTGGGTGGTGACTGGAGAGGGGACGGCTGTGTCACTGTGTAGTTGATCAGGCTCTGGGTTCAAGTGGCCCACTGTTCCAATGCAGAGGTGCTGAGACACCTGTAGGCCCCTTTAAAATTCTAAGCAGAAGCCACCAAGGTACAGAGAAGGTGGCATGTCCTGGATTGAGGGCTGCTATTACCCAAGCCCTACCCACTGGCTGCTTCTCTGGCAGGACAAGGCTGCCCACTACCTTGTCAGCATAACTGCAGGAGGGGGTGAAGGTGCTGGCTGTGGGATTGCACACCTGCCATCCCATTAACCCATTGCTTTTCTTTGCTTTTTGGCACCCTGTGGACCAGCAGGAGCCTGTACAGTGAGTGGTAAGTGCATCCTTCCTGTTAGACCCCACTTGTCCATCTGTCCTGGCCTGGCTCCTGCCTTGTAACTAACCTCCCACCACTGACTGGGTTCATGTCAGGGGGCCCTAACAGTGCCTCATGTCTGGGAGGAGCAGGGTGTTTGTGGGGTGCAGTTGCAACAGAGGCTGTGGATGGGCTACACAGGATGGCAGCAGAGGCAGGTGATGAGGTGAGGAGATGTCTTGGGCAGAAAACAGATCTTGGGAGCCATCAGCTCCAAGGAGCCAGGAGAGTTCTGTGCCAGCTGTGGTCCTGAGCAGTTTGTACTGCAGTGGGGCTCTGATCTAGGCACTCGTGTGGTGGGACAGAGTCTGAGGCAGGGGATGCCCTGATAAGGCTGTGCCTGTGTGGGATTTTCAGGTGGGTCGGGTGATAGAGAGGGTCCTGTCTGGGACGGATCATCTGTTGTGAGTGAGGTATGGAAACCGAGGGCTGATTTGAGACCATTGCAGGGTCAGGAATGTAGTGAGTTTGGAGATGAGGGTGGCATGTCTTAGGGAGTACTTGAATTTAGAAGCATTGGTATTCTGAGTCTGGTTGAGGTTGTTTTGAGGGGTCAGAGCCAGACTGAAACCTGGTGTATCCTTTGTCCCATCTTCCCAGGGGCTGCACAAACTACATTAACCTGGGCTCCTTCCTCATCAAGCCAGTGCAAAGGGTGATGCGGTACCCACTGCTGCTTATGGAGCTGCTGAGTGCCACTCCAGAGGCTCACCCTGACAAGGCACCGCTCACAGCTGCTGTCCTGGCAGTCAAAGAAATCAATGTCAACATTAATGAATACAAGCGCCGGAAGGACCTGGGTGAGTAGCTGGGAGCGCTAGGGAAAATGAGACAGGAGTGGGTGTGTTGAGGTTAGTGTCTGTAGGTTCCTGAGCTTCAGCTGGCAGCCACAGTCACAGAGGGAATCTGCTCTCAAAAGTCTAACAAGGCACTGTAAGATGTGGGCGTTTTGCTGACAAGGGATCTGATTTCTACATCAATCTGTTCAGTGCTAAAGTACCGGAAAGGGGATGAGGATAGCCTCATGGAGAAGATCTCCAAGCTCAACTTCCACTCAATCATCAAGAAATCCAATCGTGTGAGCAGCCACCTCAAGCACCTCACAGGCTTTGCACCCCAGGTAAGATGCATTACCTGCCAGGTGCACTCAGACCCTGCAATGCTTCTGCGGTGGTATCTGCTGTGCCCCCACACCCCTTCCCTGATGAGTAGCTCTGATCCAGGCCAGCAAGGCAGAGTGCTTTTAGGGTCTGAACCACCCATCTCTGCTAGCTGGCTTGTGGGCAAGAGACCCCACATCTCACGCTCTGGGAGGTGATGGAGTCCTGCTTTGCCTCCCTTGAGACATTTTTTCTCTCACAGCTGAAGGATGAAGCCTTTGAAGAGACAGAGAAGAATTTCCGCATGCAGGAGCGGTTGATCAAGTCCTTCATCCGGGACCTTTCCCTCTACCTGCAGCATGTCCGAGTGAGTCAGTATGGGTATGATGCCCTAGCCAGATGGATCTCACCATGCACTGCCCCTCCTGCCTGCATGGTGTGTACCTGCAGTACCTCTGGCCAGTGCTTTTGCCCTCAGCCCTACTAAGGGGACTGGTCTCTGAGGATCTGGGCTGCCCTGGGAGGCCTCTTTTGCCAGGCAGCAAGCATGGCTGTGCTGACTGCGTGTCCCTGATGCAGGAGTCAGCTTGCATGAAGGCCCTGGCAGCAGTGAGCATGTGGGACCTGTGCAATGAGAAGGGCAGTGGAGACTTGGACCAGTTCCAGAAAGTGAATCGGCTCATCAGCGACCAGCTCTTCTCCAGCTTTGTGAGTGAGGCTGTGCTATTGTGTGCTGGGGGCTCCTCTCTGGGGCCCTCTCTGGGGACCTTCTGGGTCCTGGGAGGCTGCAGGGACGATGCAGGAGAGGTGGGAGCACTCGTGTTAGCTCTTCCCTCCCAAGAACTTTGATACCTGTGGGTTTATGATGTGTATTGAGCATGCCTGTTAGATACACATTTTTTCAGCCCAAGCTGAAGTGTTATAGGTCTCTATGTGAGTGGTTCAGGTACTTGCTATATCATTGCCCACAGTGGCACATCTATGTATAATTCTAGAGCAATTCCTATTGGTGGGGACCTCTGGAGGTCTGGTGAGTGCCATTGGGAAGATGGGCTCTGTGCTGCCCTGGGGAGGTTGTGTGCTGGAAGGTGAGCTGCTGGTATTCACTGCACAGTGGGAGAGAACATCTCATCTGCTCTCTGCATCTCTGCCCACCAGAAAGAGCGGACGGAGCGGCTGGTGAGCTCGCCCCTGACCCAGCTGCTGAGCATGTTTGCGGGGCCCCACAAGCTGGTGCAGAAACGCTTCGACAAGCTCCTTGACTTCCACAACTGCACGGAGCGAGCAGAAAAGATGAAGGACAAGCGAACGCTGGAGGAGCTGCAGTCAGCCCGCAACAACTATGAGGCTCTCAATGCCCAGCTGCTGGACGAGCTGCCCCAGTTCCTGCGCTTCGCCAAGGAGCTGTTTGCCAGCTGCGTGCGGGGCTATGCCAAGGCGCACTGTGACTTTGTGCGCCTGGCCCTGGAGGAGCTGAGACCACTGTTGTCGGTGGGTTCCTGGAGCACAGCCAGCACTCCAGCCTCAGTGCAGTGCTGATCTCTGCACAGGGATTGTCCCCAAGCTTCTCTAGCACCTCTCCCCTTGCAAGGGAAGCTGCTGCTGCTGCAGTTTCAGACCTCAGGTGCCTTGTAGAGGGCCTCTGCCCCAGTGGTGAAGGCACTGGCTGCTCCTGAAACAGTGGGCAGGAGAATCTAAGGGCATGAGTTTGGAGGCCACTCAGAGCTGGGTCCACTCAGGACTGCAAATCTAGGCCTGATGCAGCTCACAGATAGGGCTCAGAGCCCTGCTTAGTGTGGTCTGTGCTGTAGCCATTGGCCACTTTTCCCAGCTTCTGTCACCTAACCATAACACCCAATCCTGCTCTGGTTCCAGCTGCTGAAGGTGTCCATCAGGGAGGGGAACCTCATTGCCGTCTTCCAGGATGAGCACAGTCGTGTCCTCCAGCAGCTGCAGGCCTTTACCTTCTTCCCAGCGTCCCAGGCTGCTCCCAAGAAGCCTTTTGAAAGGAAGAGCATGGAGCGGCAGTCCGCCCGGCGGCAGCCCCTCATCAGCTTGGTGAGTTCCCTCTGCCCTGTGTCAGTGCTTGCAGAGCCTGAGACAGCCACTCACACCTGCCTTGTTCCTCTGCAGCCCAGCTACCTCCTGCAGTCAGATGACATCCGAGCTGCCCTCCTGGCCCGCTATCCCCCAGACAGTCTTTTCCAGGCAGACCGCAATTTCAATGCTGCCCAAGATCTGGATGTTTCACTGATGGAAGGAGACATTGTGGGTGTCATCAAGAAGAAGGATCCCATGGGCAGCCAGAATCGCTGGCTTATAGACAATGGGGGTAGGTGTCTGCTCAGTGCCTGCTGTGAGTCCTCTTCTCTGGTCCCTGTGCCCCATTCTGAACTCCCTTCCTCTCCCTTTCTGCAGTGACCAAGGGTTTTGTGTACAGCTCCTTTCTGAAGCCCTACAACCCACGCCGCAGCCAGTCAGATGTCTCTGTGGGCAGCCACTCTTCCAACGAGTCAGAGCACAGCAGCTCCTCTCCCCAGAGCAACACCACACTGACCTTCAGGCCCAGTGGGGCAGCTGTCACCTTCACTCAGAAACCCCTGCAGGACTCAGCCTCCTCAGCAGACTTGCATCAGTCTCCACAGAGTCCCTCGGAGAGAGACTCTCCCTCTCTGCCCCAGCTTGGCTCTGGTGATGGGACAGCTGCACTGGAGGCTGGTGCGGTGACATCTCCGTGCCGCTACAGCCGCCCTGAACTGGGCTGCAGCCCCAACTCTCGCAATGGGTACCCTGCCAAAGCACATCCCAGGCCTGCACCCTCAGTGGAGGACAGAAACCCTGGGCTGGAGAGCAGCGAGTCAGAGGGCAACCAGGTGAGTTCTTGGCCTCTCTCAGGAGGCTGGGGATTCCAGGGGCTGACCCCCTTTGCTTGAACTGGGACTAAATCACCTTCCTTCAGGCTGTGACCAGGCAACAGTGGAAGGTGGAGGCTGCTTTGCCCCAAAAGGCTGAGGTGGAGAATGAAACGTTTTCTCTCAGGGGCAGGGAACTAGGCTTCAGATGGGTGTGGACAAGCAGGGGCAGGTCTGGTAGAGGCCAGGGTGGGGCTGGGACTGTCACTGTTTGGTCAGATGAACAAAAGCCCCACGCATCCTATGCAATGCAACAGCAAGGTGGCATGACCATCCACTTGATGTTCTCCTTCTGTCTGTCAGGTCTATTACGCTCTCTACACCTTCAAAGGACGAAACACCAATGAGCTGAGTGTGTCAGCTAACCAGAGACTCAGGATCCTGCAGTTTGAAGACATCACAGGCAATCGTGAGTGGTGGCTGGCTGAGGCACATGGGAAGCAGGGCTATGTGCCCTCCAGTTACATCCGGAAGACAGAATACACGTGAGGGGGGGGCAGGAGCCTGCGCCCTGTGCCTTGTTCCTACTGGGACTGCCAGGGGCCTGGGGGAGGCTGGCCAGCCCTGCAGCCCCCACTGGTCATCCTGAGGCTCTGTCCCTCACAGCCATGCAGTGCTCCTGGGCCCCACCATGTTGGCTGCCACTTCACCTTCTTGGGAGGAAGGAGGGTGGGCTGGCAGGGCAGGCAGCTTGTGTGAGGGCAGGGTGGGCTCGCCTGTACTGTTTGAGCCTCCTGTGTCTATCCGGGGTCAGGGAAGCAAATCTTGGAGCCATGGCCCAGGACGGTAATGCTTAACCGAGTCTGAGGAGCTGCTGCAGGTTTAAATTGTGGAAGGCTAATGCCGAGTTTCTGGAGTCCCATCTTCAGCTAAGTAGTGTTAAAACCAGCCCAGGCCCTGTGAATGATCTCCCTTTGCCTTCTCGGCAGCAGGAGCCTGGTCTCGCATGTCTGTGAAGGACCTCAGGGTGAGAGCACTCCGCACTGCCTGGGGAAGCAGCTCTGAGGTTCACTGGGTGTAGTTGAGCTCTAGGGCTGCAATGGGCCTGGCCTCTGAAACACCCCACAGCAGTGCCCACAGCAGCTACTTCATACCCCCCATGCTTGGTCTCCTAGGGGCTCAAACCTCTCCAAGCTCTGCTGCTAGCAGCAGCCATCAGGTTTACATCTTCCAGGTGAGCCAGAGATCTAGAATGCCATCTTCCTTTGTCAGGGCAGTATCTCCGGTGTCCAAGAACCATCTTTGCATTGACATGCTCACCTGTCTGCTGGTGGCTGGGACAGGGCAGAAAGCAAAGCACAGGGTTTTTCTCCATCTTGATTTTTTGGGGGGGGCTCTGACCAGGGTTGCCTCACCTCTGCTTTCCTGCAGAGCATTGAAGACAGTGCTGATGTTCTGGGAGGGCAAGACCCCTTCTGGGAGGGATGTGGAGCCCTTTGCTGGTGTGGTGGGTCTTACCCATTACTGCCATGCCCTGAAGGAAGGAAGCTCCCTTCTCTTGGGGCAATGTTTATACCCCTGTACTGCTGCTATGTAAATAAAGATTTGCCTTTGTGTTATAGGAGGTGCCTGTGCAAGTGTTGGGAGAGCTGGGAGGTGCCTGGCCAGTGCTGGGCTGGGGGCAAAGCCTACAGACTTCACACAGACCGTGCAGGGCCAGGAGGAACATTTACCTTCTGCTGTGGTGGTTGTGCCAGCTACAGCTCAGGCACTAGGAAACCCTCAGGGGAAAATTCTTCATTAAGGTGAAGTGAGTGCATGCTCTGTTAATCACTGGGGGGGTGCTTGTATCTCCTGTCACCAACTGGGGTGAAAGGCCTAAGTGGGTAGGCAGTGTGCACAAGGGCAGAGGTCCTTGTGTACCTGCACTGTGTGTCAGTGCTACAGCTCCTGGCTTTCATGTCCAAGAACAAGGAAGGGTCAGGAGTTTATCAACAGTAACCACCCTGTTTTGTGTGTGTGCCTGTCCGTGGAGCACGCACATGTGCTGCACCACTCCACCACCCTCAGGTTTGTAGTCTGGAGCCACATCCATGTGTCCCAGTGGTGGTTATGATTGCCCCAGGTATGGCCTCTTTTATTTGCACTACACTCGGGGCATTGTAGGCAGAGGGAAGGCAGTTGGACTCTGGCTCCACCTCCACTGCCAGAGAGCAGTGTTCATACCTGGGTAGAGCTAAGCCACTCGATTTGGACTCCCCAACCACATGTGTCTGTGCAACCTGTGTTACCAGCTTTGCCCCAGACGTTAGCCAGGTTTAAAGCTAAACCAAGGCTTTTTTAGCATTCCTCAAAGTCAGACTTCTAGCTGGAAGACTAGAAACAGTTACAAAATGTAAATAAATTACAACATTCACTATTAAACGGTACATTTCATTCCATAATGCCAAAGCATCATTTGGTTCCCCAGTTTGGATGGTGAAGTACAAAAAGTAAGCCCCCCCAGGGGGTCAGGGTCTACCTGCCTGGCAGATAACCTTTCCCTTCAGTAGTGGAATAAATTATGCAGCTCCAGACTCTTCGTGTGCGCAGCAAGCAGCGTGTGGTAGGAAGGTTGACAGCTCACTCAAGTCCAGATGCTCTGTCCCTGACAACCAGAGAAGCCACCCCTCTCTGCTTCTCAGCTGCAGAGACACAAAATCCTGGGGAGCCCAGCTCCAGGAAGATGCTGGTGCCTGCTGGGTGAGGGCCACCCACGCACACAGCCACACGCGGCTCTGCTCCACCTACAGGACAGTGGTTGCTGTATTCGTAATGCCAGCATCTTTTGCCATTGCGGAGAAGATGCCCTGCTTCCTGAGCAGCTCCTCGGGTCTGTCATATTCCACAATCCTCCCAGCCTGCAGCACCATCACCCTGGCAGTAGGGAAGGAGAAGGCCTGAGCTTCCAGGATCTGAGCTGATACCATTGCTAGCAGCAGCACTCACCCAGCCCACTGACCCTCACTCCTCCTAAAGCCATGTGGTTCACCTCCTCTCAGCACAGGTGAGGGCACAGCTCTCCTCCCAGTGCAGGCAAGGTGATGCACATAAGGCATCAACAGCACCTCTGTGGTAGATCCCAAAAAATGTTTCTCCCCACAAAGGCATAACTACTGCTTGGCCAGCCTTCCCTCCTCTCTATTCCTCTGTCCTAGAAGCTCTCTCTCTATATATTGCTGCATCCTTATTTCTGCTGCTGGCCACCTCTCACCCCATCCTAGAAGTCCAGATGCCCACCCCCTTGCCCCATGGTACTGCCCTCTGGTACCTGCTGCTGTCCATGATGGTGTGGAGGCGGTGGGCAATAGTAAGGACAGTGCAGTCGGCAAACTCACTCCGGATTGTTGTCTGGATTAAATGATCAGTTTCCAGATCTACAGCTGCTGTTGCTTCATCAAGGATGAGGATCTTGGCTTTGCGGAGAAGGGCCCGGGCCAGGCACATGAGCTGCCGCTGCCCAACACTGGAATAAGGTGGGGAGCATGAGTTACTATGCAGACAGGAGGTGCTGGGCATCTGCAAACCTACTGCCATGTGCTGCCCTGACCCCAACACTATGTGTGCCCAGCCCTCCCAGGCCTTCCCTGGCTGATCACCTGACATCCCAAGCACCACGCCCCTCAGCATCTCACTCTCTGGGCCACCGTGGAAGAACTGGCTCATTCTGACTCCCTGACAACCCTAACTCCTGAACCATTTTCTCACACCTTCACTCCCAGAAGCTTCTGTGTCTTTGTCCCTGGACAGGCGCTCTGCTGGGGGCTGCTGTTCCCCTGGGACCAGAAGAAGGGAGGAGAGCTGAGCATGCCTCCACTCCTCTGCTCACCTCAGGTTCTCCCCTCCCTCGCTCACAAGATGCAGCAGCCCCTCAGGAAGATCTTGCACATATGTCTTCAGGTGTGCCAGCTCAAGGGCCTTCCAGACCTCCTCGTCTGTATACTGGTCAAAGGGGTCCAGGTTCATCCGCAGGGTGCCAGTGAAGAGTACAGGGTCCTGCCAGGGGCAACACCATATTCAGCCACACCGCAGCCATTCAGCTATGGCAATGGCTTCAGGCCACTGCGTTCGGTGACATCCTGCCTATGCCACTGCCTGCAGCTGGGCAGGGGTAGTGGTGATGGCATGCTCAGCATCCCTCGGTGTCTCCATAACACCAGGATGCACTAAGGGCAATGTGTCACCCAGGGAACAGAACCCAGGGAGGCCCTGCAGCAGTGGGAAGTGGAAAGGTAGGGATCATTTCACCTGGGGGATGATGGTGAGGTTCTGGCGCAGGTCATGGAGGCCAATTGTTGCTATATCCACCTCGTCAATGATGATTGTCCCTCCAGCAGCCTCCAGCACCCGGAAGAGGCAGTTGGTGAGGGAGGATTTTCCAGCTCCAGTCCGTCCCACAACTCCAACCTGAGCAAGTGGCTATTTAGACCAGCTGACAAGGTTGAAGAAAACAGGGCAGATGCTCTTTGTCTTGACCTGGTGGGCCTTCCTGCCCTGTATCTGCAATCACCATCTACAGGACTGTCTCCTTTGGTCCCTGCCCTGCAGCTCAAGTACCCAGGAGCCATGTCCTGTCACCATCCCTCCCCAGCCCACAGACTGAAGCCATGAGGACAGGAACAACTTCAACACAGTGTCACTCTGGAACATTCCCCCCTCTGGGGGAAGAAGGCAGAGAGGTCCTCACCTTCTCTGTGCTCCCAATATAGCAGGTGATCCCCTGAAGAACCAGCTCCAGTTCAGGTCGGTAACGAACTTTGTAGTCAACAAACTGGATCTCACCTTTGCTGGGCCAGCCATGGGGTGGACGCTTCTCTGTCACCCAGGGAGCCTGAGGACACAGGAGTGTTAGAGGGGTTGCACACTGTGATGCTGGCCAGCACCAAGCTGTGCAGCAAGTGTTTGCCTGGACCCTAGTCTCCTCACCTCGTTCTTCACCTTTGTGTACTCGTGTACCCGTTCCACAGCCACAATGTTTGTCTCCAGCTCTGAAGATGTCCGCACCAGCCAGTTCAGTGTCTGGGTCACCTGCGTGGGAGAGCCAGAGGATGCAGAGCTCAGTGGGACCCAGGAACAACCACCTCCCACCTCAGCTTAGGGACTCACCTGGGCATGAGCTTCCCTGGCCTGGCCCCCAACTCTCCCCTCTCTAGACACAGCCTCCTCCCCCCAGTCCTTTAAAAAGCTTTGCTGCACCTCCACATCTCTGACCCACACTAGAACTGTGCTCCTCCTCACAGCAGCATCTCATTCACACTGGGATGTGTGACTGGCTCCATAGCAGCTCCCCTGGTAGAGGGACACCCCGGCTAATCCCCTCTCCAGGGATCAGAGCTGGAGGCAGGGCAGCATTTGCAGCCAGCCCAGAGCTCCCAGGAACAGCCCTGTCCTGGAATACAAAACATCTTTCATTGACTCACATTGAGGGCAGAGGAGACAGAAAGACCCACGATGCCACCCTCCAAAGTGCCCTTGGAAATCACTGCTAGAAGTGCGGAGAAGAAGACCACCAGGCTCCCAACAAACTCCAGACGGATGGCCAGCCACCTGCACCAGGAGAGGATAGTTGAGGGGTGGTAGGAGAGGCATCTGCCAGTGCCCAACAGAGTCCACCAGCACTCTAGCAGCATCCCTGCGCACCCAGCCCTGAGCTCAGAATTATACACATGGTACATACATCTACACAGCATGTGATTTGTGGCCAGTTCTGCAAGTAGATTCACTTTATCTGTCCCTGTGTGTCACACATAACCTTCTGTGCTGGTAATGCCGTGTATCAGAGGAGTAATTGTGCAATCAGTTGTACAACCCTCACACACCCAAAGCATCTACGAGGAGCACACCAATACCAGACAGTGCCCCCATCACACTCCCACCTGGCCTGGAGCATTGGCCACTCTTCCCACCAAGAGCATCAAGAGGGGCAAGAGCCCTTGAGAGTGTAGCTCAGCCTGCCCAAGCTCTGGACACTTCACTGAGGGTCACACTCTGGCTTTCAAAATCACCCCAAAATGTCTCCTTCCCACAGATGGTGACCCTATCCCCAGGCTCCTCCAGCTCCTACACAGACCTCAGATCAAGAGGGAGGACTGAAGTATCTCAGGGGTCTCCCTCAGAAGACCCTGGGCAGAGAAGCTGCAGGCTGTACTGTGGCATAAGAAGTAAAACTCACCTATTTGAGACTATCCACGAGTAAACACTTTTCTGATTTATGTCCATGGTGCTCTCATTTTGCTGCAGGAACTGTTCTTGGTGTCCATAGGCACGGATCACAGAAAGGCCTGACACTGTCTCACCAAAGTGGGAATAGATGGGAGACCTGGTGACAGAGTCCAGACGCCGTAGCTGGCGTGATGTGGAGACGTAGAAGCGCTGAAATGAGGGACATGGCTTGGTTACCAACACAAAGTCCAGCAATAACAAAGATACTGTTCTAAGCAGGGCACAATCTTCTCTCAAGCCTGTTACTCACCAGCACAAAATAGTAGAAGATGCCCAAGGGAATAATAATGAGAGCGAAGAATGGGGTGGCCAAGGAGATCATGAGCAGTGTGCTAATGATGGCCATGAAACAGGTGATCCAGGTGCGGAAGGACATGGGAATGGTCTCATCTATTGTGAGGATGTCCTGGAGCATACAAAGAAGTGTAGAGGAGAAGTCAGTGGCCCCAAAGAGAGGGAGAAACCCAAAAGCCCCACATATCCATGGTTCTTACACATCTGTGTGGTAACACAATGCCAGACACTTGCAAAAATGTTGGATGACACTGAATTGGTGTTAGAGTCACAACCCCATTTAGGGCCACAGCTTTTAGCCTGGCAATGGCTGATTTAACAGAAAGCTTTCTATAATACTCCCCTGTTGCACAGACCACCTTTGGGAACGGCATCATCATCTGGACACAGGACACAGGAGCAGGAATTGAGGCAGGAAGAGAGATAGGGCTGACTCCAGGTCCATGCAGGTGCACCCTGTTTACTATCTGGCCATCATATATCTCCTAGCTGGACACTGCATATTCCATCATCTCAGAGCAAACACAGCAGGCCCATGGGCTTGATCTCAAGAGAGATTTTTATTCCCAAGAATCAAGACATGGCACCAAAGGAAGATGTGGAGTAGCATCACACTTGTAGTTACCTGTCCGTATTCTCCTTCCTTGTTTTTTCTTTAGGAGCTTCATATATGTATTGAAGACTTTATGTTTTGCTGAGAGTCCATAAGCAGAAAGATATCTATTTATGGGACATAAGGTCTAGGCTCTCACCTTTCTTGATAATCTACTCTGGACCCTCTTCAGCTTCTCCACACCCCCTTTGAACAGATGGCCCAAAACCAGGACGCAGTACCAGCTATGACCTCCCTAGCACTGAGCAGAGGATATAAGAACTTCCTGTGATTTGCTGGCCACTCTCCCCATAGTATAGCCCAGAATGTGCTTTGCCTCACAGTCCGCCTTGCATCCACCAGGCCCATCTGGTCCCTTACAGACCCTGATCTGGGCACATCTGTGCAGTGCCGAACAGTAACAGGGTTATGCCACCATCCAACACTCTCCAGACCTGCTGGAACAAACACCTTCTCCACATTCAGGATGTTATCTTACCTTGGCAAACCTATTCACAATACGGCCAGTTGGAGTTGTGTCAAAAAAGCTCATGGGCACACGCAGGATGTTGCTGAGCAATTGCTCATGCATAACCTGGGAGGCTCTCATGGCACCCTGAGCACACAGCATGGTTGAAAAGAGCAGGAAGAGAGCTGCAAGGAGAGCACAGTGTGATCATCAGGGCTCATATGTGACACTGGCCCCAGGCACTCTTTGGCTCAAGGGACACATCAAGCAGCTCTGCAGCAAGTTGCTGTGGTAGTCCTGCATCCCATCTTTATCCTACAGTAACTGTCCCATCACAAGGGAAGAACATCAACCCTTGTGGAAAACTCTGGCACTATCTCCAGACTGGTTAATGACAGTGATCTTCAACCCACAGCGCTGGGTCCCCTGCTGCACTGTTGACTGCAGGCTTTGCAAGCCATAGCCCTTCTGGGCCACACAGCTGAGATGAGCAGGATCCCCTGTGCTCCCAACACTCACCTTGTGACACACCCAGCACCCCAAAGACACCAATCCGCAGGTCTCGCTGCTCCACGGGATAGGTCTGGTTCAGGTAGTGCTGTGCATCATCAGTCCAAGCACTGAGCCACAGGTTGGTCCCCACGAAGGCGACATACTGACCAACGTAGCCCATGGCAATCCAGAAAGAATAGCACAATCCAACAGCACGTAGGTACCGCAGGTACATGGAGAACTTCACCTGTGGACCAGTTCAGCCCATCACAGCTGCCCAGAAAACTGGCCAGTGACACTCAGCACAGCCTTGGGACTCCTGCTTTGTTGCCCACGGTTGCCTCCACCACCTTGTCCACCAGTCCCAGGCAGCTCTGTCTCATTTCATCAATGTCTCTTGGCTGCAATGGGGCCACAGCCAGCCAGCACCAGCTTCCCTGAGCCACAGTCAGGGCAGCACAGTGCTCCCTCCCTCCCTCCCTCCCNAATTGGTGCTTCTTTTACGAAGGCTGCAGGGAGATGATGGGCACTATTAGTCACAAGAAACTAGATGAGTCCTACTTGGGGTCCATCCTTATGTTGCACTAGGACTCCATTGCTGGACCCCTCTGGGAAATATTCTAACTGGAGCAGCTTTGAATGAGCCTTGTAGAAGTTCTAGGCATTTGCAGACATAAAATCATAGCCCTCATCTCCAAAAGCAGAATCAGCTGGCACCAGGATTTTCAAAGAATACCACAGAGTAAGGCTATGACATACTAATATGAGTAAAAGCAAGACAGATCCTCCTGACCCATCCCAGCTGGTGGTAGGAGCAGGTAGGGAGGCGGCTCCCAGCCCTTCATTGCAGGAACACCCAGGACCTCCTATGGAGGAACGCAGAGGCCAGGGGAGAGAGCTGAGCACTCAAGAGTTCCCACCTGCAACTGAGCTCTTTCTGACGGATGCTGGCCTCTCGCTTCAGTGTCATGGTCACCACATCATCAGGGCCCTCCTCCACACAAGGCTCAATGTCTTCATCACCCTGCTCTTCATCCACAGCTAAAGAAACAGCTACAAGCACAGGGATGAAGGAAGGTAGGGTCAGGCACTGAGGAAAGAGCAGATCCCATGCTCCACACCTCTGCTGCACTCCACTCCACCCAGACTCAGGCTGTGTCCTGCCACCAAACATCACACCTTTTCCAACCCTCCTGCAAGCCCACTATAGCAGAAAGAGGAAGAAATCCAGTGTGCTGCCATTAGACTTGCCAGCGGACGCAGGGCAAAAAGGCCTGCATGGAGGCAGTCCCCGCTGCTGACTTATCCCAGTACCACTCACTGGTGGGACCTCAAGCAGAGGATTGTGCTAGTTTAGTAGGTGCAAGATGTGATAGGTCATGTCACTCCAGTTCCGGAGCATCGCTTTGAGCAGGTGGAGATGGGTCTTGTAGGGATGCACTGGGAATAGCCAGGCTCCAGCTGGACAGCTGTGCTGAGCCCAAACAGGGTGAGCATCCACCTGATCCAACACCACTCCTCCCCATAGCACTGAGGGACACAATAATGATGAAATGTTATCCAATAACATGTCTAGTCTAAACCAAGGGACCTTCCTCACTTCAGCATTACTAAGGTATGGACCTCACTGCTGTATCATGGGACCCATAAATATAATAGAACTAAGAAGGGGATGACGAAAGTAGACAGGTCCTTCACTAGCTGTTCAACACAATGCCTGCATGCAAATCTTAGGCAGAAAGTCCTTGTGCTGCTGATTCCCAGAAGCTGGGAAGGCTTCACAGCAGCCACTGCTGGGGCCTGGACTGGACAGAACCAGGTCAGGCCGACAGATCAAGTCTTGGTGTTTTTATAACTCCAAGACACACTCACGGCCCATCTAACTGCCACAGCCCCATTGTGTTCCCAGTACCTGTGGTATTTTTCTCTGAAGCATCCTCCTCCTGGTTGCCATACAAGTTCAGGAACTGGGAAAAGGCCCCCCTGTTTGCAAGCAGGGTGCTATAGGAGCCATGCTCAGACACTGCTCCTGCCACCAGCACCACAATGTTATCGACCTGGGGCAGGAAACTGATACTGTGCGTCACCAAGATCCGTGTCTGCAACAAAGTGGTTGCAGGATAGTGAGCATCACAGCACCCCTGGATCCCCAGCCATGGGCTGCATGCTCTCCATTCCGTACTTGGGGACCAATCTTCTTATCACTTCCTTTCTGTGGGGACACAGGGCACCCCTCTGAGGACCCATGAGGCCTCTCCTGCCTGCTACAGCCCCATGTGAAAGCCACAGGACCCCTCTCTGTCCCAAGCAAGCAAGCTCAGCCTTCCCTGTATGGTCAGCACTGTGCCAGTACCATTCCTGCCTGTCCAGGTGGTGGGAAGGAGGGCAGGGGTGCTCACCTTCTTTTGCAGTAGCCCTTTTGGCCCCAGCACATGCTCAAAGAGGTGCTTGCCCACGTGAGCATCTACAGCAGACAGCGGGTCATCCAGGATGTAGATGTCTGCATTGCTGTACACTGCCCGGGCCAGGCTGACTCGCTGCTTCTGGCCGCCACTCAGGTTAATGCCCTGCAAAGGAAGAGACCTCTCCAAGCACCGGGCTGGCACAGGGCAACAGCTCTGTCCTCTGCTGCAGGTGCTATGGGAAACCCATCATCCATAGGGCAGATACCTTCTCTCCAATCTCTGTCTGGTCACCCGCAGGCAGCAGTTCCAGGTCTGGAAGGAGGGCACAGGCCTCGATGACCTGCTGATACCTGACTTCATCCAGTTCTGACCCAAAAAGGATGTTGTCTTTCAGCGTCGCATTCTGGATCCAGGCCTGCTGAGGGACATATGCCAGGGAGCCCTGGAAAGAGGCACAAGAAAAGTTATCTCAGAAGAACATCAGCCTGAGCCCTGACACCTCCTGCAGCCTGTCCTCACCCTGAGCCACCACTCTGGGACCAGTCCTGCCCTGCTGCCTCCCCACTGAGTTCCCAAGCAGCCCCACAGTTCCCCATGCTGGCCATCTCCTCTCACCTGGACATTGATGTGTCCCTTGATATTCTCCATCTCCCCGAGCATGGCTGACACCAGTGAAGATTTACCTGAGCCCACAGCCCCCACCACAGCCACCAGGCTCCCAGGTGCAATGTCCAGGGTGACACTGCAAAGACAAGAGGACTAAGCAAGCAGCACTGCCAGGTCACTCACCAGCTCCTGCATGAGACCAGCACAGAGCAGTGTCTCTGGGGCTCTTGCCTCCAGCATCACTGTGAGAGGGGGCTGCCATCCCCGCCTAGCAATACAGGAAGACTCCCTCTCCCCACTCATCCGCCCCCAGCATGGCGCAGAGAACTCACTCTCTTATCGCAGCATTGCCATCCTGCTCCCAGGTAAAGGTGGCCTCTGAGAAACTCACGGCGCTGCCTGTCAGCAGAGAGCCATCCCTCAGGGCTGGACCAGTCTGTGACCCACAAGGACTAACCTGGAGGTTCACCTACCTGCAATGGGGTTGTGGTGGATAGCTGATGTGTCTAGGTCTTCTCTGCTCAGGTAGCGTTCTAGCCTTGCAGTCGACACATTGGTCTGCCATGACAGGAAGAGGATGGCATGTGGGCACAGGTCAGAGCTGGGTGGGCTGGCAGAAGCCCCATGAGCAGAGCACTCCATACACACAGCCCCGACCCAAACACCGGCCCCAAGCCTGTGTCACATATGTGAGTCTTGTCCCACTCCACTGTCAGTGGAGTCCTGTGTGCTGAGCCCTGGGTGTCTCCATCACCTGAGCCCCAGGTGATGGGTTGGGCAGACGTATCCTAAGATCCCCCTGTACCCCTTGCCCTATGTGAGGACTGACCTGCACCAGGGAAGAGAGGACCAAAGGCAGCATGGCCATGGGGAAACGCAGCACATTGAAAAGAGAGATAGCAGTAAAGGCCTTCTGTGCATCCAGGATGTTGTTCTCATCCACCAGCACGTAGACAGCAAAGCTGGCCAAGGAGACCTAGGACAGATAGCAGAGAAAGCCTCCATCATCATGGCTGTGTTCAGCCCAGACCCTTATTCTCCCTTAAGGCTTCAGCAGTGTCTTCCTGCTGGGGACCTATTCCCCTACTGCTTCCCTTGTCCTTTGGGCCCCATCTCACCACTCTGGTGCGACCCCTTTCCACCACAGCTCTCCCACCAGCAGCCAGGACTATAGTCTGCATCACAGGCATTTGGCAGACAGTCCTTTGCTCTCTGGAGGAGCACTCCAGCCAAGGCTGCAGATCTTTCCCATTCCCTTGGACGCAGCCCAGCCCCAGCTCTGAGGAAGGTGCAGCCCTCCCCAGGCCTGTTGGCACTCACCAGGAAGGGGGCACAACTGAACACGAAGATAGAGATTGACTGTAAGTAACCAAAGTTCTTCAGGTCCTTGAGCTCACGTGCCCGGATCTCATTAACTCGCTTCTCAAATGAGGGCTCCCATGCAAAAAGCTTCAGGATCTGTGGGATGAGCAGGGTGAGTGGGTGCTGGCCTCGCAGGAATGCCCACCTCCACACTCAGCTCACTGGTGGCCAGCACCTCCATCACCTTAGAAGCCTGTTTGGCCAGTGCATCTCTTTCCTGTCCTGCCCCATGTCTTATAGCACTTCTCCACAGCATCCTCCATTTTACAGGTCAGCCTCCATTTTACACTGCCAGCCCCTCTGCCACCATAGCAACCTGCTCACCACCACAGCCACCCAAAAAACTCCCAGAAAACACTTTCTTGGTGCCCAAGTCTCCCAAGTCCAGGTACACAGAGCTCCACCTCATCAACCCTTCAAAGGGTGAGGAAGCAAAGGGAATTGCAGAGACTGAGGCTTGGCTGCCTTGGACACAAGGGCCCCAAACTCGACTGTAACACTGGTGCACAGGGTTATCAAGGTGTGCTGCTTCCAGGTACAGTGTACAAAGAAGAGGGGTGCAGCAGCTGCCCAGGGGGTCTCCACTCACTCCACTGCTCACCTTGATTCCGTTGAGGATTTCATTCATTATTTTCATGCGTTCATCCTTGTTCTTCATGTTCCTCACCTAGAAACAGAAGAGCCAGAGGTGACCTAAATCAACCCACCCTAGGCAATATATCTGGATTGCCACAGGGAAGGGTGAGCTCCAGAGCCCAGAGAAGCCATCCTGCAAAGCTGGACCTTTTTCTCCCTGGGTCTCTGGGTAACCTGGGAAAATACAGCATCCTGATGTCAGGCAAAAGCTAAAGCTTTATTTTATGGTTGGTAATATCCCACTTTCAGTCCTTACGGCTGCAGCCAGCCCTGTTCAGGTTCAGCTGTGATGGTAGAACAGGTCTCATATGCCTCCTGCTCATCTCAGTTGATCACCTCCCAGCTCAGGCTAGAGACACCCCAGGATTATTCATCTACCACTGACCTGGATGGCTTTGGCTTTGGAGACCAGGAATGCATTTATAGGGATAAGCAGCACCATGACTGCAATGCCAGCCAGGACAGAGGGGCCCAGCTCTCTCCAGAGGAAGATGACGGACAGGATAATTTGCAGGGGGGATGACCACAGCTGGTGAACAAAGTTGGCCGTGTCCATGAACCTCTGGGCATCAGCTGACATCAGATTCACAGTCTCTCCCACGGTGGACTCCTTGCGGGTGGCACTGGACATGGTGAGTGACTGGAGACAGAAAGCACAGTCACCACAAGCCAGTCTGAGAGCAATCTGGCTGTGAGCAGCACAGCACAGAGCAGAGAATTATCAGGCCAGGCTGAAACTGCTCCTGGGTTTGCTCCTGGTGCCTCTCTGTTGGCCGCAGCCTCACTGCCTGCACACCAGGAGTTACTGGATGCTGGAGGAAAAGAAGCATGAGCCTGTGCAGGAATTCCAGTGGCAGCTGCCCTAGATGTTGCACTGCTCTGAAGAGAAACCTCCCTTAGTCCCTGGTAGCTGTCAAACACACGGATGCAGCACCCAGGTCCCAAGCAGAACTAGCACCCACAGAGTCCCCAGCACTGGGTGGGTGTCCCACAAGCCAAGTTCTCCCTGTGTCTTCCTGGGAGGAAAAGAGCATACACTCCAGTTGCTCCAGGCTGATGGGGCAGGCAACAGATGCCAGTATCCCCAGCCAAGCTTGGATGAAGCTAATGGGGGTGATGACAAGGCCATACCAACCTTCTTGTAGATGGCAGCGATAAGACTGGCACGCACATTTATGCCAAGCTGGAAGCACAAGCTAAAGTACTGCTGCAGGCAGAGGGACTGGATCAGAGCCGTCAGGAAGAGCAGGATGGCATAGAGATAGCCCTGCCAGGCAAAGGATTCCTCATCTGACACAAAAGCGATCAGCAGCCTGGAGGGTAAAGAAACCCATGAGACACCTCCACCCTACTGAGACAGACCTGAGCAGGATGCTCCAAGCCAGCGCAAGGAGAGCATCCTCATGAGAACAGTGAGAGCCCCTGTCCCACACAGCTGGCTTGATGCTCAGCAAGATGGAGACCACTGTTCTGCTGGGTGTCCCTGCTCTGCCAGGGACATTGCATTTCACATACAGCAGTGGGTCACTAATGTCAAATCCTCCACAAAGACTGTGCAGCTCTGCAAAACAAACCAGGCACATCCTGTTGGGCTGAGCTACACTCACTCACAAAGGACCCAGAAGAAGAGCCAGACCTCTCTCCAGGGAGGGAGACGGACTGCGTAATAAACGTAGGGAGCAGGGAGCAAGTTATCACTCATAAGAGTGGGCAGCCAGCTCAGATCACTTCTTCATTAAACTGTATCCCAACGCATTCTCACACCTTTGGCAAGGGCACAAAAAATTCCCAGGGTACGGGGCTGGGAAAGGTACACATATGGAGGTGGTGCACGTAGGGACACGGTGGGGCTGGGTGCAATGCCAGGACAGGGCAGGCACAAAGACAGAGAGAAAGGACTCACTTCAGCAGCTGGGGGCTGACAAACACAAGTGCATCATGCACCAGCTTGAAAGCCACTGACAGCAGCAGGTTCCGCCAGAAGGTCTTGCACAGGGTTTTCACCAACCAACCCCTAGGGAAATCCTTGCAAGGTCTGGAGCCCCCTTTGTCTCCTTTCTTCCTCTTCGGCTTCTTCTCCTCCTAGAGGGAAGCCCACACAGAAGTAAAGAAGCATGTTGTGCTGGCTTCCTTCATCTGGAAGGATGCTTCCAGGGTAGTGCCACAGACCCCAGAAAAGGTATCCCGAATGAAGCCTTAGCTTTATCTTGTCATGTTCCCTTTCTGCTCGTGTCATACATCCCCAGCACTAACACCTCTCTTGAGCACCAAAGACAATTGTTGAAAACCCCAGAACAGGGTGAACATCTCAGGCCAAAAGTCAGGCACCCCAAGAAGAATCTGCGACCAAGGGTGATGATAGAGCGATGTTCACTCTGACCTCAGTGCTGGGAGGTATCTGGGGTAGGGAAAGACAGCAAAATGGGAGATGTTTATACTGAACTCTTGAGGGTGGTTCATCTGCAGGGCAGAGGATGGAGACTTTCTTGGTCTCTGAAAACATGGGATCTGCCAAGGACAGGGAAGACCCTGTCATGGGTCCCCTCAGCCCTGCAGAATCAAAGAGGGGAAAACCCAGCAAAAATGGCTGCAGGGAGGTGAGATGACCCTACTGCCCAAGGCTGGATCTGGATCTCTTGGTCCCATGCAAGGCCAAGAGTAGGAAGTGATTTACCAGCACCAGGACGTCTTGGCTCTGGGCCTTGCTAATGTTGTTCCCGTGGTCTGGGTCACCTTCCCGGAATTTTTTCTTGTGTTTCTGTTTCTCCAGTTCTGCTTGGGCCTTCCTCACTGCAGTCTTCATGTTCTTCTCAAAAACAGCATAAATGGCCTGCGTCTTGTCTTTATCTTTCAATTCCCAGATATCCTCTATCTCCAAAGGCTTGCGATAGCCCTTGAAAACCATGCTGTAGGGCAGAGAAATCTCGTCTCAGCAAGTATCCCACACTATACCTGAGGGCAAGCCCTTGCTGCAGCTGCAGAGCCTTCACACCCAGCCTAACTCTGAGCTCAGGCTGCACAGACTGCACCAAATGCAGTGCCTCTCACAACTAACTCCAAGCAGCCTGTGCTTCACACTTCCTGAAACAACACTGGCCCATCCCCAGAGAACCCTTGCTTTCACCACCCGAGTCTGTCACATAGCCCTGCTCACCTGGTGTACCATTCAAAGGTGATGGAGCTCAAGAAGGAGGCTGTCACCTCTGGGTTCTAGGGTACAAAGCAAAGTGGGTACCAAAAGATTGTTGATGCTGAGGAGTGGTGTTGTCAAGATCTGACTCAGCACCGCCAGCCATTAAGAAACTCAAAAGGTTTCAAATTGTGCCAGCTGCACTCCCAGGAGCCCCATTTTGCAGGCAGAAGCAGCCCCCCCTTGGTCACATGTGCAGATACCCCAGGCTGCAGGTTCCATCTCTCGCTGTGCCCCTTGATGAAGTCTACAGGTCTTCCCTCCCTCAGTGGCCAAGAGTCATCTCCACATGGAGCCCACTCTACCCCATGCAACACCAACCAGTATGTGGTTCCCTGAGCCCACTCCCCTATGGACCTCTCACCTTCTTCTTGATTTCCTTTGTTTCTGGGGCAATGTCTGAGAATCCCGACACAAGGAAGAGCAGCAACTGGAGCCCATAAGAGATGAAGAAAAGGGCAAACCGTGGTATGTCAGAGATTGGTGCCTGCAGGAATGAAGAGCCCAGGGTGACTGTTGGCATTTGTCTTAAGGCCACCTTGTGCTCAGAAACAAGATCCATCCCCAGGAGAGTGAACATGGCTAAACTCAATGGGGCAGTGCAAAAGACATTCTGGGTCCTGGCTCAGCTTCTCTTCACCACCCCTCCCAGCTCCTCCCATAAGTCAATAAGGGGAAAAATTTTTCCTGGAGAGATTATGCCTCTCCAAAGAGACAGGATTAATTCAAACAGCAATTCCTTCTCATGTCACTTCTGGGTCTTAAAGGTCTCTAGGGCAGCTGGGACTTCAGTGATACCACTGAGAGCTTATCAAGAGATGAAGTGTGAAGGGACTATCTTTTGGGATAAAACAAGATCATGGGGAAGAGAAGAGCTTCCTGCCAAACCCAACCTGCAGGGCTCTCCGGACCAGTGACTGGAATGGCAGTATCCCACAGAGCAGGGACAGTATCCAGAAACAGAAAAGTATCCCCGAGTCTCGGCACAAGCAGAAGCGTCTTGCGTCATGGATCAGCAGGACCAGGACCTGAGGGAAGGAAAAATCAGTCAGAGGTTCAGGTAGGGATGCAGGACTAGGTCTGAGCTCTAAACATGACTTTGGATCACGTGTTCCAGGAGGCAAGCACATGTGATCTGCTGGGATTCTCTGCCTTGAAGACCGTGAGCTCCCAGTGCCTGAGGTTGCTGCCAGCCCTGCATAAGCTTCAGAGTTAATTGCATAGGGCAAAAGTTTATTTCAGGAAGATGAAAGATCAGGTTCCTCATAGGAAAAGCAAGGTCTGAAGACACCCTGCCATTACAGCAGGGCACTATTGCTCTTTTTAGCTGTTCTCACCCCAGATTCTCAGACATGCCCAGCTCCAAGCTGTCTTTTGCATACTGCCTTCCTATCTGGAAGCAAGATCAGGTCAGAGACCCAGCAGTACAGCCTCTCTGGGCAGTCCACTTGACAAAATACAAAAGAGACCAAATGGGGGTGTAGCTCCTGAGCATTTTGGATTTGTTAAGACTGTTAGAAAAAAAAACCCTTGTCTCACACCAAATATCTGCAACTTCCATTGAGCTATTGCCCCTATGTCCTCAGCTTTCTCCTACGCCTGGGTGTCCTGTAGCACAAAACTGAGAAGTAACCCATGGGAAGCTGTGAGACATCAGAGCAGCAAGTCAAGGTCTGAGGTTAACACTCTGCAATCAGTGTGGAAACCCTTATTGCTGCTACTGAAGCTTCTGCCAGAAAGCTCAGCTACACTCACAGGCACAGTATCTATCCCAGTTTTAAGGAATAAAGGAAGGAGCACTGTACAACCAAACACCTGCCCTCAACCTATCATCCTCGTGCACCACCAACACACATTCAAGGCTAGTCCCTACCCATCTTCCAGTCTATGCTTCCCTGATGGACTCAGCTTCCAGAAGACCTCTGTTTTATGGGAAGTTTACTGCAACTTGGCCCCACGGTCTCACACCCTGTCTCTTTGGTGACACACAGCACATTTATCGGCTGATCCCTTACCCAGGTGGCAATGTACAGGCTGGGGTTTGTGTAGTGTACAGCTGGCAGTGGGTCATGCTCTGTGTCCTCCACAAAGGCCATGGCTAACTCTGCCACTGCCGTCACCATCAGCAAGGTAGTCAACATCTGCAGAGAAAGAGGAGAAGTCATGAGGGGAGACCCAGCCCACCATGGGCACTGGGAACCACTGGGACACAACACAGCTGGGCATGAAACACTGTCCCATACATCGTTACACCCTTTCCAACCCCAACCTGGCCTGGGAGAGCTCTCTAGGACCCTGTGAATCTGCAGCACTTCCACAGGAGCACTGACATAATTTTAAGCTTAGATGATAATAGCCTACAAGATGAGAGGCCCCAGTACACATCTGTGCCCTGCCTCCCAGTGCATCCCAGCCTTGTTATCCCCTCTGTCCTTGATATGTCTCATCCCAGGCCTTCCTTTACGATTCTGTCCCAGGTGGTGTCCTAGCCCACTGCTCCTTCTCTCCTACACTTCTTACCTCTCCACACCATGCCTGAATCCAGCCCAGGGGCTTTCCACTCACCACCCCTCCATCCCAGGCTGCTCCAGACTACCTTCTGTGCCCTCTCAGCCCCACGCTACCTGTTTGATGATGTAGAGCTTGGTCACGGATGATTTCTTGGCTTTGGATTTGCACATGGGCATGAGCTGCCATGGAACCAAAATCCAGAAGAAGCCAAGGGGGACCCAGACCAGCACAGTCTGCTGGAAGCATATGGGCAGGTCAGCATCTGGACGAGCGAGGTAGGAGGCATTCTGTGGGCAGCAAGAACAGACAGCTAAGTCACTTGGGATGGCTTAACACTCATCTGGCTCATAGCACAGGAGACAGCACTCCTACAGCTCCTGCTCACCCTGCTCCACCCCGTTACACCATCCTCCTCAACACCCACCTTCCTGTCTGAGCATTTCAGCACTCAGTCAAGGTCCCGGATAATGGTCCCCTACCCATCTATCTGGCTGAATGTTGGGAAGACTTCACCCACAGCCACCCCTTGCTGGAGCTGGACCCAAAGCATTCCCTGAGAGGTCTGTGCAGGGTGTCCTGTGCACCAGCTGGGCTGCAGGACTAAAACAGGACAGGGTTCCTTCAGGGAGCTGTCATCAGCAGGCAGCGCACAGCACTCAGTGACACAGCAGTCCTGGAAAAACACCCGAACTTCTGCTGACCACTCACAGTTGGGTGTCATTGACCAACCAAGCTGTGGGACCTGCTGCTCTCCCCTGCCGTGGAGCATCCTATCCCGAGAACGGGCAACAGGGGTGATGCAGCCACTCACCCAAAAGACAGAGCCGCAGAACTGCTCCAGGACTGCCGACATGGCTCAGGGGAGAAGAGATGGCAGCTCTTTCCTTCACTCCGAGAGTCCAGGGTGGACACTTGGGACAAAAGTCCACACACACCTTCAAGTGGTGATGGGACAAAATCCCTGATGACACATAGTTAATTGTTAACTTGGTGTTATTGCAAAACTTCACAAACCAAAGCAGGGACAGAAGGGGCTTTGGAAACTGCGTGGGCTCTGGGGAAGGGAGGAGAGAAAGACCCAAGAAAGACATCAAAAGAGAGATGCAGGGAAGCCACTGCCATAGTCTCACTGCAGGACACCACAGCCACTGCTGAGAAACCACAGGCTTCATCACAGAACCTACAGAGACAAGCTCGTGTGGACCCACTAAAGACACTACTTCAGTACAACAGACCTCTCCTAAAGGATCTCTCCTGCTGAATGCTGAAAAAAAGTCCAGCATAGGCTGGTCTGCCAAAGATGACGGTACCATTCCTCATGTGCCACCCAGCAATGAGGCCCGGGAACTTGCAGCATCTGGCAGTTGAAGTGACCACACTCTGCAGTGGTCTTTCAGAGTCCCCAGGATCCAGGTTGCTTTTACCAACTTCTCACTTGCAGGGCCTGGAGACTTTCCCAGCTCTTCCTTTTGCTTCTCCCTCTCCCACATTCCCTTGTGGTCTGCATGTTACAGCAGCTGGCTGACCACAAAACCCAAGAGATTTGGAATCTTCATTCTGAAGCTACCCCCAACATCTGAGATAGCCAGAGGACCATTCCTGAGGAGGGTGACTGACAATGAGTCTTCACCCTGTTGTTTAGAAAGGTGGAGGTGTGGGGGTGGGTGGGAATGATGCTACTCCAAGGCTAGAATTTTATCTGCTTTATCCCACATGCTCTCAGGGAGTGGTAACCACACGGGGACAGTAGCATGAGCGCAAGGATTCTGCTGTCTCATTGTTCATGGAGTTAGTAGATAGCTCAGAAGTCAATGATGATACAATGACTAATTGCTCAGGAACAACCCCCTTACCATCAATACCAGAGAAAGGTCCAAGGTCCAACTAATTGGTTAATTATTATTGGCTTGTCTGACTAAATCCATTTGTTTTTGTAACTAAAGCTACCCTCAGTGCTAGGTCCTCCAGCCCAGAACAAACACGCTGCTGCTGAGGGCATCAGTCTGATACAATGGATAAGAAAGAGTGAATGTAGCAGTCACTCCCTCAGCCCTCTCCCCTCCAGACCACTGACATGATTCTTCTTTCTGCTCTCTGGCACCTGTGTTCATCCTCTGGCCTTGCTCGTACCCACCTGGGGCACTGCTGCCAAGGGGACCACTTGCTTAGGACACCTTCCTATTTAATGCTGTGTCCCATCCCTTGTCTTTCTTTTCAGTACATGATACAGCCCGTCCTCACCCCATCTTTGATCTCTCATTCAGAGCTGAAGAGCTTTGTTCAGCACAGGACACCAGCTGTATTTAAATGTTCAAAGCAAGCACACTCCCACTTTCTCTATCCTCATACCTGGGACATGCTCCTCCTAAAACTCCACAGACACCTCACTGTCCTTCAGCTCCTTCCATAAAGCTTCCTTCACTACAATACCCAGAAAATGGTCACTGGGACCAAGCTAATCAAAGCGGCAAGACCTCTTGGGCTAACAATACCACAGTTTCCCTGCTGCTCACTTGCTTTTTCCCATCTGTTGTTCACCACCTTGAAGGGTTTTTCTGCTCTGTTATGTTGTAACTCCACGTGAGTTCAAAAACCTTTCCCCCTTCTCCTCCCTGCTGCCCGCCCCCCCTTTATTTTTTTTAACTTTACACAGAAAAATCAAACTCTGTTTATGATGTTGGGGTGGAGCTGTGTCAGCAGCATATTCATTTTAATTGAGCTACCAGTACCTTAATCATCACCATGACTCATGAAATCTCACAATATAAGCCATGAGCACTTAAATCAGGAATTATGAACTACTCTGACTAACCACAAATTTAATTAGTTCTTTTTCCAAGTTTGGATCCTTCCCACCCCCTGCCCACCTCCCAGTGCTGAAGCAGGTTCTGACACCGGCCAAGATGGGCAGACTGATCCAAACCAGATCCAGTTTTGTGGATCTTTTAGAGAAAAGCAGGCAGCAAGAATAAATATGCTTGATCTCTGGGTCTCTTATCTTCTAATGGACCACTCTGACACTGTTCAGATCTTTCGTTAGGTATTTTGCAGGGTCACTGAAATGAGTCTAAGGCTTCAATTCTGTCTAGACACCATTAACCAAACAGGCACATTCCCCAAGCACTGTTTGCAGAACAAGCAGTTTGCACTTCAGGTTGGGAAAAGGACCTGAAAACTCCCTGAGAAAACACACCTTTTCCTCTCAAGGAATCTCCTCCTCTGCCTGCCCCACCTCAAGCACTCCCATCCCACAGCTGGGGATGGCTCACAACCACCTCACCTAAACAGTCAGGTAGTTATAAACTCCTTCTCATTAGAACTTAATGTGTTCATCACTTCTATGTATGGCGAGTACCTGCTGCATTGCTGAACCCCAGCTATCCTACTGTCTGACCACAGCAGGCCTTGTTTTCCAGCTGTGGCTATGACGTTTCCTTCCCTGTCATTCTGGATGGGACTGTCACCTTGTCTGGTGCAGCAGGGTCCCAATTAGCTCAGGCTATGCAACACAGATCAGTCTTATGCATAAAACATAAATCCATTTAAAAAAAAAAACACAGCAAGAGAGGGGCAGCTGCAGTGTTTATTCAACAATCACATGCAGTGCTACACAATTCAGTCCCCCTACTCACTCAGCTCCCTTCCTCACAAATACTGTCAAACGGCTGTGGCCGCAACATCCGGGGAGGAGTCTTTTTGTTTAAAATGGCCAAGGTAAGTTTCCAGGCCAGGGACAGGTCATTCAGGGGAAGCCAAGGGAAGAGATATCAGGCAGTCTTCATCACCCAGTTCACATCCTCTGCAGCCCGAGGACGGAAGCAGTACCCATCTGTCCGTGTGTCAGGGAAGACCCTGGCATCTTCAGTGCTCTTGTCCCAGGATGGTGCCTTCCACTACAGGATGTTCTTTGCGATTGCGTTCAGGGTCCTCACTTTGGCCACATCTGCCACCTTAATGGAGTATTCAGGGGCAGAGAAGGACGCTCCCATGGCAACATTTGGATTTCTGTCAGGAAAAGCACTGGTTACTACCTGCAGGTGATACAGGTAAGACACACAAAGAAGACCCCACCATATCCCCTAGTCTCAGCAGTGGCCAGAGAACCTGCTGGCACCACCCAAAACAAAGGTCAGACAGTAGCAGCAAGAAAATCCAAAGGCAAGAAACCACAGTATGAACAGAAACCCAGTGCAGACCTTGAACATACGTAAGCCATTCCTCAGAGGCACGTCCCACTGGCCTCCCAAATCCTACCTGCTTGTGTGAAGCTGTAAAGCAATTAGAACAGAACCTGCCTTCCTAAGTGCCACACAAATGCAAAAGTGCAGAAGAAATGCCCCAAGGACCAGTTCTGCATGGAGTTTGTCCAGATGATGAACATTGCTGGATTCATACACTGCAGAATACTCAGCCAGGTATCACCATCCCAACCACGAGAGCACAAATAGCACCCAGGAAGTGTTTGAAATTTCTGCCTGTTCTACAAAGTCACATTTATATCAACCCAGCCTTTCCCTTGTACAGCTTTGCTAAAAGACAAAAATAAATAATCTGTTACCTGAACTTCATCCCTGAGTCTCGGGCTGAGCGAGCAGAGCAGTGAAACTCAGAAGCAGTCGAGCCTTCCAGAATCCTCTGCAGGTTGCGCTCCGTGATGCCACCCCCTGGTGGGAAGAATCCCGCTGTTGTACAGCACACATGGCACTGTCCCAGAGCTTATATCGTGCTGGGACCACCCCCAAAGGGATAAGTGCTATCTACAATGAAGGGGAAAGGCAGCCCTTGGGACAACAGGGGCCTGGGCACGTGAAAAGAGACAGGAGAAGCCTTGGCTCATGTTATCCCACAGATCTAGAGCTGTCCCCAAATCCTCCAGTGAGCAGCAGCTGCAGGGTTTTGCCATCCCCAGCTGGCTCCATCGCCTTTACTTGCACCTGCAAGAGGGCAGGAGCTCCTACTCCCAGGGAGCTGCTCAGAAAGCCAGACTGAACAGCTCACAAGGCTAGGAAGCATGGGCTGGGGACTACAGCACCAGTGACAAATGACAATAATACGTTACCTGGCACCACCACAATTCTGCCCTTTGCCTGAAAGATAAATAACTTGTTAGTAACATTGCTCAGTGCTACACCCGCACGTGGGTTTGCAGGATGGTGAAGAAACCTTACACACTGTCTTCTCTAAGCTCATGGATGTCACCATGGCCTACAATTCATGCACCCACATCCATCTTTTTTATACTATGTATGTTTTACAAGTGGAAAACAATTTTGCAGTTACAGCTAAGACAACTTGTCACCATTTCCTTCTGCCTCTCTGTCCCACCTGGCTACCTCTCAGGTGCATCTGTGGCATCTTCCTAACAGGAACTGCAAGACTCTCGGCAGAGACCTCACTTTGCTCTTTGTGCAAGCTGATCACACCAGCTGCTGAAACCAACTCCTACTGCCCTCCCACCCTGAGTCTGTGAAAAGAACAACCCGACCAGTCTTTGCTCTGGGAGATTACAGGGTCTGGACCACACTGACTTGGAAAAACAGATTAAGGCCAAGCCAGAGAGGGAGGGCAAACAGAAGCTCTGCTACAGAAATGAGTGCTACCATAAAGGAGCTGCCTCCAGCCAATGCCCAGGAAGTGGAGCAGAGGGAACACTTACCTGCTCCGCAAGCCTCTTTATTAAAGACAATCCTTCCAGTGCTGAGCTGTCACAGCCACTTGTCAGCACCCGTTCAAACCCCAAGGAAATCAGGGTCTCCAGTGCCACCAGAGGGTCATGCACCATGTCAAAGGCTGAAAGACCAACGCAGCAGCTCAGAAATCACTCAGCTCATCGTGCTCTAGCCCTGGCCCCCAGCAAGCTCAGGAAACACCAACAGGAAGGGTTGTTCTCACGCTGACCACTCCCATAGGGAGCCACAGCTCCTGACTATAGTGTCCCCCTCAATCCAGTGGCAGGGCCACCATGCTCAGCTTCCTGGGCACCCCTTCTCTACATGGCAGTGACGCAGCCCCCAAGCCTGGACCTCCTGGGGGACTCAGAATCATAGCCTGCCCTTGCACAGCATGCCCCCTCCAAAGAACGACCAAAGTACAGTGACAAAGTACCTCCCAGCCCCACCTTCCCCAGGCAGCAGGGCAGGGGCTGGTCCCTGCTGGTGCCACTGTCAGAGGTGACTCACCTCGGTGAAATGTGACTGGAAGGGGTCGGCACACTGCTGCAATAAGAAGACATATGGTCAGTCAGGGCTGGTACGAAGAGTCCCTTGGGCTAGAACCAGAAAAGCACATGAGGTGAAAAAAGATAAAGGCTTCTCAGGCCATTCCTGGGGAGCTGAGAGTCCCAGTACTTGCTGGGAAGAACAGCAGCTACTCTTCAGCGAGGCACTTTGGTGAGGAAGTACTTCCACCCTTTGAGGAAGCAACAAACCTTTGTTTTTATGAGTAACACCAAAATCCTGCATCTCACCTCAATCATGCATAATATTCTGATGTCCCAAAAGCAGCTCACCTAAGCCCCTCTCCTTCTTAGACCCTACTATTATGTCCCAGGTGGCCTCAAACTCTGTGTGAATTGCTTGGAGCAGTGGCCCTTGGTCTGCAAAGCTTCTTTCTTATTCAACATCTCAAAAGTGTGACATCACATGAAACCAGAAATGGTGGAAAGAGATGGCAAGACCAAAGACAAGATGTGCAGACCAAACTACCCTGCATGTTCTACAGCGCAGCACTGAACTCCTGCCCAGAGGCACAGCAGAGGCATCACGCAGAACTCAGCACAGCACTTCTGACTGGAGACACTCTTACCCAGCAGCGCTGTGCAGAGCTCTGTATCAATGCGCCCATCCTCAGTGAGGGCCCCAAACACCAGCCCGTCAGCCCCATGCAGTTTGGCAAGGCGGATATCGGCTTTCATCACTTCCACCTCCCGGTCCGAGTAGAGGAAATCGCCACCGCGAGGCCGGATCATGACGAACACGGGGACCCGCACGCACTGCTTCACCACCTGCAGCAGTCCTGGGGTGCAGGGAGAGAGGAAGCTCAGCACCGAGCAGCAGCAGATCCAGCTACCGAGGGAGGCGAGACAAGACGAGACGATACAGTGGGGAGGGATGCTTGGGCCAGGGGGGAAACGAAGCTGGCGGAAGGAGGACGAAGGAGGAGAAGAAAGGGAAGGCAGACACTCGGGGGATGCGCTGGGCACGCTGACCCCCCACGGTGGGGCGCGGCCCTAGGGGCGGGGGAGGACCCGGACCGCCGCAAGGCGGGATCGGGCTCGGCTCACCCATGCTCGGGGTGGTCCCTCCTTCCACGAGGCCCGCGCACAGCTCGATCCGGCCGGCACCTGGGGAGACGCACGTCAGGGCCATCCCCGGAGGGGCAGGCTGCGCTACTGCTGCCGCCGCCGCCCCCGAAGCCCCCAGACCTTACCTCCGCGCTCGGCGTTGACGGCGGACTCCACCGAGTCCACGCACACCTCCATGAGAAAGCCATCGTCCATACCTGGGAGAGAACGGCGCCA
>VWZY01000089.1:15815-29591 GCA_013399075.1 Chloroceryle aenea
AGGATTGAGAGGAGCTGTAATACGTGGGCACTGAAATTCTGTACCACTTCTTGTTCCAGGGGATTTCAGAGTGATTTATAAGTATGCAAATAGAGAGTGTCCACAAAATTACGACAAGGACAAGAGAGCCTTTCTCTGATTAGCAATGCAAGTTGTACACCAACTCGTGCAAGCTGTTGAAGTGTCATACTGTGCTCTGTTGCAGGCATTTAGGAATGTCAACCAGGAAAAGGATGCAAAAATAGCTTCTTTAACAGTCTGTTGCGGGGTGGGGGGTTGTTTTTCCAGGTCTGTGAGTCAAGTGTGTGTGGAAAAATCACTCGTGTTCCGAAGTAACACCCCTTACCCTACTGATGTTGTTGCTGTCCCTGGTGGACACGATCTGCTGTTTTGCGTGCAGCTGGATGGCTGTAAGTAGCCTTTCTTTCCACACATTTATTTCACGGATGGTGGCTGCTTAGGGATTTTTTTTTTTTATTTTTTTTTTTGGCTTGCATATTGTAATTGTTACTGATTATTTGCACTGGGGTGGTTCCAGAGTGAATCCGGGTTCAATCAACAAAGACCAAAAAAAAAGATCATTGCGCTCAGTTTAAGGGTAGGGTTTTGGCTAAAGACAGATCAGCTGGTATCAATTCCTTCTGTGTCTGAGATACCTTACTTCATTTGCTGCACTTAGAGAAGCAAGTGACGGTTGATGTTTGCACCCCTATTATCCTTTCAGAAAGTGATTTCTTAGCTTGTCTTGGATTCTTTTTTTCACATGCTTGTTTTCAGAATTTATTCTCTGCTGGCGATGACTTTCCTCTAGTAATCCTGTACCCTCATAGGATATGCCACTAACACTTTTTTCCTCCTTGTGCTTTTGACATTGTATTTCATTTGTCTGATTCGATGTCCAACCCCGGCATTCCTTGCAATTCACAAGGGTCTCACATTTGAACACTCATCATTTTCTCTTTTGAGTCGTTTGCCTGGGACCCACAGTCCTATCTACTTCTGACCCAAATCACAGAGCATTTTAGGTCAGGGAGGGGGTCAGGAGGTTAACTCGGTCAAACCAGGTTTGTCCTGTTATGTAGTCTTGCTTTCAGCCCTTAACAGGTGTTGCCTGTATGTTTTGCATACAGGGAAGAGCAAAGACACAAGAGCCTCCTAGAACATAGCATCATAGGTAGTAGTGGTCGAACTCCACCCATTCCAATTTTCAGTCAGTCGCACAGTAAAGATGAATTTTGATGAGGGTTTAGCCACGTGGTAGTGCCATCAAGCTCCTGAGTATTCCAGCCTGTAACTTGGAGGTAGCTTAATTTTATCCTCACCACACATAGGATCATAAAAATAGGATTAGATGGATTCTAAATTTGTAACTCACCTGAAGGAAAATTCATCTGTGTTCAGATGGAAGAACGTGCGGGAAAGACTTTTATTTGGGATCGGCTGAAGGATGATAAAGTTTTCTGGTAGAAACAGCCTTCTCCTCTCTCTTCGGCTGTCCCAAGGAAATACAGAAACGCGTATGTTCTTGTCAGCTGACTGTGGAAGAAGCCTTTCCAGGATGGATGGTGACATGAAATGCTGCTGACAGAGATATAATCAAGCCTGCTTGATTATTTAATCTATATTAGTTAGTTATATCATCTGCCCTGCAGAGGGCCTCCTGGAAAAAAGAGCCAGTGGGAACAAGCTCTGAATTTAGTGAATTATTGTGGCCAGTAACAAAGAGATTGTGATACGCGAGTTGACTTCACCTCATTGAAACCATTGGTGGCAGATACTGGAATACTGTTCAAGTTTTACTAATACTTCTCTTTGATGCTTCTAAAAGATGCAGGTTTTTTTCTTCTTCCGCTTGTCATTAGGGGCTCTTTCTGAGACTGTCATTTTTTTCTTGCCTGCGGTACTCTTATTTCAGCTGTCTTTCCTGAAGTGTACGTCCTTCGCTCCACCCAGTCATCTTTCCTGCCTATTTTTCTGATTATTACCATTCTTTCATTACTTTTCTACCTTTTCATACTGTTGTTCTCCATCTGACGACTGTTGACAACTCTGGCATTCCTCCAACCTTGACAGCTCATTGTATCCAATCATCTCTTTCTGTTGTGCTCTCTGTGGTCCTTTTTTCATTTTGCTCTTTTCCCCAGTTCTGCCTTGTCGTTGTTTTATGCTAAGTGTGGAGTCTCACATCTGTTTTAACCTGATTTTTAGATTGTATGGATACTAAATGGAGCAGTGTGACTACTCATCACATCCCTAACCGTTCCTTCTGTGTAATGATCACATAGCTGCCTGAGTCAGGTAGTCTTGCTGAACTAACAATTTATTAAGAGGAAGAGATCAGTTCTCAGGGACAGCTGGAAGTACTGGAGGCTTTCAAAAGCCCTTAAAAAACATGCCTGTTTTACATGGTAGCTCCTCAAGATAACAACTTTGGTTTTAATATTTGCAGATTTTAGGAGAATATTGCTGCTATTTCTGTTTCTAAATCAGTGGAAGAAGTAATAAGAGTGCATTTTAAAATCACAAGAATCATTACCCATGAGACTAACGCCTGTTTGTTTTTTTTAAAGTTTGTCTGGTGCTCTTTTTTTTTTTTCCTTTTCCTACAAGATTAAATAGCCTTTAGAAGCTTGTGTGCTTTCTAACTTTCTTGAGCAAACTACACTATTAACGAGTCATGTTATTTGTCTTCTCTCTGAAAACTTCTGCTGTTTGACTGTCTGAAGTTCTGCTGCAGAAGGCCTTGCCTTCCAGTTTTCAGGTGTATTTTGCATTAGGTGATGCTGTTAATCTACAGCAGCAAGTATTCAGCTTTGATAATAGAAGAGAACCGCATTCTAAAGAAGAGAAATAGTTGTGAATATCACAACTATCAATGTTTTACTTTTTCACTCTAACAGTTATACCCTCAAGTGGATAATAAGCAGGTTGCTCTGTGCACCTGTTTTTGGGGGTCTTGTAGGAGGTCCTTTGGCCTTTATCTCCTTAAAAGATTACTTTGACTGCTGCTTTTGATTCAAAGGTTGGAGTTTCCAAGCCCCCTTGCTTTCTGTCGCCCCTCACCAAAGTGGGGGGCTGGATGCAGCTGGGCAAGGATCCTGAGATAATAACAACGCAACGTTATCCAGCGGGGATCTCTTACTGAAGCACTGGGCACACCGGGGGTCACTCCTCCAGGTGTGCACACCAGTGCAAGCTGGGTACATGGTTTATGTGCAGGCTGAAGGAACGTATTCATTGTATTTCCCAGAAGGGGCCGTCTTACACTAGCGGCTTCCTGGAATTCATTTGCATAGTCTGAGCATGTGTAGTAAAATTAGGGTTAGGGTCTTTTCTCCCTCCAGTGTTGAGACCACTGGTGGTCATTTACTTCATCTTCTCTTCTTCATCACTATGTTATTTTGGTGACCTCAAGTCTAAAATTCTCACTCTTGCTGCAAAACCGATTCTTGTCTGTTCAGCTGCTTGGGTGCCTTCCCAGAGATAACCGCTGTCCCCGAGGCTATACATGTCACAGTGTGCAGATGTGATTACCCATTCATTGCTGTTGCTTGTGTAAAGATCAGTAAAGCTCCACCAGTCATCCTGTCTCCTGCATTTGCTGCGTTTGAAAATAAAAACCTTTTTGCTTCTGCTTGCTGTTGTGTCCCTCTGAGGATCTGCTCACTATGGAGCTATCTAGCTTACAGTTACTGAAGCTGTACAGTATTTACTTTTCCTTGGGTAGGTCTCTGGAGTAATTTTATAATGACAGATTTCCCTCCCCTTATTTTCAACCTTTAGCAAAGCTGAACTATTTCCAACAGCCACAGGATATCAAAGAATCTGATTTTTGGAAGGTCTTAAAGAAGTATGGCAGACACTCTTTCTTAGCACCGTCACAAGCCCAGCCATCATCCTCTGCCTTTTACCGGGTGAGTTGAAAGAACCAGTTTGCAGATACACTAAAGCTGCCTGGAATGAGATCTCATGAGGACAGGTTTGAAGATTCTTATTTTCCTACCCATAATCCACGTTACCTCTCAGTTCTTTTCATTCCTTATTGTGTAAAAAGTTTGTTTTTTTTTTTTTCCTTGTATTTAAGTCTGGACAGCCCTTTAGTCAAAAGTGAGTGTACACTAAACTTGCCTCTCTGCCCTGATGATGTCACCACCTTGTACTTGGCCTTCGTATGCCACAGTCACTTTGTGATTTCTCCAAACTGTCTTTTCAGGCTGGTGATCCAATCCTAATCTTCTTCGAGTCATCATCTGTGCTGAGCACGCTTAGACAGCCAGTAAAAATGGGAGCCAGTGGACTCTGTGTTGATGGAAATCCTGCTGGTCAGTAAAGGGGGGGGAGTTTCCTAAGATGGTGCGGTTCCCTTTTACATGTCGTCCTGTTTTAACTCAGGCTTTCTGGACAGTAAAAGCACAAGCTGCACTCGGCTTTTTGCCAACTTGAGCAAGAGTTGCATCGCTGATCCTTCCCTAGATGCTGCCTCCTACTACCGTGGCTTCTCTGTGCTAAAGGTGTGTGCTGTATTTCTTCCTTTTGCTCAACGTCTTGTTTGCTTGATTTTCTGTTGCCTTCCATCACAGCTTCAGCTGCCTGGAAAGCTGAAGGTCATCTGGGGTGTCATCCCTAATCTCCTGATTGTTAAGGCGTTCTTGCTGGTAACCCTTTTAAAAAGGTGGTGATTGGTGATAATCCCTGGATTCAGCTGCTTCCCAGTACATGTCAGCTGTCAGTAAGCTCGCAGTGCATTTAGCAAGGTACTTCATTGATACTTCGTAGCTTTAACTAGAACATTCTTGTGTTTTAAAAAGGCTGTTTATCAAAGTATTTCTCTCTGTTCCCTCAACTTGATCAGTCATAGAATGCATGCTCTTGGTTAGGAGTGAGGATCTGTTCTACGCAGTTAAATCATACCGAAGGCCATTGATCAGCATTAGCTTCGTTTACGATCATAGCTGGAATTTCATAGAAATTTCTCATTATTTATCCTGATAATAATTGCAAATTAACCAGTTTATTGTTCTGGGTTCATTGTGCTGGTTTCACTGAATGTTAGCATGAAAGTCTCTCTTCTCCCCTTCTAGAGTTTCTCTGGTGTCCCCTGGTAAAACAGCAGTGTAAATCTTAACACCTCATAAGGGCAAACTGAATCATTAGCCTTAATATTGGAAATCTAAATCTCCATAACTGTAGTAAAGAGTCTTGTCCTCATCAAATTTAACTCGTATTTTCAGGGCTTGCTTTGTCGTTGTGCCCAAAATTTATTTTTTCCTTAAATGAAAGCTGAAATAATTACTTGATGCCAGAAGAGGGAGCTCCAGGAATGGATCAAAGATGCCAATATTTTTAAGTATCTGCTTTCTGTGGGTTATGTCTGTGATTTCTAGATCACAAACTGATGACAAGTTTTACATATATGGAATAAAGCAAGTAATTTTTGTCAATATAATATATAGGCTCTATTTAGTCACTCGAAAAACCAGTCAGTTGTCTTTTTGGTGTTGTATTTGGTTTATTTTTTTCCCCAGGTTCCAGTTAATGACACCATTGTGCAGTCCATGAAGGTTAGTCTCTGCTGTCAAAGAAAATAATTTCTTGCTCAGAATCTTAGGTGTTCATAATAATACCCATGGGTTGGGAACTTGAGAGAATGCAAATATTCTGGTTTTGAGTCAAGACTTTTTTTGGACGTTAGAGTGTGACATAATGCAAAAAAAGAAAGGGGCGGTAAGGAAAGATGTACTTTCAAATGAATGGGTGTGGTTAGGGCCGGAGTCAGGGAGGTAGCTTGTTCTGCTGGGAAAAAAATGGGCATCTGGAGCAAAGTGATGAGTCCACAGATCATGGCTACTGCAGGAAAGTAGATCTGACTTGGATGGAAGACCAGTGGAAAAGAGTAAGAAAGGCATGTGCCTTTTAAAAAATTGCTAATTGTGGATGTGCTTACTGTCTGCAGGTAAAGGTCACTGCAGTTTCACCCCCTGGAGCTCCCCACATGAAAGACAACACTTGTAGCAATGTTGTTTCTGAGGTATCCGAGTTTAATGTCCTTTGGGTAGCAAAACATGAGCTTAAAGTCATTGCCTTATTACCCGAGTCTGCCTGTGATTCTTCTCTGAACTGGACTTTCAGGTGATCTATGAGATCGAATTCAGTGGCACCCGTGGGATTCAGAGTGTTTCTGTCAGATTCAAAGTGAGCAACATCTCTGGGAACCCTGGATCCTCTCTGCAGCAGCACTTCACTTTGCAGTTCTGGGTCAGTGTCCCCACACACCCAGCGCTCTTACAAAGTTGGTAACCTGTAGCTTGTGACCCGGTTCTGCAGAGATGACGTGAAGGGATGAGAGCAGTGCCACTGTGCTTTGGTAGTACCAGAGCCCTGGGACGCAGCTGGTGGTTGAAGGGTGGAGGGGCCACTGCTCAGCTCTCAAGTAACCTATGTTAGAGAAGTTCAGGCTCAGTGCAAGCGTGTAGTCTTGCACTGCACAAGCTTGAAGGGGATGATTATTTTTATCTTACTATGTTTGGTTGGTTCCTTTCTGTTCGGTTGTTTCCTTTCTGGTGGGGGAAGAAGGGGAGAGGATGAAATCAGGGTCACCAGCATGATCTTGAGAAGGGAAGGGTTTGAGCTAGTGCTTTATCTGAGGTGTTGCTAAATTTATTCCAGGTGCTTATTTAACCTTGCCTGTGCAGCAGGAAGGAGTGGAAATATGGGAGATGCTAAAATATGTTGAAGTTCATATAAACCTTGTCCGCTAAAGGCACCGTAAAGTGGGATAGGAGGTGACCTGGAGTTTATAGGTATGCAGTGTGACCTTGCTGAAGTGATCCCCAGAGGCTCTCCCCATTAAGTAATTTAGGAGTGGAATTTGCCACTCAGAATCAGAGTCGAGATGGGCTTTGTTCTGCCATTCAGCTGCAGAATCGCCTAGACTGGCATGTTCACTTCCTTAGAGGCGAATGCCGAGCAATAGGAATTCACTGACTCCTGGTAGTGCCCGCATTTAAGGGTACTGACATTTAGTTTTTTACCTCATGGACTGCAGATAAACTTGCCAGGTAAGAAAGGGGGTTTGGAAAGTAATAATGAAAGTTTTAATAGTGCATAATATCTGGTCATTCAAAAAATGGGTTATCGTTACATTTTTGAGAATGTGAACTTGATCTCCATCTCGGATCTCACTGGTGCTAATGTTTTCCTTTCCCGTTCTTTCTTCACTTGGCCTTTTTTGTAGACCAGGACCCTTTCTCATACATTGCCTAGAAGTGGAAACCCTGGCTATATCACTGGATCACCGCTGTTGATCGCGAACAGCGGCACTGTGCATCAGGTATCCTTTTTCTGCAGTCGGGTTTTATTTATCACTGGGTTTGTTGATTTCTGGTGCTCTGTCGTGGGCTGTTTGGAGTCTGCCTTTGCCTGCGAGGGCATACCTCAGGATTACACTGCAGCCATCGTCAGGCCTTTTGGCCATGTCTGAATCGTAGTGCTGTGAAGGGGATAAGAAGGAATGTGGGGTGACAGGATTGCTAACTACAGGTTGAGTGTCCTGTGTTGTCTGTTTATGCTTTGGCTTCTTGACATGCAGTTTGGCAGATGAGCATTTTACAGAGCAAAGGTGATGGAAGTTGCTCACGGTCCTTCAGGCACACAGTACAATTTGGAAGAAATATGAGGGCAGGCTGCAAGCTCAGGTAACATCGCAGTCTGCAGTCACCCTTCTTGGACACCTTTGGAAGGTGTCAACTTGGTACATTTCTCCATAGTCTGTCACACTGCTGTGGAGTCTGGGTCCTTCCCCAGGGTTACCAATGGGTGTCTACAGAACTTTCATGTGTTCTTAAGAGGACTTGAATGACAAGGAGACAGCAGACCTCTAGAACAATCTGAACTTTGTGAAGGTCTTCTGGGACACTTTGGGGCTCTAGACTGGCAGTGTGTCTTGAGCAAAAGAGTAGAGTTTGTAGTTGCAGAGTAAATTATAAATGGAACTTTAAAAAGTGTTTGTTTTGGTGATTTGGATCATTCTTTTTTTTTCTGGTAGATATTTTTTGGGGGCAAGTATATCACCACTGATGTGGTAAGATGGCCAAGAGCTGTCAGTTTTCCTTATCATGCATTACCCTGGCATGTTTTCTTCTCCCTTCTCATTGCAAAGATGATTGAAGCTGTGTCCATTTAATACCATTACTTCTGTAATGATTCTGTTGACTCATTACAAGAGGGGAAGAAATACTTATTATGAAGAAAGGATGTTGATAGATTTTAAAAAATTTATTTATTATGTGTTTTTTTGTTTGTTTGGTTTGGTTTGGTTTTTTCGGTCCTGGATATTACTTGTCAAACTTATTTTCTCATTTCCAGCCTATCACAAACACTGGAAGAAAGTAACTGTAATTACATCCAGCAGAAGTTATACAAGGCTCTTCAGGGGCCAAACAGAGCAGAGGACCTTGCTATAACTGGCAGTGCTAATTCAGCCCGGACAGAAGAGTGGACAACCATTCTGATTCAGAACTGCAGCCTGCAGGTGATAGGAGTGCAGAAGGACCAACTGTGAATATTATTCCTTCCATACCTTAGTATTGCCTTCGGGAAATGTGGGCATGAGAGAAAAAGAACTAAGGTGTTCATCTGGGTTTACCTTCTTTGTGTGATGATCCACTGACTCTCAGGGGGTCTTAGTACCTATAAGCAGTTGTTATTGTTTGTATAATTAGGATACTTAATAAACAACAAAAAGACTCTGACAGATTCAATATCTCCTGAGTCCCATTCCTGTTACGTGAATGGGCAAGAAGAGCTTAGAGCTTAGTATTGAATCCAGTGTTGTGTTACCTAGCTTTCTGATAGCCTTCTAGCACTAATACTACCTGGTTACTTCCTATTATTTTTATTGTTATCATAATTTCTGATTTTTCCACTGGTTAGGGATATTTATATATTACTTAATAAGGGTAAAAGTTTTCATTCTGAGTACATATGGAGGAAGGAAATGCTATTTTAATAAATATTAATCTGTCATGAAATGGCCTAGCAGAATGCAAAATCCAAGTGGAAGAACAGAGACAAACTCTGTTTGGAAATGAGATGGCAATGAGATGGATATAGCTCTAAAATGGGTTGATGACCTGACCAGAAGTTATGGGGTTATTGCTGAAGTGACTGATTCGGGTTCCGTGACCTGTGCTATATGAGATATTAGACTTTGATCATAATGGTCCTTTTCACCTTTAAAATATTATATTATGATATTTAGTTTATATTTTATTTTCAGACTCTGAATTGCACTTCTTGTTGCATGGTTCCTGTGACCCTGGAGATACAGATATTGTGGACTAAGGTGGGCCTTCTGTCCAAACCACAAGCTCAAATAATGGGTGCGCAGTACTTCTATCGCTGTCACCCCCTGAAGGTATGGCATTTAAAACCCCTCCCTCACTCATAGATGTAATTAAATGGGATTCACAGGTTATTTAAGAACCAAGGAACCAAAAGGTCTTGGTATTACTGAGTTAAGGTTTAGTGAACTTTAGCAGTTGTCTGGCAGCAATGGCAAGGCTTTGTATTTAATAGCTCCACAGAGGAAGGTGGTTTTATGGTCTTACTGGTGCTGTCCTCAGTCAGTTGTACAGATGGAAAAGGTACCTTCTTTTCAGTAATACACCACCTTCTGCCACTTGAAACTTTAAACTATGTTCAGTAAAACACTTAAACTTTTAACTATGTTCAGTATAAAATTGTAGTTACAAACATTCAATAACTGCGTGATTATCTAGTTGTCAAAGTTTTGGTATGGAATTTGTGTTGATTTTGATTTCATAGACTCCACACCATGCTGATAATCTGTGCAAGAAGATCTTTCTATTTCTCTGGGGGTTCTGAAATCAACACCAGGAAGCTGAGGGAAAGGCTAAGGCTGATGGCAGCACATCTGAAGAATTAGGGGGAAAGGTTGTAAGCCAGAAAGCAAATTTCCAAGAGCAGGTTACATGATGGAAACATTCCAGGTCTGGTTGGATGGGGCTCTGAGCAACCTGATCTGGTTGAAGTTCTCTGCTCACAGCCTGAGGGTTGGACTAGATTGACTTGTAAAGGTCCCTTCCAACCCAAACTATTCTCTGATTCTACAGTGGGAGCAGGAAGGTGGCACTAATGGGTCCCCAAAAGAGAATGAATTCTCTTTTTCAAGCATGTGTCAGTGGATCACCTTTTGGTGCAAGGCTGGATTCCTGACATCACAATGTCTTTGGGCAGCACGTACATTTCAAGGCTTATATTTCCTTGCAAGGGGTTTAGAGGGGGCAGCTGACACCTGCTCGTGGCGTTCTCATGGTGGTGAGGTATGACATGGCAAGTATTTGTCTGATTTGTTACTAGTCTTTGAACTTAACACTTGGTCTAAAGGAGATTTTACATCACTTACTTGGATGTGTCACATGGTACCTCTCCATCCTCCCTCCTTGCAACATACATGTAAAGAACATGTTGCCCTGAGGCAAACCGACCCCACACAAGAAGATACTTAGTAAATCTAAGATGTTGCCTGTCTCCATTAACAAAACTCCTGCCCGAGGAGAGAGACTTGCATTCCTACTAAAAGTGCAGGTTGTGTATCGCCCAGTAAGGATTAGCCAGTCAAGAACTGTGAGATTCATGATTCATATGCCTGAGAACTGGCGTTAATGACTTTAGAGCTGTAATGTATATTGCAAAACAAATGATAAGAAAGCAAGTTTCTGTCAGCAAGTAAGAATCAGACCATTAAAAACAATACTGGCTTCATCAATGGCAATCCACAAATCAGGGTTGTTAGTAAGGGCATTTTAGCAAAGGTATCAGTCAGTACCACCCCCAGCAGTTGAGAATTGCAGCCAGGTGTATGCATAGCAGGGAGATCACCCATGTGTGCTGTGTATTGCTTTGCCTGTAGATTGTCATTCCCTGTTTTAGCCTACAGCTTCTCTGACAACTGCCCATTCTTTAGAGAAAGCCTTTTCCTTTAGACCACACTGTCTCACTGGAGAGTTGCCTTTGTGACTGACCAAAAAAACCAGAACCCAGGAAAGACATCATTTTCTGCCCCCATCCACAATATGTGCAAACAGTTGTATTTGGACTTCCTGAAAATACAACGTGGTTTTAAATGATGTAGAGCTATATAGGAGCATGCTGGAAGCTGCTTGTGGCTGCCTTCTCCCAGCTGCTGAGGGGGGGGTACTTTGTTTCTTTTCCCCACTAGCCTCTGATTTTAAGGCAGAGTTTGAAGGTATAAACAAAAAGGCAGAATAATTTTAAGGCTTCTTGTTGATTAAAGCGATTGTCCCTACTGTGTGTTTACTCATTGACAGGAGAACTTAGATCCATCAGGAAGGAGTGAAGAGGAAATTCTTACTGTAGCTGCTCATCAGTGGTAGTTTGTGACTGAGAGTGTTCTGGCATGGAGGGCAAGAAGGGCCAGCTGCCAGTGGATTCCCTCTCTTGCGGTTACCATGCAGAGCTGGGAAGCTGGAATAGGGAATGAGATTGCTCTTTTGGCAGCAGCATGGTCTTAAATAAGTCAGAGCTGGCCATGAAACTCCAAATATCTCAAGGACCAAGTGTATAGTTGAATTACAGCATTCTACTGAAACAGAAAATGAGGCTGTAAAAGTTCAGTTCCTTCTTCCATCTCTACTGACTGACCTACAAGTCCATCTCTTTTCTGAAACAATATCCTAAAATGGGAGAAATAAATTAATCGTTATGTTGGGTCTCTGCTTTATTTTATCGATATTTTACTGAAAGAATCAGATCTTGTGACAGTCCTGTTTCTGGCAGCAATCACCTGTTCAAAGGGCCACGTGCTCTTATCTTACATAAACCAGATAATTTTGTAGAAGGTGCAGCCAGCCTGGCTTCTGCTCTCACTACCAACGAATGGCTGTGTCTTTGGTGTGAATAGGAGGCTTACTCTAGCAGAGCTTGAGCTGCTGCTTCTGTTCTGGAGATGTTTAACAAAGGATGCACAGGAGCTACTGATTTTTTTCCTGAGACCTGTGCCCTCAGTTTACCTGACAAGTATAATTTTTGGGAAAGAAGAGCTACTCCATTAAAAAAAAAAAAAAAAACAAAACCAAAACAACTGGAACACTTACCTCCTGCCATCCAAAGGATGTCATGCTTGCCAGTCTTCTACAGTGGGTCTCTATCATCAAATCAAGGAGGGATGTATCTTTTGTATTAAGCTTGCTAAAGTCATGCTTTCCTTCTTGTTACAGTTGCTGAGCACAAGCATGGTACCTTTGACAACTGTTGTTACCTTCATTGACATGACGGAGTGGCCAGAACCTCCACGAGGCCAGCCCCAAACGCACTGGAAGCTCCCATTTGACATCTTTTTTCCATTCAAGGTGGCACTGAACTTGGAACGAAGTTATGGAGATGATCTGGCTGGATGTTTTTTCTTGATTCTAATAATAGCTAGTTTTCTCTGCTCTTGAAAAGACAAACAGATGGGGCCTGTGTTTAAAAGTTTGTTGAGTGAATTTATACATTCAGAATAGGATCCAGATCATAGACTTTTCTTCTTAGGTTCTTATATTGTGCCTTCTATTCTTGTATTAAGCCACATGACTAGCTTCTGACCTGTGTCATCTCATGCCCCTGCTCTCCCTGTGTACTATCTGTGAACCTCACTGCAGTGAAGCACTTGAGAGGTGGAGTGATTGAGACATGTTGCATTGAGGAGCAAGGACATTAAAATGAACAGTCCATGTTTCCAGACACCAAGAGTACTTTCTCAGCCAAGGAGCAAGGAGAGAGAAGCAAAGCTCAGGTATTTTGCAGCTTTATTCAATCACCTTCCTGGTGGAGAGTGATCTGATTTTTCCTGAACAATTAAAATACAGGAAGTCTCCCAGGCAGCCTGAATTATTTTATGAGCAGCTGTGTCCGCCAATCACCTTGTAATGTGATGACCCTGCCTCTATGACAATTTTTGATGCTTATTTTTCTATGTCTTTTCAAGTACAGATACTAAATTGAAATTTTAATGGTTTAGTCACTGTTTACATTGGCAATAGTGTTATACAAAGCAAATTGTAAATGTCAAGAAAGCTTCCTTCCTGATCCCCCCCCTTTATTTCTTGAAGAAACAGGCCTGAATATGTTTTTTTGTCCAGGTAGGAACTGGACTGACACCGATAGTCACTGAAATGCTCAGCTGGCACATCAGGGGGCTGTGAGCAGTCCTGAAGAAAACCAGCCCATTATTAATTGATTAATAGCGACTGATGTATGGTGTAGCTGTATTACAAGGCTGTAGATGTAGTATGGGACTGCATCACATGGGCTAAGGAAATTGTCTCAATCATTCCATGAAGTTGTGGGACAACAGCAGATTTTTTTAATAGGATTAATTATTTTAAATTCTTCAGATGGTGGAAAAAATCTGCATCACTTAATATCAGCTACTCTAGGGGAAGCAAGAAGGGCGAGAAAATGGGAGAAATCTGGCCTCTCTTTATTTAACAAACTGGAGTTGCTGTATTTGTGCGTATCCTGTGTGATCTTTCACGCGGTAACCTCAAACGAGTGCAGAAATAAACAGAAGAGCTGTAATTAGTCAGGGGATCAAGGGAGAGAGCAGAAATGCACCCCTAACGCGACCCCTCCACACCGCGCACCCTACAGCGGGCAGGGGCTCGGCTGTCGAGGAACCGCCGCCCACTCTGCTCGGAGCCGGCACGCGGGCCCAAAGCTGCCACTGGCGAAGCGCGGCCCCCATCGCCCGGC
>VWZY01000095.1:0-29613 GCA_013399075.1 Chloroceryle aenea
GATGTCGCTGTATGCTTCTCCCCAGCAGCTCCGTGAACCCGTGGGTCGGCTACAGGGGAACAGGTTGAAAAAGCCTTAAAAAACCCCAAGAAAATTAAAAGTTTTGAAAAGTGGTGTGGCAGGCCAGCCCGAGGCCAAAACCGGCCCCTGTGCACGTCCCCGCCGCGGGAGGGGCCGTGCTGCTCGCAGGCCGTGCCCCGTCTCGATGCGTGTACTCTGCAAGGCGGGGTGACATCAGAGGCGGAGGACACTTGTGCTGCTTCGGGAGCTGGCCTGCGACTGACTTCGCAGCTATCCCGTACTGAAGTCAGGCTGCTTCTTTGTTGCAAGTGGGGTAGATGAAGTTCTTCCAAGCTAAGAAACTTTCAGGTTGTTACTCAGTTTTGAAACATGATAATTTAATGATTATCAATACTAGATTTGTTTAGGCAAAAATATTTATTACAGGATACTTTAATAAAGCCAGTCTTCCAACAGGGAACTGTGAATTCAGGTCTGCAGTTAAAGCAATGTAAGTCTGAGCAGCTTACACTCTGTAGCTGCGTATTTCTGTTGCCTGCCTACTGTCAGCAGAAATTTTTATGTGGACAAGTGGTGATTAAGATTATGTAATGATGAAAATATTTTCATTCTGATTAGTTCATGATCCTTTGTCTACTAGAATGCTAATGCCAGGAGCAGAGGTGTGATAAGAAATCTGTTACTGAAGCTGGAGGAGAAGTAGGGACCAGGTCTTTCTGGATAACCTTACCACACACTCAGATTCCACCGCAATAAAAACTAGGTAACCTTGACAGTTTGAAGGCTGTTCCTTCTTCCCAGTGTTGCACAGGGTCTGGCAACCCCTCCCTCTTCCCCATGCCTTAGCACACATGTAAGTTGATCTGACATGCTGACCTGCCTGAAAATTACCTAGTTTTGGCCAGCTCAGTGCTCTGAATTGTCTCATCACAATTACGGAAGTGTTGGTGCTGGTGCAAAGGAGTTATGGAGGATGACAGAAGCTTTAACTTAATCATATTAAAATATAATGAAACAGCATTCTGAGTTGCTAGGGGTGGAGTCAGCTGAAATGTGAAACCCAGCTTTTGACTGGTGTAACTACTTCAGAGAATGTTTGATTGTTGTGGGTGTTTTCTTGTTTTTTTATCCCCCCCTATGGTTTTGCTTTAGTTCAGAGTAATACAGTTAATTATATGAAAAAATATGAGGATGTGTGTTCTTCACTTCTAGTTCATGATTAAAAACTCATTGTGAGAAGCTGAAATCTATGAATTCTAAAGAACATAACTGGAGTAAAAGAGATAGCTTTAATAATTTTATAGAAGATTTCACAGGTTTAATAAGTTTTAAATAGAAATGTGTGAAAAAAATCATATATATGATATTTGTTTTACTAAAAAAAGTGTGCAGTTTACATGGGTAAAAGAAGATGATGATCTAAATAATTTGTATTACTAAACATTGAAATTAATTTCAGGTGCATCATGCTCCTGATTAGCAAAAGAACAACCAAATTTGTTTTAAAAGCTGTATTTTTTTTTTTTCTTTTGTTTAGTATTTGTACTAAAATGTAGTTTTAAAGTCAAAAGACACTGGTGAAGGAGAACCCCAACAAGGTGCGAGAAGCTTCCAGTAGTGAAGTGGAATGAGATATGAATCTGCCCTGTGTTGCAAAGTGGGAAAGCTTTGCAAACTGAGAAAGTTATTTTCCAGAGGTCTTCAGTGCTGTAATTCCTTGTGCATCCAGTTTCGTGGGGCCATATCTCATTGCAAAATCAGTGTCTCTTTAAGACGTGTGGGAATTACTTACCTATAAACTTCTGTTGAACTAAAGGCTCAGGACTAAAAACATCCTGTCATAAATTATTAAAAGTTTTGTGTTCTGTTTGTACAAACAACGTGTGCAAAACTTGAGTGCGGGTCATGCCCTTAGCCTAAAAGGCTTCTGTTTAAGGAAAAAACCAAACCCTGTCCTATGGCAGTGAAATGCCCCACTGAATGTTCCTTTAGGTGCGTGTTTCATTTGTTCTCAAGTATTAAATCGTGTTACATTCTCATGTAACTGATGTACACATCTTGGCGAATGTATGGGTGCTTTTATACTTCAGCCGTTTTTTAAGTGGACACTCAACATGGCAGCCACATACATGGCTGTTTTATGCTTACTTTTGATTATCTCATGATGGTGTAATATCCTAAAGTGTTCATAACCTTATAGAGAAAATTGTGTTCTGATAATTTTCTTATGCTTTTTGAAGGCATACGCATTTCATACGCTTTAATAGTAACTTCTGCTCACGGGTTGCTTCAGCTGTTTTCACAGTTCGGCAAAGCAAATGTAACAGTCGTCTGAAGGCATTTATGCACTCAGCGGTGATGTCCCCTTCTCAGACAAAAAGGGTTTTCTTTGCCTCAATAATCTAGTTTGGTATATGATATAAGGACAGAAAGAACTCAGTCATACTCTGTGATCACCGGGAGACAAGTTGAGATTTCTGGTAGTTTTCAGAAGCCTGCAAACATGAAAACTGCAAGCTGTAAGTGTAAGCATACCACACCTGGAGCAATTTTGCAATAGTGATGACACTTTTAAGTACAATGTTTTTAATTAAAAAGGAAGTACCATATTGAAAGAAGAATTACAGGTCGAGGCAAGATCCTTCAATAAACATAATAATTCAGGGGAGCTTGTTGGGTAATCATTTTGGTAAGTTGTTTGTTTCAAAGGCTACAATAGCCTGAGGAACAAGATGACTAGAAACTAAAGGTTTTTATTTTGAAACTTGATAGAAATAATTGAGAATCATTTCAAGAATTTTTTATCTAAATCCCAAGGTTGGAGTTTAGCTGTGAAGAAAGATGAGTGTTGAAGGTAAATTGGCCTCCTGATTGTTCATTTCAGTGAGAAAAGTAGTAATGAATAGTCAGTACTGTCATATGTAATGGCTAAATGAACAATAGATCTGAACCTGAAAAAAAGAAAATATTGAAGTGTCTACTTCCAGAATATGCAAAATCAGTCAAAACCCAGTATGTGTAGTCAGCCTTTTTTTTTTTACTAGTATGATTTCTGTATGCTAAAGGCAACTGTGAAAAAATGAAAAAAAACCCAGAGTGAATAAATGCATATTTGCTACTTTTATGTCATTTAATAGCTCTATAACCTACTGTCTGTGGAGTATCCTTTCAAATCATTTTTTCTCAACATGCTTTCAGTTAATTAGCAGACTGTGCTTATGAGATAAGTGAATCTTCAGTTAATTTTATCAATATTGCCACTACAATTAGGCATATAATGTTCATCTTTCTATTCAGGCCACCAAAAAGTGCTGTCCTAATGGCATTTGAGAAGTATAGCACTAATCAGTCTGTCATCAGTTCTGTCAGTTAGGTGAGGCTGATGAATTTGACCCTATTAAAATGAAACATTTTTCCACTATGCTGTAGTTAAAGCATTTTCATGCAGCCAGACATACTGTTTCATGTGACACTGGTATCTGACTGTACCTGTCTCTTGCTCTCTGACTGTCCTGGCAAAGGGAGAGTTAAGTGGATCATAGTGCATGGAAGAGTGTAGGAAATATACCTACAAGCTTAGACAGCAGAGTAGGGTGGTTGTAATAGATAATTTATTCTTTGCACTGTACACAGATGGTTTTGTCCGTGTCAGAACTTCACTAGCAGTTTCACCAGTATGCTTCTCAACTACTCTTGTGCCTTAAGAAATTAATTTAGAAACTGTCTAACCAATTCAAAATGAGCATACCTTTCAAAAGGATGAAACACTGAACAATTTGAAGTTGAAACTTCATTTAAAAACTACCTGCTGAATTTGTCAAGCAGTTTAGTTGACAAGCTAATGTTATTTTACATAGAAATGTTGTACATTAATGAAACGTTATAAACATTTTTCCAGTTAAGTCCAATCGGTAGCAAACCTGAGCATTTATTCCCAGTGGGCACATATGCCCACAGTGTGTGGTTGGCCACAGATCAACGCAGAGAAAATAGCACTTGCACAGCCACAAAAAACACGAGCGGCTTGATCCTGTTTCTTTCTCTGGCTGATCAGGGTGAAAGGCTTTTAGTGAAAAATATATTAATGTATACAGTGTGGATCCTTCCACTAGCTGGCCTTAAGACTCTCTGTCCATGAACTGGATCCTGATCCTCTGGTCTCTCTTGTTGCTGACCTGAGAGTGCAAACCCATGAGACTTAGAGCCACAATTTAGTTGCTGGTGCTCAGACCCTCTTGAACATGAAGACGTGCACAAATGAATGCACTATGGATCCTTCCAGTTACTGGTGTTAGCCTTGTGGCTGGTGGCCATGGGATTGCCTCATGCAGATGAGTCTTTGGCGTAGCTGGTCCAGGGCTCCTCTGGTGACTGGGTTAGACTTTCTGGTCCTTCCACTAGACATCCCAGTCTCTTGTGGCTAGGTTGAGAGAGGTTCTTTTGGTAGTTCAGAACCTCTGATCTATGCAGAGCCTGGCCCAGCATTATGGCCTGTTTGATATCTTTCTCTCAAGCCTCTTGTTTTACTTGTGGGTTGGTCTGGCTTGATACTTGAGTGATTATGTGCACCCATATGCTTTGGACACACGTGTCTCTCTAGTTTCTGGCACCACAGGCTTGATTTGGGGCCGTCTCTTCATTTGCTGGCACTTTGGACTCTTGTGTGTACAAATGCACAGGGAATGGAGGCCCTTCTCCCAACACACACCACATGGCAAATCATTCTGACTGGCAACAACCTGTGTATGTGTTGGCTGGGCCTTCCTATCATCTTGGTTTTTGCATTTTCATTCCTCCCCAGTCCACCTTGAGCCCACAGAGAGAGCCGAATGCCCTGTGCAGGCAGTAACCTCTGTAGACAGTCAGGTGGTCTGGAGAGCCTCTCCTATTGTTTCATCTGGTGTATCTTCTGCCTGGCCCATGGAGTGACTGCTCTCTTGCTGTGGGAGATCATCTCCAAGCTGGGTAGCGAGCTCCATGTGCCCTGGTTAGGTTGCTGAGTTTCCTTCACCTGATGTTATTTTCTGCTTTCTATTTGTGGATACTGGACTATAATCACATAACCTGTAGTAGATCTGAGTAAAATATCCCTCCTTAATGCTGAAGGTGACTACTCCAATCTGACCTGTAACATGACTCGGGTAACAATGACTGTACCTGTTTAATGAACGGATACATTGTGCCTCCCTAGCCTTGTAAAGCACTTTTGGCATTTATTTAAAGTCTGAGCTTTCCTCAAATATTATTTCAAATAAAAAAAAAATATCATAAGTGGCATTTTGAATGATTCTATTGTGAATAAAAAAAAAGAAAATACTGTCCAACGATTAGTTTCTTTTAATCCTTTGTATGTGAAAGCTTTATGGGATATGTTAGCATATGGTCAGCTCAGAGGGCAGGAGAAAAGTTATAGTCTAACACCAGGTAAATTACATACATGTATCCTAGTTATATTTTTGTTTCAAACATAAATTTATGAATCAAATACAAGGCTGACAACCTTGTCATCATGCTCAAGGGGGTATTGGAAAGGCCTAATATGTTAAGAGAAACGACGTGGGCATTAATTCAAGCTAGCCGCTTGCCTTAGAAGTCTGGATAGAAGAGTAGCTTAAGGCAGCTAAGAAAACACAGCTCTTGACAGCTGGAAGAATCCCCTGTAAAAACAGTAAGATAATAATCTTCCAAGTCAGAACACTATTTTTGAGAGAGAGTTTATTAATTTATCCTAAAAGTAATGAGACACAGTTAATTAAAAAGGGTTCATAGTAGAGACTGTGAAGATTGTTCTTCAGTTAAGCACAAGGTCTTAATGTACCTTGAGGTTTTTAAGAAACTTGAAAGGCTGTAAAAATTAATGCAATAAAGAATCCGGCAGAGAGAACTTGTCGTTTTGCACCATTTACTTTCCCCAGAGGAGTGCAGATATCCCAGTGGCAATCTACATTATCCTTTTCTGTACCTGGATATTTATTTGTGGAGACCATTCTAATGTCATGAGGTAGCATTACTCGACTAATTCTTGTAAACACATGTACCTACAGGATGCAAGGATTTCCTCTGATCTGTACCAGACAACGGTTCCACCCACTCAACACTTAATGAAGCACTGTGAAACACTCTGTGTTTATTAGGTCATTTCTCTCAAGTGTTGAAAAGAGAAGAAATAAAATAGCTTGCCATTTTTGTTGCTACATTAATCTATTAAATCTGGTATTTGCAAAACCTTGGCCTTCACAGATACCAGATAACCTTACCAAGATGATGCTGATTCATTTCAAACTTGCAAAGCCAACTTCCAGTAGAGTTCTGAGCTGTAGTCATTATACCTTTTCATCATCAAGCCTTTGTGTGGGTTTTCTTCTTGCACGTTTCATTCACAGATACTAGGTTTCAAGGGGCAGTAAATACTATTAGCATTGTGTTGCCAGGGCAGGAAGAGGGAGCAGAGGAGTTCACTCATGACTATACCCCTTGCTTTGCAATAGTCCACTTATTTAAGATTTTAAATCTTGACTACTTTTTTTTTTTTCTTTTCCCCTGTAGAACATTTGAAAACACAATTCTGTTGTGCTCTCTTTCCTACATTAGTGTTGCATAAAATGTAGCTGTTGACTTCTTTTTAGTTGTTAATGTAGTATATCAATAAATTATTAGTATTGCCATTATTATAGAAAAGGAAAACTTGGAAGATGTGGTGATTATTTCTGTATTGCAATAACCTTTTCTTATGAAACAATGGTATTTGTTGTGTTGCAAAGCCCTGGTTTATTTTGTTTTGGTTTTGGGTGTGTGGTGGTGGGGTTTTTTTTGTGTTTTTTTTTTTTTTTAAATCAGCTTTGCAGGTTTTCACCAAATAAAGTCATGGATGAACAGGGGTTGTCTTTAAATAGACAATGTAACTTAAAAATAATTGTTATACTTGTTCCTCTGCTTGAAGTAGATAAAGGGATAACAAACATGAAGGAGCTCTTTCCAGCAGTGAGGGGTTGCCATTCACTTTATTACCTATGAGCTTATACTAAGCCAAGAACACTGAGTGAACCTCAGAATTGCTAGCCCCTCTGTTTTTCTCACTGGGAAAATATATGAAGAGGAAAGGCTAAAGCACGGAGACCATTCTTCCTTTAAAGAATCCATCTAATACCTCCTTGTTTCTGTTATCCAAATTCCATTATATAGCCAGTCTTCTGCCAGGTAATTATTCAAGTTATGTTTAAGATAGAAACTAATCCATTGAACTTTGCCATAAAATCAGTAACATTTATATAGGTTATTTTTGTCTTATCCTGTTAGGTGTAAGAGTTTGTCTGTATCTTTCTGGAATTCCTATTGGATGCTGCCCTCTGATGTTTGTGGAATGAACTGCTTTTGGGAAGCTGCTTTTAGGTAGGATCTATTATTAAATAGTACTTTTATTATTTGCTTGCAGACAGGTGTAGCTGCTAAGTATTTTGGGCTATTTAGCAAGGTGACAAAAAATATTTTGATTGCTTCATGTGCATTTAATCTGCTCATATTATGGTTGTCTTTAGCTGGGCTTGCTTCTGTTCTGTTGTTTTTGAAATCACAGACTTGAGAGTTTTTACAAAGAGTAGATTTTTTTTCCGTTATGCTGCTTCATTAAAAAGAGGCTTGCTAACATTGGTAAAAAGTCTGTCTGAATATAACCTGAAAAGTTTCTGATGAATTAATTATTTTTGATAAATAAAACTTGCTGCATGGTAATACCCATTATGTAACTTGCAATAAAAACTGGCAGATACACTTAGTAATGAGGTTAGAGGTTTTTTAAGTTACAACTTTTATAGAATTTGAGGAGGGTGATTCATCCAAAAGCACTGGAACTGCCATTTTACAATGTGCTCTAAGATACAGTATTTTAAAGGATAGACTGTGTCTTTCAAGTTGCATCTTTAACAATAGGTTTAAATGTTTGGATGTGGTTGTTCAGATGCTTTAGCATATCAGATTGTGGAATTAGGTTGAAAAGAAATGGAAGAAGCCTTTAAGCTACTTGACAGAATATTCTCTGACCTGCGTGTTCCCTTCAGTATATAACTAAAGTTGTGAGTCAATTTTTCTTCTATTTAAAAATTTACTGATCATCCTTTGATATGGTTCTCTTCCTCCTAGTCTGAAGCTTAAATATTTTTGAGGAAGCAAAGAAAAAAAAAAGGTTTAGCTTCACAAGACTTAATGTACTTTTGAAAATTACGATTGGTGGAATGACTTTAGATCTGTCTCCCTATTCCTTTCTGCTTGTGCGCTGTCAGTACTTTTTAAGCTTATCAGTTAACCATGAAGTTACTTAAGATAGCTTAGACTGATTTTTAGTCTGTTAGTGAACTGCACCTGCAGTTTGGGACTGTTGAGTCTTTCTTGCTGCCCTTGGTAGCCAGTGTGTCAGTCCACAGGGATTAATCTGACTTTCCCTTTGGCAGATTTAGCTGCCTGAATGGACTGAATGAGGAGTAACTTCTTTAGTGCAAGGGTGACAGTTCTTAGAGAGGTTGTGGAGTCTCCTTCTCTGGAGATTTTCAAAACCCTCCTGGATGCGTTCATGTGTGACCTGTGCTAGATTATATGGTCCTGCTCTGGCAGGGGGCTTGGACTTGAAGATCTCCAAGGTCCCTTCCAGCCCCTAATCGCCTGTGATACCTGTGAACTCTGCTTTTAATTTTTTTTTTTTCCCTAAAGATTAGCTTTTGGGAGTTTTACTTTATGAGGTTTAGCAAAGGAGGTAAACCAAATGTCAGTGCTGTTGTGGTGGAGAGTGTGGGGGCTTAGCTTGTGTTTAGTGGAGGGACAGGATGGGATTATAAGATTTATTCATCCATCTGGACATCTGAGCCAGTCTAACAGTTGTGTAGTGGTTGAAGAGGAGAGGGTCTCGCTGTCTTCTGACCCCACTGACATGATGTCCAGGAACTCTTCCAACTAAAGTGTCATGTGGAAATAAAATGTAAAATAGCAGAAAACTATCTGTCTTGATCTTCTGCTAGGCTTAAGGCAAGTGAGACCTTGGAATCAGAAATAGAGAAATCCCATGCAGTTCCTTTGCACATACCTTAAGCTTTAACATGTGTTATTCTATTAAGAATGCCATATGTGGTTGTGAAGACAAGTCTGTGGAAGTATACGTTGATTATGGCATTACCTGGTGAATGCAGTTTCCTTCATGGTGAACCCCTAATATTTCCAAAATTTCATGTCTATACATTTTGAAACTGAAAAAAAAAGGTGCTTAGATATAGAAAGAAAATGTGATGTTCAGTTGAATCATTTCAGATTGAGTTTGATTATTTTATCAATATATTACTATTAAATTAATCCCCATAGATTGTGCTGACTCTAGTGTTTGTTGAATACGTCAGTGAGATGCTTTAACTTCACAGGGACCCCCATGCCTTTTCCAAAATGTGTTTATTCCTTGCTCTGCTTAATAAAATAAGTTCATCTGGTTTCAGAGAGGTGGAGTAAGTTTGTGTGAGAGAAGAAGGGAAGATGACAGAGAGGAGGAGAAAATGAAGTGCTCCTGCTTTGGATACCAGCAAGCCATTACAATGGCATGGTATCTGAACCTGCTGCCTAAGCCTGATTGCCTTGTCTGTGCTGGAATAACACAGAAGATAGTTGTAGTTTGGTTGCAGCTTTGGATATGGGTTCTAATTTTGTTTAACTCTCAGACAGAATATGTGTATTGTACTAGGTGCACTGAGAAGTGGAAGGGTTTAGACCTTTGATATTATCTTATGTTTCAGATGTGATACGTAGTAGTTATTCTTCAGCTTCTGGTCAGATTTTTGGAGGAATTAAATTAATTCCATGCAAGTTTATTAACAACAGCAAATAAAGTCTGGCATTCTTGTTTTCTGAGATTGTATTTGTAGGGCCACTTCTTCATGAAGATAAAGCCTTTTGGGAGCTTTATCATTGTGGTTCTAATTTGGGTATGTTTTGAAATAGAAAGGACTGAGAATGTCTTATTCCAAATAATATGATCCTGGGTTGCCTTTGTGTTCTTTTTAAGTGCAGTTGTAGTGAAGTGTAGAATAAAGCTGGACTCTGAAGAGACTGGGATAGGAAGAGGCATATGAGAAAAACCGAAGAGTTACGTATCTGATAGAAATCCTAGGATAGCTGATTCCACTGCCTATCTATGTGCCAACAAAATAGTGGGAATTCCAATGAGTTTGCTTTCAGCAGAAATTGCAGTCTAGTCATTGAACTGCACTAACACTTACCTTGAATCTTCTATTTGGACTGGTTTAATGCTTAAAAAGAGAACAACTCTATCCAGTTAATACATCAGTTTCTGAAAGTATATTCTGGTGTTCTAGTCTTTCTCTTTTAATAAACTAACCAAATTAGTTTGTTCAGAGGAGCAGAATGTAGCCAGAATTTCTTTGCCAGTAGTAGATTAATAAAATTTATTTAAATGTTGGAATTCTATCTTCTTTCCCTTTACCAGTGGAGTTTTTCAAACATTGGAAGGTAATCCTTCAGCTTCTGGATTTTGAAGATTTACATTAGAAAAAATCTTGTTTTCTCTCTTCTTCTAACTTGAAATTCCACCCATGACAGAAAGAATTTGGCATAGATGTTTTTGAAATACAGCTTGCTACATTATTTCCTCTGAGTAGCTGTAAGCGTATGAAGAGTGAAGTGACAACTAACATTCTGTGGATTTGTAAGACTCAGTGTAACAGAAATGTTGGAGACTCTAGAGGAATCTGGAAACTTTAGGAGAGAGGTTTGTCTATAGACTTCAGTGTGACTCATGCTACAGGTAATTCAATGTAATTTGAACTTGATGTGTTATGACCATTTGTTGATTCTAATAATAATAAAGATCTTGTCTCTTTAATAAGTGTAACACCTATTGCCTGTGCTGTAAATGGGAAGGATTTTTTTGAGCTATTCTGCCCCCCCCATTTTTAATCAGTGTTCTGATTATCAACATTATTGAGACAGAATGTCTTGTGTTGTATTTCTGGTACAGAATATTTGTTAGCTTTCACAATGATAGAGGAAGCATGAGAACTTTTACGTGCAGTAGTATAGATTTTATAAAAAAAATACAAATTGCTGATAAGGATAACATGAGGCTTGGATTTTGCATGATCTAGATGATGCATATCTTTTAGTACACATTTCAAGGTCCTCGGTCTCATCTAGCTGTTATGGCTCCTACTGAGACTTAAGAGATTCTTGAGGGTCACAGTCATTGCTCTGGCTATCTTACCTGCCTGATTTCAGTTGTTGGATGTTGCTTCTAGACGGGTTTTAACTTGTGTTGCCTATTAAAAAAAATAAATGTCACTGTTATTTGAGTACATTGAGGTCTTGGTGGTGTGGATATATTGAGATGAATTATGACAGCCCTGAGAAACAGGACTTCTCTAAACTAGGTAGCTCATTGAACCATGGGACTTCGGACTTTTATAGTCGAAGTTTAATGACTGTCAGGGTGGCCCCTTAGGCCTATAACAGCCACTCTCTGTTAAACCCCCTCCCTCCACAGCGGGGAAGAGAAGGGGAATAAGGGAGAGAGACTTAGTGATTACAAAAGGAAACTAGAACAGATTGAATGAAAATGACAATAATAATAATAAAAATAGAATATATACAAATATATACANCTAGAATACCTCGCTGGTCAGTTTGGGGTCACCTGTCCTGTCCACTCCTCCCTGCATGTGCTGCCTTTCACTTTCTGCACCCTCCACAATGTGGTACACAAGATCCAGCAGTGGCCTTGGTCTGCACACCAACCCTTGGTAGTAACTCTAACCATGGGGTGTTATCACTGCCAGCAGCAGACACTGCCTGGAAAGACAGGCTGCTAAGTTCAGTAAGTGCAGTTAGTTAGAAGAACTGAGCTGAAAAGTAAAATCACTGACCAGTGTTAGTTCTGTTCTAACTCAAACCAGGTCAATGACAATATATTGTAACTTCAAACTTAATCTATTAATTGAGTTTGTAGTTGAATAGATAGCATTTGAACATCATATGCACTGGTACCGTTAGCATACTTCTACAAAATAAGCTCCGATTATGACCAATTTTTAATTCAGTGCAGTAGTATAAAGTTAAGAAACTGAGTAAAAACTAGAATTTTCATCGCTTTTACATCTAGATAATTTCTGTAGTTACCTTGATCCTACTTCTAATAAGTGTGTGAATAATAGTTGCTTTTAATCAGCATAGACTTTGCTGCATTCTCATTCTGCCTATTTGCTTTTCTTTTGCTGGTGACTAAAGGCTGCTGGCTTAGGATCCTTAGAATCGATTGATTTAGATCAAACACAAAGTACTAAAAGAAAAAAAAGGGTGTGATATAAGTTATCTGTATTGTATTTACATATATGCCATTTGTTTTTCTGAGGGACATTGTGGTGCCAGGTTTGAAATAATATAGGTTGACTATATGAAAATATTTCCCACAAATATTCTAATGACTGTAATTTGCTTTTTTCCATGCTAATTGTCAAAGATCTTTTATGTGTAAAATATTTACATTGATAATGTGGCTACATTTGCAATAGGCTTATGTTTGTTCTTTTTGTAGGTGTAAACAACTTTAACACAGCTGAGCCTGGCAACCTAGTCCATTTGGTTATAATATCAGGGAAAGTTAGTTTAATGATGCTGTGGAAGGAGAGAGAGACTTTATTAAGCAACCTTGTACAGGAAGGTGAATATTGCATCCCTCATGTATATTACAGACCATATGGAGGAAAGATCAAAGAAAAAGGCTGTACCTCTGTCAGAACCAGTGTAGGAGAACTTGGTTTGATGTAATTTAAAAATTTTTTTTGGTAACCTACAAAATAATTCTTACATCTTATTAATGCCATTATGTAATAGGGTGGTGTTGGTACATAAAAACTAGTGGTGCGAGTTAGGATGACAGCAGTTTTCTCAGAAAATGACAAATATTTTTACATTATTCAAAACTCATGTAAAAATGGTAACTCCTTAATGGGCAGCAGCAACATTTGAAAGGTCAGCTGATGCCAATTTATTGCTTCAGTTATTCACACCACCCTGTGCCCTCAGTACATGGATGTTAATCTTTCCTTCCTTGACTTCCCCAGACATGTCAAGGGAAAAGGAGAGGGCAGTTTGTCAGTCAGGTTGGGTTTGATCCCTACAGATGTGCTTAGTAGTACATCAATAGATGGGAATCTAGTGCACAAAGTTGTAACACAGAATTAAGGTTGACTGTGGTTCCTTTGTGGCTTTCCGTAATAACAGTGCCACTATACTTGAATGGTAGAAAAAAGGAGAAGAATAAAATTGTTCTTGATCACACCTTTGAAAAATGCCCAGGTCACATTAGATGCAGGTGCTCTGGAAGTTCTGCAAGTAACTCTGTGTGCATGCAGTAGAAGCTGTTGTACTGCAACCTCAGTAAAGCAGGCTAGAACTGGGACGGGTTTAATGATCACAGATTAGGATTCCTTATGTCTGTTTAGGTGTTCCTGAGGGTTGTTCACCTGTGCTCTTAATGTGTTAGGTAAGAGTAAGAATAGGAGAATTGTACCTTAAACGTATGCAGGAGACCCCTTGCTTCAGCACCTTGTGCTAAGTTTAGAGGGCAGAGCTAAGATCTTTCTGGAGCCGGTGAGTATTTCAGCGATAATATCATTTGGGTTTTGGCTTTTTATCGAGGTGTTCAGCTGGGATGCAGTGAAGGTTCTCAAAGAGTACAACCCATAAAAACATACCTCTCTAGCTTACTACCAAATTATTATTTCATAGTTTTAACTGGCCTAGAAATAATAATTTAATACACAGTGTGTCATGGTATACATCTTTAAACAGAAGGCAGTGTCTTGAAAGACAGGCTCTGGAAGATCTTGTTGTGGCAGATTCATTAAGCATATCCAGCTATGTTCCCCTTTGAGAGGTTATTAACCCCACAGCAGAATTAGTCAGTACAGAATGAAGGTTTACACTTCAACACAGAAGTACTTTAGGGCAAGGATTTATGCTGCTACTGAACAGTGGATTTTTGAAAATTTATTTTCTAAACTCATGGGAATATGTGTGGTGCTCTCTCTCTCAGGTGTTTTATTTAATTTTCTTTACTGTCCCTACCACATGTAATTAGTATGCTCAGAAAAGTGAAGTTCTCTTATTTGTCCTTAAACACTCAAATCCTGTCATGGCTCCCTGCCCAATATCTTCTGTTGGATTACAGGTGCATTCTTTGCTTTTCCTTTGGAATTACCAGAGGGCTTTTTTTACCTGCAGGAGCTCGGATTTCTGTGTTATTGGAGACTTCTTTTTTTTCTTAAGGAAAACTTGACAGCCCTCATTTCTAATTAGCCTATCCAAAAGTCAGACTAAAATACAGTTCATATTTCACTTTGTTGTTAATTCTTCCAAGTAAAACATCAAGCTACTAGTAATTAGAAATAACAATATACATTTGTATTTTTGTATTTTCCATGTTGCCTCTGAACATTGTTTTGAAAGTATTTCCTCACTTCTGAAAGTGTCTTAAGACTGCAGTGTCTTAACATCTTCAGAACCTGGATCTGAGGTTCAGTAAGGGTATTGTTCTGATACCAGAGCTCTGATATTTTGATACTACACTTGTTCAGGCAAGTTACAGTTCTTGTAAAATACTGTTTTATTTTGCACATGACCAACTCATTTACTGAACTGATGAATTAAAAAATAGCATCTGTATTGCTGAAAAATCTTGTGTCATTAGGTCATACCAGACCCAGAGCTGTCTTCTCATGTGGTAGTTGCGTGACTAACTGCAGTGGAGAGAAGTCAAGGGAAGATGGGAAAGAGTTACAGAGGCTTGAAAATTCAGGAAGGAGAAGTAGAGAAGGGAGCTGTTGGGGGCAGATAATTTCTGAAGGTATTAGAAGAAGGGCCAAAGTCATGTAGACATAATATTGAAGAAGAGAGTGAGAAAAGTCGTGGGATAGATCTCTGGCTCTGTGTGGGGCACATTAATATTGAAGGTGAGACTGCAGAGCTCAAGCTGATAAACTGCTGGACAACTTAAATTTTATGCTGCTTCTTGTGGGAGAAGGAGGAAAAAGTGATGAAAGATGCCAGCAGCAGAGGATTAGCACAAGAGGCGAGTGTTGTCCATGGATGAAGACGGGGCAGTGATTTCCCTCTGGGAGCGGTGAGAGATGTCTGTGTAGAAAGAGTAGTAGTAGTAGCACTGAGACATAATTATTAAAAAGGAGCTTGTGATCTGTGAAAAAAACCCAACCAAACAAAGAAAACCAGTATTAAAAATGAGGCTGTGATCTGTAAAGAAAAAAAAGAAAGGGACAGTGGTCTCTATGCAGGGTGGGTCTGTGCAACAGTAAGTCAACTGCAGCTTGTAGTATCTCTGTGAAGTCTGGAGTAAGAACTACAAGGCTGGAGTGTCGTAATTTCTGCTTTAGAATGTCTCTGAGACTTAATATGTCTCATCTACTTCTTAATGGATAGTCCACAGGGGGAATGGTGGAGCTGTTCTTGCCAGTGGCTTCTTGTTCCATCTGCTTCAGGATTAAAGCTTTGTATTGTGTATTAACAAATCTGGGTCCAGCTGTTCCTCGTATTGTACAAGCTGAAATTCAGTTGTTACTAGCTTCTTCTATTTTTTTTATTCTCAAAAAAAAATATTTTTGTGCACAGATTTAAAAATTGAACTCATGAAGTCAAACTCATGGAACAGAGATTATGTGAATAAAGTGACTGGAAAGCATTAGATGATCAGTCCGAGTTTTGTTGTGTGGCTTGAAATGTTCTTTTATTCACAGATGTCACTAGATGTAGAAATAATAAAAAAGTCCTTGAATCTCAGTGCATTCTAGTATTGCTTTGGCATAATTGTTATCATACCTTATTCATGGAAAGCTGTGTGATACATGTGGTTCAGGAACTTGGCTTTCAGCTAGCCATTTGTGTAGGTTGTGCTCTTATTTATCACATGACTTTGCAGTATCACTGCAGGCTTTCATGACTTCAGGGCTTAATTACTATAATTCCCTTTTCAGTGGATTAGTGATGAGGCTAATCTGCTGCTTGCAGCTTGTTCACACTGCAGCAGTCTACTTATTTCTGGGTTTCAGCTACCCTCATCACATTCACTTGCTTTGTGCTTTTTACATTAGCTACTTACTACATAATGTAATGTTTTAATTAGTTTTATGTATAGAGGTCTGAATGGGCATGCCTCAGTTACATTTAAAGATACTATTTTATATATATATATTTTTTTTTTTCCTGTTGACTTGAACTAATTTTTCAGGTTTTGCTGCAAGACTTATAAAAGAATTAGGTCTGTGGATTAAATCACCTAATATAGACTTCACATATAGGTGTCTATGTCACATAGGTCTTAAGTGGTCATTAAAAGAGCATAGAGAATGATCCAGGTGACTGGCCATTAGGTTGCTGAGAAGTAAATGGCTGCTGTTAATTGAGAAGTGGTTGGGTATCCTAGATATCTCCTGATGACTAATAGATACAACATTATTTTTCAGCCAGTCAGTCTTTTTGGACTGGTACCTAGAGGCCAGGTGGGATATTCTAGAGCTTGTTAAATGGCACTATATATATATTAAAAAAATTGAATCAACCTGTAGGTATTTACTCTGAAATAAGATTAATTGCTGTCTGTGCTCCATATCCTGCTCACTAGATCTCCATTGGCTTTAATGAGACTTTCAACACAGTTTCATATGTCAGCATCTTTGTTTAGGTGTCCTTTTTTTGGATCTGAATCTTACTTACAAGGTCTTTCATCCATGTAATTTTTAATAATGACTCGAGTCTGACTACATGTTCTAATTAAGATTTTATTAATCTAAAATCCCTGGGATGATGGATTTTTTTTTGAGTTCAAGGACAATAAACTCTTCCAAAACTCAGAATGTTTTTTAAATGTGGCCATTAATTAAGGCATTAAACTTCAGCAGTTCTACAGCGATGTCTTTCCTTATATTTTGCCTCACGGAACTCAAGGTGTGTTGCTTTTCAGTGCCTTGGAGAAAAAAGGCATATTTGTATAGTTCCTTCTGACAATTTAAAGGAAAACTTGCATGCATATATATGTTCTAGTTACATAAATTGTGTGGAGATTGTGCTAAGAAACAAATCTGTTAATTTCTGTTTTGAAGTGTCTCTTTTTTGGCAAGTTTCTAAGAATGGGTGGTATGAAATGCTTTGCCAAGCATTTCTCTACCATAACTAGTTTAGGAAAGCCTTTTCTAAATTCAGATTTTGTGTGTGTGTGTCTTCATAACATGGAATTAAACTTGTAATTTAAACCTTCAGATACTCTTAGTTCTATTATCCCCTCTCCTCCCATAGTCTGTGTGAATAGCTCAAGCGCAGAATATTGTTTTGAAGATTGGCTTTGAGTTGGTATGTGTTTAAAACCTCTGAAAGCTTTCCTTGCTAATTAAACATATGAAGTCCAGCAGAATGTGGTTTTAGGTTTAGTATGCTCACTGTGTTTGCCGCCACGCCAATGGTATTTACCTGATTATAATTTTTATTGAATGAATAACTTTAAAATGTAGCCTGCATAATACATACCAGGCAGTTCTTACCATAACCCTTGGGCAGTTGTCTTCAGGAAGAAGGAACTTCCCAAATCACCATACTTCGCAGCTGTTTAGCCCCAAGGACATGGCCAGTGCATGTGGTCAGTGTACCTGGGGATTTTCCAGAACCACTGGGAGCACCAGGACATCTCACAAGGCTGTTTAAACTGTTAGTTTCCCCCTCTTCCAACCCAAGTTGTATTCCTGCAGGATGGAAGGAGAGGAGAAAGCTTTTGGGATTTTGCCAGTGCTTAATAGAAAACCTGAAGCATGGGTTTGACAAAAGGGCTTATTGGAGCAGGAAATGAACAAAACATCTACATCACTCAAAAATGTTCTTGACAGAACTTCTTAAAAGCAGGAGTTATCTCACTTTTGTTAGTGAGTTTAACTGCTGCATTTATGATGTTTGTGTATCCCTGTACTGAGTTCAGGAACAGAGGAGACCATGAGCTCATCTACAGGCTTAATGGGTGTGCGTGCTGTTAGACTTTCACATTTCAGTGTAACTTGATGTGATCTTTCTTTCAAAATAACTTTAATGGAATTCCTTAATAGTAAGATTACTAATTTCTGTATAGCTCTTGCATACCTTGTTTTTCCCTCATAGACTGGAGTGGTCGGACTGAATATGAGAATAGTTCAGGTTAAATGTAAGCTTATGTATGAGGTGTAATGCTGTTTTTATGTTCTGTTAGCGTTATCCTTTGCTGATTTAAATATGATAAAGGGTATTTTGTTAAATTACATGCTGCAGTAAATAGTAGAGCTTTTCTTTAAGCTTGTGCTAGAAATAATGTCAAATGAAAAAATATTTTTGTATCAGATATGATTATATGAAAACACATCCTTCTGAGAAAATGCATCTAGCAGTGGTTGCCTGTGGTGAAAGACTGGAGGAGACTGTTACTATGTTGAGATCAGCCATTATTTTCAGCATCAAACCTCTCCAGTTTCATATTTTTGCAGAGGACCAATTGCATGAGAGTTTCAAAGCCATAGTAAGTACCCAAGTAATTTATTTAATCTATTTGTAGCACAATTTGAGTATTGTATGGAGATTTCTCTGCTCCTTGGGTGGTAGTAGTTGTTTGATACAGTGGCAGAAATGCAGGTGTCTAAAAAAGAGGATAATATGCAAGTCTTTTTTAATGCTGGATGGGGATTTATGATTTTTTTTCCCTGTGGAAAAATTCCAATTGTCTGTACAAAACCTTTCATAGAGAGAGACCAAAAGTTCATGATCTGTCACCTTGAATCTATTAAATATAATCCTGATGTTCTGAACACAAAGCAGTTAGCTTGTGTGAGCTTATTTAAAGTTGGTTTTACAAGAGAAACTAAGACATCTGTCCTTTTTTTCCCTGCCTGTGCTTACAGTATGAGTCAGCCTTACATTGTCTAAACAGTCTTTGAAAATGGTAGATATGGTTATGTCTAATTTTAGTAATTCAGTTAATTAACATTACAACTGGAGTAGCTGTATTACAAGGCTAGTATATTGCTGTGAAGGGTTTTACTATTTTTGTCCTTAAAATGTCATACTAACTATGACATTAGTATGTTATATATGCTAATATATACACACTAATGTCATATGAACAGTCAATGTGGCAAAACATTGGGTAAGGTTATTCTAAATAGAAAAAGACTTAATTGATATGTCTCCTGTGGAAACCAGTTAACAGGGGCAAAGGTTTTAGTTGATATATTTAATTTTTAAATACTATTTTACTTGCTCTTACTTTTGTGTATAATCTGCTATGATGTGTTTTCTTCATAGTTACCTGCAGGTGCCACTTTTTATTCAAGTATTTTGAGTAGTTGACAGATTCTTTAGTTCAGGAAGTGTTTTTGTTATGGAAGAGGTGTGGTAATCGTGTTCAGTTCTCAATCTGAATGAGGGATTGATTTATTTATTTTTTTTTTATAATAGAATTGAACTGTAGTAATTTTTGTGATCTCATCTTTTCACATAGCTTGATGACTTCCCCTATGAAGGAAAAGTTAATTACACATTGTATCCAATAACATTTCCAACTGAGAGTGCAGCAGAATGGAAGAAATTGTTTAAACCGTGTGCTTCACAAAGGCTATTCTTGCCAGTAAGTTATTCTGTAATAGAACAATATAGAAGCCTGTTTATGAAACATCAAGCTGTCCTTGTTAATCTAATTTCTGCTTAGTTTTAAGAACTACCACTAGTCCTGAAAGTTACTTTTATGACATCCTAACAAACTCTCTGAATTTAACCTTTTGTGGCACTAAGGAATAGAAGTCCTTTCCTCATTTGCAGCATTATGGCATAGCATCCTCAGTGAGAGGTGCAGGTCATGTCATCCTCTCCAAAGAAAGAAGGATTTATCACACTTGATCTCCTTATTTAGCTGGAAAATTTCCTGTGTGGCTGTCTGAGAAGTATTAGGAGAAAATGAAACAGCAAATGGGCTACTGTTGCCAGAGTGTTTTAGGCAGCCTTCATCTAAGACACTTCAGAAGTCATGCTTCAGGCTATGTGAATTACAGCAGTGATAGCTGTCTCCCAGATACTTCTGGAGCTCCCTTACACCTCTTTTTTGTTTGATTAGATACATAGGAAAGCAAAGGAACAGAAGGAAGATTGGAGCTTCTGTTACAGTAATGTTTCATCTGGCTTGCAACCTACTCCCAAGAAAACCCAGGATATGAAATGTACATTAAGTGCCTTTTCATTACAATTCTGTAGAAAACCTCTGTTTTACTCTACAGAAGTTCTCCAAAATGGGACAAGAGGGAATAATGACAAATGTATTGACTGCAAAGTGTTGGTCTAAAGTCATATTTGCATATGACAAAAATGTATTGAACTTCATTGTGTAAACTAAGCAACTTCTGTTATATGAAAAAGAATGGACAAAAGTTTAAAAGTTTGGTTTTCAATTTCTTTCCCTCACAGTTAATCCTCAAAAATGTGGATTCACTACTCTATGTTGATACTGACATCCTGTTTTTGAGACCTGTTGATGATATTTGGTCTTTTCTGGGAAAGTTCAACTCCACACAAATCGCTGCAATGGCACCGGAACATGAAGAGCCTCGTATCGGATGGTATAATCGTTTTGCTAGACATCCCTATTATGGAGTAACAGGAATAAATTCTGGAGTCATGTTAATGAATATGACACGTATCAGAAGAAAGTATTTCAAGGTATGTGTGTTGCCTTTATTGAATTTTCTGTGGTTTTTATTTAATTCTAAACCTTTTTCAAATTCATGTGTTCCAGTGTTATTCAAAATATATTTTATTGTAATTGGCATAATGTTATGAAAATATGTTGTGCTTAAAATGGTCTTTAACTTGTGGTTTTTAAATGTCGTTTGTTGTATGATGTGGAATTCCTGAATTTCAAGTGTACTTGATATTTTACAAATTTTCCTTATTTCTGAGACACCCAGTGACTTGATACATTCTGCTGGAAATCATTTGTCAGTAGATATTCTGGGTTTTTTTGTGTGTGTGTTTGTTTTTTCTTCAATGTCGAGATGCCAGAAAATGGTTAATATATACTGCAAGGTAACTTTTAAATTGTGTGCAGTAATATGACCAGGAGGTGGTGCTAAAACATTTAGTAAGTTACTTTAATGGTACAGTTTACAAATTTGGATCTTTTACATTGTAACCAGGTGATTATCACCCAAGATATCTTTTCATTTACTTTGAAGTCATAGTTATTTGTAGAGAAATAAGTTCACCATGGAAGTACTTGATGAAGCAGTGCATGCAGCAGGAGAAATGGTTATTGCTTCACAGATGGGAAGTGTTTTCATACCTAGTTGAAGCACAAGTACAAAAGCAGTGCTGTGGGATTATACTAGAGGAAAAATGAGTCTAAGAGAAGTCTGATTAGGGGGGGAATAATCATGTGGGCAAAAAATAATTGTGCAATCAAAAACTATTGGAAGGTGCGCCCTTAGAGGGGCAATATAAGCTTCCAGAAATTTTACTATTTCTTCCTCATTTCCAATTCAAGAAGGGTTTACTTTTCATTTTAAGATTCTTGCTATGTATTTTTCTTATGGAAATACAGAAGGTTTAAGAAAAATGGAGAAGGGGTTATGTCAGTTAGCTATAGTATACAGCTGTAGTTTCCTAAGAAGAAAAACTTGTCTGTATATATCATCAGTGGAATCTTGCATTGTTTACTTTGTTTTCCAGATTATAGCATCTGCAGAAATGAAAATATTGAAAAGTATAACAAGAAAAATGCAGGACTGAAAACTGCATTCATTTTAACCTTGGACAATGCATTTTTGTGTAGTGAATTATTTTTAGAGTAAGATACATTTGGCCTTTTACTCATACTGTGCCAGAATTCTGGTTGGGCTTCTTGGTACAACTTAACTTACCAATTTATTGGAAACTTTATGCCTTTTTACTAAAATTTGAGTTCAAATTTTCAAAAATATACAGAAATTGTCTTTCAAATGAACTGCAGTTTTCTAGAGGACAGTGTAAAGTCCTTTCTCTTTCACACCTGAACTCAATGCTTGCTTAAAACTTAAGTCAATATATACAGATTTCAGTAGATGAAATTATTCTGAGTACTTTGAAATTCAAACTGGAATATTGCTGCTTTCCCTTGGTACTAGAGGGCTGGAATATTTTCCATTTTCTGAAAATATCTGCTACATTATAACTGCTTGTGTTATTACCAAGTTCTATATTTATTATGAAATGTAACATGTCAGATTACTAAACCAAAACCATCCTTGGAGGAAGTGATTTTTTTATAATCACTCTTTATTATGGGGTTGTATATTTGTGATTTGTAAGACCTCAGCTGTAAGACAAGGCATGAATCCTTACACTTTCCTTATGATCCTCCTGGCAATGTTCAATATACCTAATGCTATGTACAGTTTCTGGCTAAGTGGGCCACTGTATTTCTATAGTGAGGACAATTGTGTGTCATAACTAGTACAGGCCATCAGTCTGGAATTGTCTTGAAAGCATTAATTTTAATGCTCTTTCTCAAATTAAGTACCCACTGTAACTAAGTGTGCTTGAAGAGTTGCAGACTTAGCATTCATACCATTAGGGGTAAGGAACCAAAACTGGAGTGAGCTACCCAGTACTGTGCAAGTATACTAAATACTCAGAGTTATGAAAGGGCACTTGAGAAAGGGAGTCAGAAAGAGTGCAAAGCTTCACAATGGCAAAGCACATGATTCAAAGCCTCTTTTGATGGCTTTAATTAATACAAAAAAAACCCCAGACAATCCATTCTCCTGCTCCATTTCGTTTTTTTTAAATGTTAGAAATACAGCATTTTCTACATTAGTCTTCATTCTTTGGCATCATTCCTAGGGCTTTAATGTTAATTTCAAAGTTGGACTTCCCCTTCCGTGTCTGATGCATATATACTTTTGGCCCTTGCTTTCACATGCCTTCTGAACTTCAAACTTGTCTTGAAATGCTTATGTGTTCACTGTGGCAATTCCTCAAACATTTGAGACTAGGGTGCACACAGAAAAATGTTCATTCTCTCTTGTTTGACAGTAAGAAGTAAAAAGAAATTAAAAATACGGTTTATTTTTTGGGGAGGTTGTTTGAGGGTTTTTTTCTTGGTTGGGTGAGGTTTTTTTGGTATATGTGTGTGCAGATTTTAATGTGTTTGCTGAGAACTTCTTGCATAAATGTCATCTTTTTCCTTCTATTACAATACCTTTTTCTGTCCTGCTTTCATCATCCATGTATCTTTCCTGGAGTCTTAGTCTGATTATGTCTGTGCTTCTTGCTCAAGATAACGTTTGGATATATGTTTTGACATATATAGATTTTCTGGTTCATCTGAAGCATTTTGACGTGTCATCTTCGGATACCCTTCTTGATTTAAAACCTTGCCCCCATAGCTTTAAGGCTCTTGTATAACAAATTCTGAGCATCTATCTGAGTGTCCAGGTGTTTTGCCTCTGTACATTTCTGGCAAGTGTAATGTTAGTATTTGTTCAAGCTTTGAATCTGTGCCAATAGAGACTTTCTCCAGTGTGAATGGCTTGCTAAGACTCTGCATTAGACCTTATTGACGGTGACCAACATACTTACCGGTGGAGACTTTTTGATGATGTAAGGCTTAGAACTGCTTCTGATGTGAGACTACCTCATGATTTCTAACCAGTGCTACTGCGTTAGTCCTTCCATCTGTTGGACTCACTGGAGAAGTGTTGTATGGTATCAGGCTTGTGGCAGCATGCTCAGCCCAGTCAGAACAGTTGGAGGATGTCTAATAGGAGAGCTACTAGATTACTTAAAACTTAGTAATGATAGTGTTAGAACATTATAATATTATAGCAGATAATGAAACCTGGGTAATGACTAAGTAGGAAATGAGTTTCTGTTATACAATATTGATTATTGAGGTCTTGGCTTAGAGAGCACTCATCAGGGGAACCATTTAGTTTATGCTCCCATAGTACCTAGAGTACTACAAGCTTGTGGAGCAGGGCCCTGAGATGCACAAGCTTTATTACAAAAACAATTTGTGGAGACTTGCAGATACTTAGTTTTCATCTTCAAGTTCATTGAACGTCATAAAAAGAGGAATGGTTAATATAAAAAATTGAAAGACTCACAACAAAACTTTGAAAAGGCTTTATTGTAGTTGAGACTGTGCACAGCAGTAGGCTTGAGACTGTATGGCTTCCCTTGTGACTGACAGCAAAGGAACTGCTAATATCAAGACTTGAGAAGGGAGGTAAACCAAATTCAGGGGTAGGGACTATCCTAGTACACTTTGCTAGCAACACTGTTGATGCTTTTGGACCTTATGGATACTGTACCGTGTCATGTCCCATGATTATTCCAGTAAAGTACAGTAGAACTAGAAAATGCTTCATTGTTGCATAGGAAGGTCAGAATTTGTTTATATTCATTCAGGAGACTCAAAAAATTCCTCAAGAAGTATATAAATTCAGGAGACTCAAAAAATTCCTCAAGAAGTATATAAATTCTGGGAATGTTTTTAACTTTAAAAAGCTGTCTGTAGACCTCTTTGTATGACCAGCTAGAGCACTTGTTTAAACAGTGGAAGCTTTGGATTGAGATATTCCTCCAATACAATGGATTTAAAACTGCAGGTTGTCTATTGTAGTTTCTTCAGCCCAGAATTACAGGCTGAGTTGCTCGAGGCCTTTAAGCATCTTTCTTTTGTTGTCACATTGATTTGTAAGAGTCAGGAGGAGCCACGAGGTGAATAAATAAAAAGTAGAACCGTAGACCTTAGCCAGTGGTTATAGTGCTCATGTGGGTAGGAGAAAACCTGTAGTTCCACGTATTGCTCCAGGATTAAGTCGTCTTTTATCACTTATTCAAGCCTCTATCTCTCAGGACTGTCAGGTCGAGTCATTTTAGACAAGCATCTTCGCTACCTGGCTATATGTGGTGCCTAATGGAAGTTGTCACTCCTGGTCCTAAGAATCTTATTTGTCTTGTATGTTTTGAGAATGTATGTGTGTATATATATATACACAGTACCAATATATGCACATACATATCTGTATACATACAGATACATATGTATGCACATTTATGTTACTGAATATAGCATAGTCATTAAACAGTGCATAACTGGACATAAGACTAGAATCAGTAATGAAGCTTCTGAAGGTTAGTCTGATGGTTAGTGCCTGTTGTTTTTGCTAAGCAGCAATTAGAAAATGGGAATGTAAACCATGCAAGAATATTTAGGAGATGGAACCAATAATAGTAGTAAGTAATAACTTTTTAATATTTGTACACATGCAGATGGAGATACTTCTAAGCTGAAAGAGATGTAACAAATACCACAGATAACAGTGTTTTAACAAGAAGTCCTAGACCAGTGAGGTTTTGTGACTAGAGAACAATGACTTCTATCAGATTTGTTAAGAAACTTAGTTGTTGTGGTGCCTGTCACATGGGCAGTCAAGGAAAAGGAATGAGCTCTTAGAAAGTCAAACAAGTCCCAAACAAAATAACTCCAGATATTTTGTGCAAAGGAGAGGTTTATGGTTATGCTGTAGACAAATCAGTGAAGTTCAGAGTTTCTATAACCTAAGCCATTGTACACTTTTTATTTACTTTTTTTTTTTACCATTCACTATTGCTTAATGCAAGAAATATGGTGAGTCTGCACAAAAGCTAATTGCTTCTCAGAGCAAAGTTCCCATCTCTTACTAGCTGCTTGTCCCTGATTTTCTTATTTACTTTGTCCTAGCCTCTGGTGTTTGTTGGTCCTTCCTATAATTCAATTAAATTTGGTGATGGTAGAAAAATAAGTCCTTCTGTTGGGTTAGTGAAGTAAATCTGCTTATAAAAACCCTACAGTGTTAATGCAAGAACAGAATAGTCATGTAACCAGGAGGGCTTACTCTCATGTGGCATTAAGGAAATTTAAATGAGTTGACTGTTTGGGGGATTGTGGTTTTGGCAACTTAGTTAAAAGCTGTAGTTTGTTTAGATACTGCTGTATCATTTGAGTATTTTTCCTCAACTTTGTATTTTCTTAGTAGAATTAAGAGAAAGGCAATACTCAGTTACTACAGGCTGACTGTGACAGCTCTTCTAAGTCTGACCTCAATCTTGGCCAGGCAGAAGTCTTCTGGGACACACATCAGTAATCCGTAATGACTGAACTAATTAGAGCACAGCATTTAAACAGACAAACAAACAAACAAACCTACAAAGAAGCCCAAGCATGTAGGAGAATATATTAGGGTCATTATATATATTTTATTTTTATACATTTTCTTCGACTCAAAAAAATAGAAAATTTTGAGGGTTCACAAGAGCCTGTGGCTATCAGCTTGATGGCATCACAGAAATGCCCACTACCACTGATGGCTTTTTTTTTACTTAAGCCTCTTTAATCTTCTTTGCAACATGTTGAATATTGGAGAGGAGTCTTATATTCTGGAAATCCTTAAGTTACGGAGTTATTTTTCTCATTTACTTGAATAACTTTTTGAAAGAAATTCTACTGTCAGTTTTGATTGAACTTGAGCGTTATACTTCTCACGCTGTTGGACTTCACTGCAAGCTACAGTAGAATGTTAAAGAAGGAGGTTGGATTACTATTCACATAGTTTCTCTTGCTCTGTGATTTGTACACTGGTTTTGTGATACATCAGTGTTAATAAATTGATATCCTACTTGTGCAAAGTTTATTGGAATATTACAGTTTCTAATTCTTTAATCTGGTGGTGTCAATGTAGAGTAGTATTTACTTCTGGATATCTGGCAATGTGGTGTATGTTATCTGCTTTGCATCTCCTTGGGATATACTCTGGATTTCACTGCTATTTAAACTATATGAGTTAAATGAATTATATGAAATGATGACTCGAACAATTTAAAGTAGTGTTTCTATGGGTTGTGCTAAAAAATTTTTTACTACTGTATATTCTGTTATGATCATCCTGGTATTGGAGAACTCATTTAACTGTGCTTTTAATTATTACATCAAGTTGAAATTTAAACCTTTGGTCAGTATTCTATGGATGACAAAGTTCAGGTGAGGAAGTAATCTTTACACATGGATTCAATTTGATTGATTTGCTTTTTGGAGGATTTTAGTTTGGCCTTACTCAGGTTTTTTCCTTTAATCACATTGTACTGAGCCTAATGATAATTCTTACTAGACCAGAATTCTCTTGTGCGTTTCTTATGCCTGCTCTCATCAAATACTTGGAAGCAATCACAGTCATAATTTTTTTTAGTACAGAAGGGACTGTGATATTCTATTTGGCTTCTTATATAATATAAGCTGTAGATCTTTTTTGTATTAATTTTTGTCTGAAATCTGATACTTTTTCTTTTTTTTTTTTTTTTTTTTTTTTTTTTTTTTTTTAGTCTTCTATTCTGAAAGCCCTTCATATTTAGCTGAAATTTTCCTCAAATGAATTTGAGGAAAGACTAAAAACTGAACTGCTAATTTTTCCACTTTCTAGTTTGTCAGTGAAAGACTCAGAGAAGAAAGTCTTTGATACTGAAGGAGAAGGTACATTGTGAGCAGCCTTGTTCCTTTTCTGTTCTAGTAGAGTTTAAACATGGTGTAAAGGCAAGAAATTACCTTTAGAAAATATGTAACCTGTGATGCTGCAGCTGGTAACTCCTTTGATAATGTGGAGTTCAGTGTAGACCAGCTTTCTCCAAGTATCACAGTCTCAGACAAAAACCTTAGAAGAATTCCTTCTCTTTTTCCTTTGAAGTGATTTAGCTAACTCAATAATTTGGGAATTAAGTAACAGCTGTTGGTTTAGAGTCTTACTGCCTAGTGAAAGGTTATGGCTTTGCTGTGGAAGCTCAAGTTCATTAACTAAATAAATTAGTTCAAATCAATGAAAATTCTTCTGAAAACCTTTGAAGGATTTCCATGGTTTTGTGCACTGTTTTGTGGCCAATATTTCTTCACTGTATGTGTTTGCAACTATTTAATAATTAATTTTATATCAAATTGTTTTAATTTTTAAGTTTAACTTTAAAACCTGTATATATTATCACCTTGAAATAGAGAAATTTCAAGAAGGGTGAATGTTTAAATAGTGCCCATGTACCTCCATGCATCACTTAAATGCAGTTTTTATGTTAGATCCTAGGGCAATATTAAAAAAAAAAACCCAAACCTTACTGTTTCTTAGAATCTTGATTTAAGATGTTTGAGGGTAATCTTGAAGACAAAAATTTACTGTGGAAGTTAAACACGAGTAGTATATGCATGTAATTTTCATTATAAGATGATAATTGACAAATAAAGCATATTGGAAATGTCCATAAGAGTTTTCCTTAATTTGCTCATTTGCTTAAAAGGAAGAAACCATCTATACTTTTGAGACTTCTAATTTTAAAAAGCAAATTACTGTGATTCTGTAGGGCTTTTCCTTCTTTATCAATATAATTGTCCTGAATGTGTGTTGTTTTGTTTAATAGAATGATATGACACCAGTCCGGTTACAGTGGAGAGAAATTCTTATGCCACTGCTGAAGAAATACAAGTTGAACATTACATGGGGTGATCAGGATTTATTGAACATTATGTTTTTTCACAATCCAGGTAAATCCACTTTGATTCTAAGTCCAACGTAACCAAGTTGATCTTTTCTATGATGTTCAAAAATCCAGGAAAATACTCTTTTTAGCAGATGTTTCAGTGAAGATATTTAAGAAATTTTTAATTTCTTTTGTTTTCTGAACGTCTTTACTTTGAGAGATGGCATTGGAGATTGCTAAAGTGTAATTAGCTGTTAGTTTTCAAAACTAGAGAAGTTTACAAAGCAGCCTTATGTATATAGAGAAGATTAGTGTATTTCCTGAAACGTTTTTGATGCTTAATCCGGAGGTCTCATTTTTCTGCACAGAAAGTCTTTATGTCTTTCCTTGCCAATGGAATTATCGGCCTGACCACTGTATCTATGGAAGTAATTGTAAGGAAGCTGAAGAAGATGGTATATTTATTCTTCATGGAAACAGAGGTGTTTACCATGATGATAAACAACCAACTTTTAGGGCTGTCTATGAAGCAATAAAAAATGTAAGTATTTTCAGCATTGTACTTGTCTGAAGTTATTTTTTAATGTACCTTTATCTACAGTGTTGCCTGTATTTTGTAGGTTTTGTTAATAGTTGATTGGTGTAAAAATATTTTTTATCTTTTAAGTGATGCCAAGAGTTTTACCAATTTTTCATTTACTGCTTGGATAGAATTCCAGTGTTTACCTCTTGTGATGAGCATCTTTTGAAACGTTGTGTAGACTGTTTAGATTAGGATTCTAAAACATTGTCTGTAGTCGTCAATGTCTGTTTAACAGCCTTTGTTACCATTCCTTTAATAAATACACGTAATAAACTGCATGAGAATTTGGTAATCACCAGAAGCTTAATTCTTCTGGAGATGTTAAAATGTAGAAAAAAAGTCTTTCTTCACGAAGTTTGTGTGTATTTACTGCAACATTTTAGGATGTAATTGTAGCTAGATGTGAACTGATTTTTTTTTTT
>VWZY01000095.1:29635-71669 GCA_013399075.1 Chloroceryle aenea
TTTTTTTAAATACTGTGTTTTGACCTTTTCTGGAGATCCAGTGTATTAGTATGTTGCTGTTCCTTTAACTACTAAGAACAGTGACTTCTTTTCATTCTGTAAATAAGTCACCTAATAAACTATTTATCACTACATCAGTATACTCACTGAAGAGCTGTAAAATTTAGCACTGACGCACATTTTAATGTAGCAGGCTATTGTGTGTGTATAACCTTCAAAAATCAATAATATATTTTAATGGTGCTTTATTACATGTTGTCATATGGATATAAAAATGAAGAAAAGTACTTTTGGGGGTCTGAGAACACATTGCAGGGAAAGTGAATGTGTTTCCATAAAAATATGATTTCTTTGTTTCCTTTGAGTATTGTCAAAAACAGAAGAAAAAATGATTTATTTTTATTTACGATCCCATTTGGTTTATGAGTATGTCAGAGAAAGTATGTAAAACACCACTGATTCAGTGGTAATAAGATGAACAAAATTATGTTACTTTGAAATGCTATTTTTAGCTTATAATTTGTTTATAAAAAATATTGCACTGTTGAAGTAATGACTTCTTTATTTCATGTCTGTGTTAAACATAGTATGTGTTTGACCATCATTCAATTTAATGAAACTTTAGTAGTGCCACTCTTCATACTATTGTTTCATTATAATTTGATAAGAATTGCATTCCTTAAAAGTAGTATGTCATTCAAGAGATTTACTGTTCAACAAACAAATGATCAGAAATCATTTTAGATCTGTAAATCTTGTTAATAAGGTCATTTTAAATTGCCTCCATGCCTGTCTGGGTATGTTAACTTCCTGAAGCTTTTGAGGTTTTGGTTTGGCTTTTTTTGGTGTATTTTTTGGTTGGTTGGTTTTGTCGGGGGGGGGGTTTGGTTGGTTTTGGGGGGTTTTGTTTGTTTTGTTTCTCTGTGTGGTTTTTTTTGTTTGTTTGTTTTTTGTTTTTAAATCTTTCTTGTTAGGCTTATTGAAAACATTAGAGAATAATTCTGTAATTTGGAGGTGTTTTTCAAATACTGCATGCAGTAGTGCTCTGAATTTTTGAAAATATGTATGAAAGTGCCTTTGACCATCATACTTGCTTCCTATAGGTTTATTAAAACTCTTTAATAACTCTGAATAATGACACAATTCTGTATTGACTTTAAATCTTATTTTCTTAACCTCTTAACAGTACTCATTTGAAGATGACCTCGTTCATTCCCTGTTGCAGCCCCTAGAACTGAAATTACAGAAAACCATGCATACATACTGTGGAAGAGTATACAAAGTGTTCATAAAGCAGCTAACACAAAGCATAAGAGACTTGTATGCCAGAAGATCAAAGGGAAGGTGATTTTTACTCCCAAGCTATTAAATCAAGAGACTGAAATAGCATACTGGTCAAAAGGTGCAAAAACTCTAATATGGCTTGAATAGTCTCTTAATGTGCCCAGATGAGTTTACTCATACATAAAAATGAAGAAAAATGTTCATGTAATGAAGAACAGGAACTTTTTTTCTGCAAAGGTGACTTTTTGCTCTTTTGAAGTTTACTGCTAGTGATTATCATGGATCTGATGATTTGGTTATTACTGGCTGGTCAGTAGTTTTAGTCTGCATAATTCAGTTATCTAATGATCAAGTGAACAAGGAAGAAATGAAGATGGCTTTATTTGGGAGTGTACCTCATAATGTCTAAAATTCTGTTGAACTGTGAATGTAGCAATAACTGAGTCAGCAGCACTAACCTCACTTTAACGGTGCGAGCCTTCATGTAAACAAAGTTGTTTACAAGTGCAGAAAATACTCTTGTTTTCAAAGAAATGTGATAAAATAATTGACAATCCATATGTGCCTTTATATGTTCATCTCTTACATGTTGAAGTACTGTTCTGACAATCTTATTTCTCTTGTTTTAGATGTAAACTGCACACTATAAATACAATTTTCTGAAGAAATGAATGACTAGTTTGTGATACTAGTTTTCTTTTGTCAGTAGATAGATAATTTTTAATGTTAGCATTTTTGTCTACATCATTGAGTCATGTCAAAAAGAGCAGAGTTGAGGGATTTGTTAGCAATAATTCAGTTTGAAGTTGTCTGTTTTACAGTGTTGTTTAAAAGTATATGATTTTGCATCTTTGTAGGGCATTTTGAAAGTAGAAAAAAACCCAGAACCAACAACAGTTGAAACTGTCTTGCCGTTGTATTTTCTTACTAAGGATTATTGCCTGATGATTATTAGAGGGTATTTAGTACCTAAAAGTGAAGAGCTGTAATATGAGTTCTGATGCTTCACCAAACTGTATATTAGATTCGTTTCTTAGAGAATTTTTTAATAACATGGCTTTAAAATAGTTTTGGGGCAGACCCTCAGCTACATGAATGTATTATTGTCAATAGGGTAATAGTGATTTCTACAGGTAAGGATTTAGGCTTTTTTTTAGTTATCTTAGTGAAAAACTGTTTATGTAATACAAACTTTTTTTTTTCAGAGAAAAACATGAAGAAAGAGTTCTAGTATAACAGTAAAATACTATTTAAACTTGCATGGTATGAAATGTATTTGTGAAGTATGTGTGAACTTGGATAACCTGTCTGAGATGAAGTCTTCATAGAGTGAGTTTATGGATTCCAGAAGAGTTTCTGCCTTCAGCATGGAGGATCTACTCACTGACTCGCACCTTCATCCCAGCTCTGTTTTAGAAGCTTAATTTTTGTGTCTGTTTCTTTGACAAAAGCAGGCTGTCTCTGACTCCCAGATCCATATGAACTGGATGAATGCTTTAACAGTAGAAAACCATGCTTTGCTGTAAGCAGAATTTATACTCTGCTCCTAATTTCCCTGCTGGTTCAGGGTGTAAATTTCTGAGATGGAAATAGGACGGAGTCTGCCTACTTATGGTCTCTCTTGCTTGCTGTGTAGCCTTTTGAAGGCTGAAAATCTAGAAAACTGTGTGAAGGTGAATATTGTTATTGGCCAATTTTACAATATGCAATGCATTATTTTTTTACATAAATACTGTTTTTTATATCGATTTGTCTTCAGCTTTTTTTTTACTTATGTAGTGTGTTTGTATTTAGAAATTCTTTCAGCCCGCTTTTTGTGTTTGCCTTTGTAGAATCTTTCCATTTTGAATTGCTTTTTTGGTATGTTGTATGCATTTGAAGATACTGCTTAAAACCCAGTGAGCCATTTTAGAGGGGGGAATAAGAAAGTCATGTGAAGATTAGCAGCAACCTTTCCACTTAAATTTTAGATTTCGTGGGGGATTATAACAGAAATTATTAATATTGAAGTTTATAACAGTTCTTATTTCATCCTTATCTCAAGACATAGCATATTACAAGACATTTAGCATATTACAAATAGCAGACTGTATTGCCTTATGCCATAGTTTTTGTTTAGTTTTTATTAATATAAAACTAAGCTGCTCACTTGAACCATCCATTCCCAAGTATCACTCATGAACACTTTAGAAAGCATAAAAACCAGTAAATGTGCCTAGTAGCTTCCATTAAGTAATTTCCCAGTCTATTTGTCTGTTCTGAATAAATTTTTAATTCTGTAATTCCTAGGTCTTAAATTTAGAAAGATCTTTAACAAAAATATGACTTAGAATATATTTGGAGACGGAAGACTGGAAAATCAAATAGTGTGATAGAAATGAGTAATACTTCCAATCAAAGAATACCTGATTTGTGAGGTTATATGCATTTAAGTGTAGAAACTTACATCTAACCTGTGCATATTTATTTTGTTTAGTTTTAGAAACATTGTTTTTTCTGCTGACATAAGTAAATCAATAAAATAAGACCCAACAAATTATAGAACTTTAAAAATCCCTTTTTTACTGATTGATTTATTATAAATTTATTTAATATTAGTAGAAGTGTAAAGTTTCTTAGAAAAGTGTAAACATCAGGAAATATATATTTAGGTTAAACTAAGATAAATTGTTCTTGATTTGTCTCTATATGACAGTACCATTATTCTCTCTCTCTCTTCAAAGGGATCACAGTCTACTGGTAAAGAGATCTATCTGAAGATGTGTTGTCTCATTTGTATGAAATACTCTCTTTGTAGGTAGTATGAAAGTCTAGCTGTCCCTTAATGAAACCAAAGCATCCTTATGTATGGTACTTACACCTCTGCCTGAAAATAAGGCTGTGTAAGCCTTACGAAATGTCTTTTCCCTTGTTTGTAGTTTTGCCAAAATTCAGACTGAAGGTGATCTTTAATGCCAATCAAATTGTTTTTGATAAGGTTTTGATTTAAGATTAGAAAGGTCAAGAGAGAGGTTTAGGAAAAAATACAATTATTTTTCCTTATTCTGATTTTTAAATGGATTTTAAAACAATATGGAGTTGCATTTTGCTGGCTTTCATCTATATTTGGTCAAGCTATTTGCCAGTCTGGCAAAATGTCTGGAAGACTGAGTTATCAGTGGTTTTGTCAATTTGTACCAGATTTCTGTCCATACGAAGCATACTCCAGCCACACAGGCTTTCCACATTTCCATCTGTACACATTCCATAACAGGAAACCAGTCGTCTTTTTTTTTTTTTCCCCTTCCCAGATTATACTTCCTATCTAGACAGCGTGGAAAAGGGAATAACTGCAACGTAGTGGTGGAAGGAGGTCTGGGCTTGTTTTGGAAGGTTTAAGAGCAAGACATGTAAGAGACAAAGCTGACGGTGTAAAGAATTACCTGTATGTGTCTTGATGGATTTTCTTGAGTGAAATAAAGAACGAAGCTCTGCTGCTTATTTATTCCTAGTTATGCATGTGATGGTATTTGTTGGGGACTAAATGGGGTAAAACTGAGGGGTAAATACCAGTCTGCTAGTTTTTTACCTTATTGGTAGAAAAACGCTTAGACTTACGATTTCTCCTACTTGGTTTATAAAGGTGTCTCCAAATGCCTCTCTTATCCTAGAATTTGTATTTCCTAGAAGTCTTAAGTTCTTTTTCATTATCTAGTTTCCATTTCATAGTCAACGGTTTTCAACTATCAAACAGGTTTAACAGTATCTCTTTACAGATTAAAAAACAATTTTAGACATGGTTAAGTGGTATACTCTATAATTTAAATGACTGTGTAGGATGTTTGTGTCATTATGTATTTTTTTTTTTTAAAGTTGTCCNTTTTGTGTCATTTTTTTTTTTTTTTTTTAAAGTTGTCCATTTTGAATATTTTTTTTTTTTTAGGGGATTGTTTTTGTTTGTTTTTAAACTTTCTCTCCTGTGGTATCTAATGTGATTACCATAATCATCATAGCTTCCCTGCCCACTTCACTACTTTGTGAATGGATGGCATTTGGAATAGTGCCAGTAATTTTGTGTATTAAAATAAGTGGCAGAGAATTCTAATGGGAGAATCTGACTTTTTCTTTATTAACAAGAAGTGGATTCTTTTGTGTCATAAACAATAGAAGCATGAAGTCATCACCATGGATGTTGGAAGAGATGTTAGATGTGTCTTGTGTGGCTGTTGCCATCAATCTGAGCACTTCTGTGCACAGAAACAGTTGGAAGTGATGTCACAACTTGTATTGTTCAAAAGAAACCTTAAGTATTTTACTGTCATATTTCTGATCTCTTTAGATATCTTCTGTTCCATTTCTTTCTTGGCACTTAGTTCTATCCAAATGAGTTTATCTATATCTTTGAGAAGAATAACTTCAATTCCTACAAAGTTTTGCACAAATCATAGACAAGTTATTTGCTCAGGTTGCCTAAGCGAGCAAAGCATGAACCCAGCAAGTAAAATTTTAAAAAATTAAACACTAGTGTATGCAATTTATGTTCCATTAGCAAAAAGAAAAATGTTGTTTGATCCAAGGTTAGGTCTACAGAGGAACACTTAGAACTTGTTTTCTGTATTTAACAACCAAATCTTAAATAATGCAGGATAATTTTAAATAAAATGCAGATTGCCTCACAGTTGCTTTGTAGTCCTAGTAGACTACTAGAAACTATTATGCAGGTTTAAAAACAGAAGATGTTTGCAGATGCAAGAGTGAATTTTCCACTTCAGGAATTGAGGAGAAAATCTCATTTTAAAGCAGTTCTAAAAATCTCTCTTGTAACCACTTAGTAGATCTATATAAGAACAGCTTATCCTCCAAAGCTGTTATAAAATTTAAGATTTGTGGTTCTCCAGTGCATTTTTAAGCCTTTTGGGGGGTTATTAAAATTGTAATTTTCTTGAAGGAATCTTAACTAATCAGAAATTTTTGCATTGAAGTTCTGTTGTCTCCGGTTTTGCTATTGCACAGCTGCATTCAATTCTTTAGAGAGTCTTCATTTAAGCTTATGAATGTGCATCTCCCTGTATATTTGTTAGCAAATTTCCATGAGGCTTGTTTCTCCTCCCTTCCCCTTTTCCCTGTGCTGCTTTTAAAAGATAATCACTAAGCTCTTCTTTCATTCCAATGCTTATAAAATTTATGGGAGATAGTATTACACGCCTCTTTGTAGAGACCTGTAATTAAAGGAGGACCTGGAGTCCTACTAGGGTTGGATTTTTATTTCTTTTTCAGGTTGCTATTTGAGGATGTTTGGGTAGGAGGAATTTCTAAATGTTTAGTAAAGTCGCTAAGTTTCTTGAGTGATCAAATGGTAGTTTCTTCCCTGAATCAGTTTATGTCCCTGTCCTCCTCTCTTATCATAGTTGCTTTGCTGCTGTCTGCCTACTTGATCTGTATGATTGAAAGATCCTTTAATAAAAGCAATGACTGACACTTTTAGGTCTGGAGTTTAAACACTCATCCCATATCTGGGTGCCACCTTATTTGTATGAACCAGGGACCTACTCTGTTTCCACTTTTAGGTGTCTATCTTTTATTTCATTTACCTATTTTAGTTTCCAACTGGACCTGTAGGAATAAAATCCCGAGACCAGAAGGAATGCAGATTTTTTTAAACCTCTCAGAGAACTACAGATTTCAAAATTATTACTTTTTTTTTCAAAAATACTCTTCCATCCTTGAGCCTAGTTTGTGATTTAGCTGATGTAATGATTAACACCCTTGGTTCAATCAAATAATTTTGACTTTTCCTTTGGCATCTTCTTATGTGGAGGGATGGACAGGTATCTTGTAAAAGACTGATTCTTTGTTTCCTTTGAATTCCGAGGAAAGGAACATCAATTCTTTATAAGTCATTGCTGTACATCCTCTGTATCCTGCTTATATAAGCTCCTTGAAACTAGTAATAACTGTCACCTTGTTGCTATTTAGTGATACTGCTTTTAGTGTTTTGTTTTTTGTTTTTGTTTTTTTAATTGTCATGCTGAAAGGGGAGGAGAAAAGATGCAGTTACTCAGATCTTCTTAGTTCCTGTCCTGATGTCTTGAGAATTCCATATGACCAAAACTCAACTTTCTGCATCTGGGTCGAAGCCAGAGGAGAATAAGCTTCATGGTTTCTCCTGACAGCTAACACCTTCATTTAGGAGCATGCTTTCACTGGTTTTGGGCCTTACTCCTAGATTAAAGGACAGTTTCCTTGCACTACTTATCAAAGCAGGTCTGCAAAAGCAGAACTCATCAGATTTGATGTAGTTTGTTGCTATTCTAAGAACTCTAAACGTGTAAGATACAGGTATATTATCAAAATAAGTCAAATAGAAGCCTGTAAGAATTAAATCAATCGTAAATCTACAGCCTTTAAGACTTGTGACTGGTTTTCAAGGTACCTGTTGATCTGAGTCTCACTCAAATTCACCTTTTTTCCCCTCTGTGCTCTTTTCCACATGTAATTTATTGATTATTGTTTGTCCTTTTAGAGCAAAGCAAAAAATTTGGGAGTTTGCTTTACTTAATGACCCCCTGAAACCAAACAGAATTTTGCTAGGGAAGGAAAGGGACTGTGAAGTTTCTTTGCTACTGACTTATTTCTGTGCTTCAGATTTCTGTAAGGTCATGGAGTACAAATGTGGAACTTAACTTTTGGCTTCCTCACTGCCTGGAGAAGTGTGGCTAGATTGCACTGTCTTTTATTTCCTTACTTATTTCTGTCATTGAACACTGATTTCTAAAAATCTTTACTGAAGGACCATTCTGTTTTATCTAGTTCATATTAAATTATCAAACCAACTGAGATGAACAAATTATTTGAATAGCCTAATGCATTTTCTACTACCTTCATATTCTGGGAAGTCGCTTTCTCTCTTATTCTGACTTTGGGTCATTTAATATCATATCCTCATTCTCAGAATTATAATCTGGGTACAAGAGGTTAATTTTTTTTTTTATTTATGTCTGTGTTTTATGAATCTTAATATTCTGCCTGTCATTTGTGTACACATTTTACTAGAGTAATTCACATTAAATCAGTCTGTAATATTCATATGAACTGCTTTGAAATACGAAAGTAGATGTAGAATCTATCTTAAACTTCAAATCTTTATGGTTGAATTAATGAGGATTAAGGGCATTGTTTTTTTTTAGGCTTCCAAGAAAATGAAAGCAATGTAATCAGTTTTAACTCCTGACATAAGACTAGGAAATTAAATTTAATTAAAGCTGATGTTTTAGCCTTATAATGCTAACCTACTGTGTATCACTGAGCAGCTGCTGCCTAGGAGACACTCTGCTTGCCTGTTGGATATCGTGAAGCTTCAGAAGTATGATGTCACGCACTCTGACTAGTCACTAGTACTCTTAATTTTTAATATTCTGTTATGTTTTCTTTATTGTTTTGTTTTACATTTTTATGCCATGGTTAGTGTTATCCAAGGTGAATCAGTACTTCAGATCTAAACCCAAGAAGTAACCCCCCCTCTTTTTCTACTCAGAATATGTTATATACTTTATTTGGTTTTTGATTTGATATTTTTCACTAGTCTGGGTAAACTTGATGTATTGGGGGTTTACTGCCTGTCACAGGTGCTCATCTTTCCTGGTTCCTCTTCCTGGCTTGCCTGCTTTCTCTACTACCCTTCCAGCCCTTGCTGCCTGTCTCTTCCAGTAGGTGGATGTCACTCCATCTGTTTCTCTAATGGTGCTGTTTCTGGATCTTGGTAGCTAGTACGCCCATTAGCCAGTATTATTTCTGCCACCAGGCAGAAGCATGTGCTTTCAGAACTGGGCTGGTTACTGTGATAAGTGTGTGGGCTGGTTTTTCCACAGTGCTAATGGATAAGCATGGGTCTGGGCACCTAAGCATGACCTAAGGTAGGTCTTAAGCACTGCCATCTGTTTCATGACTGTAGCTCAGAGAATAAACTTAGATTTGCTTTCATCTTTGTGTAGACTATTAAAAAAAATTAATCTTCTTAAATTTTCTGTAGCAATAATGCCTTTTTACTAGAGGCATGCTTTCACAAAGAAAGCTTGGCCAATGAAGCTGTTAAAATTAAACAGGTCATCTGAGCCATTCTGCTTGCCTGAGGCAGACAGGCTCAGCAGGGCTTCAGAGAACAGAGTGAACAAATGGCAAGTGCCAGGGCAGCTAGTGTGCAGTGAAGGGCTTTGTCTCTGCCCTGTTCCTGTAGGTGCTGGACAAACAGACTCAGACAATACTTTGGATTGGAAGGGACCTTTAAAGCATTTCTAGTCCAACACCCTTGCAGTGAGCATGGGCATCTTCAACTAGATCATGTTCCTCAAAGCTCCATCCAACCTGACCATGAATGTTTCCATGCATGGGGCTTCTACCACCTCTTTAGGCAACCTGTTCCAGTGCTTCACCACCCTCATTGTAAAAAATGTATTTCTTATATCTAGTCTAAATGTACCCTCTTGTAGTTTAAACCATCAGCCCTTGCCCTGTAGCAGCAGGCCCTACTAAAAACCCTGTCCCCATCTTTCTTACAGGCCTGCTTTAAGTATTGAAAGGCTGCAGTAAGGTCTCCCTTGAGCCTTGTCATCTGCAGTCTGAACAGCCCCAACTCTCTCAGCCTTTCCTTATAGGAGTGGTGTTCCAGCTCTCTGATCAATCATTTTTGTGGCCCTCCTCTGGGCCTACCCAACAATCTCTGAGGGAAAATAATCTTTAGTGGACTCTTCTTCCTGTGCATCTACAAAGAGAGAAAATTGATTTATGATATAAAAAAGCCCAACCAAAGTTTTAGAGGTATTACAGACTGCAATAAGTGCACACTGTGTATCATTTTCTATCTGAAAAATTAACAGCCCACTGAAACATGCAGGGTTTTGAGAAGTACCTTCTTCACTGGCCCATAAAAACAATTAATACAACTGAGCAAAAAATAAGTAAAAATAAGATCAATATCTTGATTTTACAGTAATCCTGTTTGCCTACCTTAATCTTTCTTTGGCCAGAAGGATAGGATATAATTAATGAAAATTGATTTAGCTTGAAGAATAAAATGCTAGCAGTTTACTATTGTAAAAAAAAAAATCTAGAAAATTTGCTCTATTTTTCATGTTAGACCTCAAGCAGTCTCTAAATTAATTGTAAGTGGCTTCATTAATGTACATTTCTTAAATAGTACGTTGAGAAAAACTTCTGTAATTTTGTACAAAAAGTACTTCTGTATTTTTATAATTTTTCAAGTCTAAGGTTGCATTAACACTTTTTTGCAAAATGCTTTTTTGCAAAAAATGTTTAAGAACATGTTCTGTAGCATAAGTCTAATATAAAAATTCAGTTGCTTTGCAGTGAGAATTGTTGCAGGACAGAGATGTTATGCTCTTAGAGTGGTATCTTATCTCTGTAAATACGTAATTTGAAAGGAATGGTTTATATAGTGCGTTGGGCCTACTTCCACTCTTCATTTTCATCTAAATTATGGCTCTGAGGTTGCATACAGTTTTGCTTGGTATCAGCAAAGCAAGGGTCCATTTACCCTACACAGCACTGGAAAGCGTAGCTCAGGCAGATCTGTTGTGATACATGCTGACACGTTCACAAATGTGAGAGGAAACAACGGTACCCGTATTTCTTAAACAGAACCATTTAGCAGTACTGTGCCTGACTGAAATCACTAGCTCACTGCTTCAAAATACTACAGAAGCACAAAGGAGATATAATAACATACATTCTATAACAAGAAGGATAAATACAGACCTTCCGACCTTCTCTGAAAAACCTCAAAAATACTTGCCTAGTTTTACTGCTGAAAGGAGAAGTTTCAGCTCTTGAAGTCCATGAGGGATTTTGCTATTGATTTAATATGAAAGTGCTCAGATACTGTAGCAATGGATGGCAGCATAAAGCACCAATAAATCAATTAATAGTTTAGCCTTGGGTTATATATTAGTACAGTTAGTTTCATCTGTCATATATCACAAGCCTTTAAACTTCTTCCTGTTATCTCTATACTGAACCCAATAATTTGACCAAAGCATATCTTGTGTCCAGCTAAATCACACTTTTCAGAAAAATGTCCAGTTCTGCTTTGAAGGCATGAAGAGGGAAATACTTCCTTTTGGCAGTTGCCATGGTTCATTTTTCTCACACAGATGAGTGTGTGCCTCGTGTCTCATTTGAACTTTTCTGGCATTACCTTCCATCCACTGATTCTTTTATGCCTCTCTCCCCTAGGATACAGAGCTCCTTAATATCCTGCAGTTTCTCCTTGTGGAGGTACTTAGATGTTATAATCAAATCACTCCTCAGTTTCCTTTTGGATAAGCCAATCAAATTGAGCTCATGAACTCACTTGCACTAAAATGTGTCATTTATTTTTTCATAGAAGCATAGAATGGTTTGGGTTGGAAGAGACGTTAAAGATCATCTAGTTCCAGCTGCCCTGCCATGGGCAGGGATATGTCCCACTATACCAGGTTGCTCAGAGCCTCATCCAACTTGGTCTTGAACACTTGAAGTGATGGAGTTCCCTAGGCAACCTGTTTCAGTGTCTCACCACCCTCTCAGTAAAGAATTTCTTCCTTACATCTACTCTAAAAGCACCCTCTTTCAGTTTAAAACCATTACCCCTTGTTCTATTGCTACACACCCTCTTAAAGAATCCCTCCCCATCTTTCCTGTAGGCCCCCTTTAAGTACTGGAAAGCCACAATAAGGTCTCCCTGGAGCCTTCTCTCCTCCAGGCTAAACAATCTCAGCTCTCTTAGCCAGTCATAGTGGAAGTGTTAAGGTCCACTGATCATCTTTACAACCCTCCAGGACCCACTTGAGGACACCTATGTCTGTCTTGTGCTGGTGGCCCCAGGGTGGAACATGGTAAACCAGGTGAGGTCTCATGAGAGTGTATAGAGGAGGAAGAATCTCCTCCCTCAACCCACTGCCCACATTTCTTTTGATGCGCTTGGCTTTCTGGGCCGTGAGCGCACATTTGCTGGCTCATACTCATTTTTTTATCCACCATGAAAAACTGGCTCTATTTTTTACCTTCATTAATTTTCCTTAAAATACAGGGGGCACCAGGATGGTATACAGGATTTCAGTATAATTAAGAACTTGGTAATTTTAATATAGGTAAAATTTTCCTAATAATTTACATATTTATACACTGAATGCTTCTGTTGGCTTACTTTCCATTCACTGGGATACAGTCTACATTCTTTGATGTGGGGGCATTTGACTTTGTTAAAATAAGCTATCTCAGCCTGACGCCATTTTGCCACAGTAATGCAGATTCATCTGTGAAATTCATCCTTACCACTGTTGACCATCTTGCCAGGCATTGTCACCTGAAAACTTAATCAGTCATTTTGTATTTACTTCCAAATTACCAATTAAAGTTTTTAATAAAGTTTTGTCCTTTATAACACCACTGGACACAGATCTGTGATAAGATTTCTCTATCAAAGGTTATTTGTTGAGAGTGGCCAGATAATCCTGCAAGGTTTTGATGTTTCTGATTTTTCACTTTATTGGAACAAAAAAATAAAGAAAAAAAAAAACAACAAAAACATTCAGGAATAAATATCAGATTTGTTTGACAACCTTTATTTTCCTGGAAACCACACTGTACCAACATCAGCCTTGGATTTAGGGGGTTGGTGTGGAACCCAGCAAATCGCAGCTGTGGTTATTGAGGGTCCTCAGCTGCAAGTGACTTTGAGAGGAGGCAATAATGTCCACCAGACTAGACCCCATGGTCCTGTTTATTTGGTTTGTAGGCTTGAAGACATCCTTATGGGATCTTGCATCATGACAGTTTTATTCTGTGCTGTTCCTTTTTCATCTGGAGATTAGAATAAAACACTTGAAGCTCTGGGGGTTTTTGGGTGGGGTGTTTTGTTTTGTTTTTTTTTTTTTTTTTCCTTTGGAAGATGTAGCATTTATATTTTATCACTAAAATAGTTGCTGGAAATGCCTATTTGGGTCTCTTTCTATTGGTCTGTGGTGTGTCAAACTGGTTTGCTTGGTAACAGCTTATGCATTAGTATCTTGCTGCTCTGAGTAGCAGGGTTTATTTGCTTTGTGTTTTTCAATAATGAAGTAGTCAAAAGTTACCTTTAGTACTTTCCTTAAAAGTAACTAATCTTTTGATACCCTACGGCTCTAAATCAATGGGTTTAAATCAATATTTTCTATATAAAGTTATTGTTTATCTTCACCATGTTCTCTGCAGACTGAAAATCAATGGGGTACATTTGTGAATTGTACAGATTGTGGGACAGGCAAATAATTGGTGGCAAAGAATGTAGGATAGGCAAGAAACCTCCCATAAGCCAGGAGGAAGCAGTTAATGACATGCTATGGCATCTGGACATTCACCAGTCTATTGGGCTGGATGGGATACACCTGAGAGTATTGAGGGAGCTGGCAGAGGAGCTCACCAAGCCTTTCTCCATCATTTATCAACAGTCTTGGCTAACAGGGGAGGTCCCAGATGACTGGAGGCTTGACAGTGTGATGCTCTACAAGAAGGGCCAGGAGGAGGATCCTGGGAACTACAGGATGGCTTCCTGGCCTGTGTCAGAAATAGTGTGGACAGCAGGAGAATGGAAGGGATCGTGCCCCTGTACTTAGTATTGGTGAGGCCATGCCTTGAGTACTGTGCTCAGTTCTGTGCCCCACGCCACAATAAAGACATTGAGTTGCCATGTCTAGAAAGACACTGAGTGCCGTGGTCTAGCCAATGTGGTGGTGATACGTCATAGGCTGGACATCTTGATCTCAGAGGTCTTTTCCAGTCTCAATATTTCAGTGATTCTGTGAGTTGCTGGATTGAGTCCAGAGCAGGGCAACCAAGCTGCTGAAGGGTCTGGAGAACAAAGCTTAAGTGGAGAGGCTGAGGGAATTGGGACTTTTTAATCTGGAGAAAAGGAGCCTGAGGGGAGACATTATCACTCTCGATAACTACCTGGAAGGACACTGTAGTGAGATGGGTGCAGCCTCTTCTCTCAAGTAAGTAACAGGACTGGAGGAAATGTGGAGGTTTAGCTTAGATAGTAGGAAGAATTTCTTTACTGAAAGAGTAGTCAGGTGCTGGAACAGGCTGCCCAGGGAGGTGGTGAAGTCACCATCCCTGGAGGTGTTCAAAGAACGTGTAGATGAGGCACTTCAGGACAAGATCTAGTGGGACGGTGAGGTGGATTTTTTGTGTGTTTTTTTGTTTGGTTGTGTTTTTTATGTTTTGTTGTTGTTGGGGTTTTTTGTTTCTTTTTGTTGTTGTCGGTTGGATTTGGTGATCTTAGAGATCTTTCCCAACCATGACAATCCTGTGAATTAAGTAGTATGCCTTTTTGGGAAATGCACAGAATTAAGAAAATTAAGTGTCACTCTTCTCAATAAAACCTTGAGTAACTAGCACTGTTTTCATGCAGTTTTGTTCTTAAATATCTCTTGAGCAGTAATTGAAAAAGAAGCAGAATTTTATTTTTCAGGATGCAGTGAGAGATCTTGAACAGCAATTAAAATACAGAAGTGTTTTGTCATTCTTTAAAAATGTAATTGATTCTGTGGACAAGAGGAGTTCACAAACTGCTTTACATTTTTTTCGCATTTGGTCTTAATTTTAAGAGACCATTATTGCTTACAGTCATCTAGGAGACCTAGATTCAGCAGAATCTCAGGGGAAAGAAAGCACAACAGTGCAACTTTAATAGCATAGGATGTGTGTTTATCTCAGGCTTTTTGGTTTGCTTTGTAAATTTGTTAATAATACTACAACAAGCTGTGTTCTTGGAACTCCATTTTCATCTGTATTTTTAAGAGAGGTCACTTGGTCTCAAATGGAGTTCTGTAAAAAAAACATTAATTTTACATAACATTTATTTAATGAAATTAACACGTTCCTATAGTCTGGAGTAAAAAGGGAGGAGCATAGGCATGTTTTTGGTACCCAAAGCCTTCAATTTTTTAAAGAAGGTTTTCACAGTGGTTTGGTTTTGTTTTGTTTCCTGAAAACATTTGGTAAAATTGTGTACATTTGCTACTGTTCAGTCACTCCAGTGAAGTGATTAAGAAAAATAACAATAGCAGTTCAACAGCTATGAGAAATAGGAAGTTTCTAGCCCCCTCTAGCCATTATAGCTGCATAATGAACTGAATGATAATATTTTGATTTGGTTACCTGAAGAAAAGGAAGATATCACCCAGATGTATTCATCCCAGACTCATGTGAAAGGTCACAATGCTGCATTTCCCAGGGGAAGGAGACTGGCTTTTCTTGTATTCCCTCGGGGACTTAAGGGACCCTGTGAAGGCACCCTATAAAGGGGGAGAAACAGAAGGATGCTGAAATGTTCTGCTTCCTTTGTATGTTGGGGTCTCAATTTTAGGGTGAAATCTACTTGCTTTTGTTGGTTTTATTTTTTTTCTAGTTATCTTTACTACAAGCCGTGACAGCTTAACTGTTAAAGTAAAATCCAGCTGTTAGTGTCCTCTGAACTGTGTATCTTAGGCTGCCATTTTTAAAATACCCTCTCTGGATTTAACTGCTTGTTCCCTTGTCCCCTCTGACTGACTTGGGGTACTGCTGATGGAGCTCCTTAAATGGTGGGCTGCTCCTCTTGGGACTTTTGGAGGTGGTCGCTCCCCTGTGACCATCCTCAGTGCTCTCTGCCTGTCTGATCCCTTCATCCTACCCCTGTGGCTTCCCCAGCATGGTGTGTGTGTGGCTGCAGACCCAGGAGCTGTCCTGTCCCTTGGGTTTCCCCAGTGGGAACCTAACCGTCTCACTTAGAAGGTGGAAGGCTGTGATGGAGGCTGCAAACCCACCTGGCTCTGCTCCTTATTTGTTTCAGACTCTCCTCTTGTGTTGCCATCAATCTAGATTGTCAGTTCTTCAGGGCAAAAGACAGCTCTTCATTGCTTTATACAATTTCAGTTGCTGGCCATCAATTCTGAGTAAAAACAACTGTCGTGTAAATAGTATCTTGACACAACAGCAGCCCATAAAGTCCAAATGAAATGGTACTGACACAAAAGCAGCTTCATCCAAATCAGGATGTTGATCACAGTTCCATCTGTGAAGGGTTCCCTCCAGATCAGACTTATAACTAACTTTTCATTCTGGGGTCTTATCCTGGTTCTTTTGAAAACTGGACCAAACTGTAGGTTGTAGATCTCTTTGGGCCATTACTAGAACTCCCTGACTTGGTAATGATTGATGCAAAATAAGTTATGTGAGAAATCTGAGTTCCTTATTTACAGAGGCCTGTAGAAGGACAAAGAGTGACAAAGTACAGATTTTTCCTCTGAGAGTACGAGTTAGAAATGCCTTGTATTTCTTCTGGCTTACCCATCAAGGACATGATTGAGTGCTCAGTGAAAACAAATCAAAACATTTCTACCACTCTTAAGAGTAGGGAAAGGTTGAATCAGCCTTTCTTATAGAATCATTGAAACCATGCTAAGTTTGCTGCAGGGCTGAAGTGAGCAGAACATCACTTGCCTTTTCTCCCAGGCCACAGAGATGTGAAAGAAGTGGAGAAGTGTGTCCTATGAAACTTGTATATGAGCTTGTGTATTGGCTTGTATATAAAAGCTCCCACGTTCCCTGGTTCTGCAACACCGGGTGACTTGTGGGGTGAAAACAGGCACATCTGGCTACTTGCTGCTGGCATCATAGCTGCATATTTATTGCAGCTCTGAGAAGTAGAGGGCTGGAAATTACCCCTGCTGCAAAATTAAATTCAATGCAGAATGTTTGCAATGGTTTTCTTCAGCTTTTCACAGGCAATTTCATTTTTTATGATCCTAACAGCAAGATAGTAATAGTTAAACATATTGGCTCAGTCCAGGCTGTCTTTTCAGGAAGGTTCTGTGTCTGCCCTTTCACAAGAGTCACACTTTTCTGCTCTGCCAGTTGATGAAGTCAGGCAAGTGTAGAGCCAGATGACAACAGGAGTGCTGGACATCAGTCCAGATGTATTGTACATTGGCTTCTTGTGCAGGGTGGGTGGACAAATGGCATTCCACAGTCAGATCTACAGTTCTGGTTCATGAGCTTTTGTCACTCAGATTGATGGATTACTGATTGCTCGGAGCTAGCACTCTAGAAGCACATCTAAGCAGCCTATGCATTTATGATTTATCTCTGGATTCATCTACTGATAAAGGACCTATAACTTTTGGTCTTACTGTTTCTTAATCTCTCTAAAAATTTAACTCTTCTGGCTCACTGTTTGAAAGGGTGACCTGCCTGGGCCAGTCACAAGCTGTGAGTACCACTACTGTGATGTTGCTGAAGGTCTGAAGGTCCTGAGCTGCTGTCATCAGTGGCACGCAGTGGAGCTGGCTTTGCCTGTGCCTTTCAGTTCCTCCCAGGAACGGTGAAAGGGTCTTGGTCCCCTTTACTTTTTAGCATAACTGTAACCTCTGATGGAGTTACTGCTGATTTGCTGGTGTTAAGCTTCCCCTGAAGGCCATGATCCCAAAGGTTTCATTTAAAAAGGCAAAATGGTGAAATGCTGAATCATTAAGAAAAGACAGAATATTTTGTGCGGTGTCCTTAGTACTGGTTATTTTTTTATGTTCTGCTTTACAAGTGGAGTTGTTAGGTTATACTGGGGTAAAGCAAAAGAATCTGTTCTGTATTTGTTAGAACACCAAAAGAGTCAGTTCACTATCCCAGACCACGGTAGAGCTGTGCAGACACCTGTTATCACACACCGTGCACATTCCTAATAACCCTTGGCATTGCAAGAGAGAAAAGGGTTTTCTTTTATTTGTTTTAAAACAGAAAGAATGATGTTCAGCTGCCCTGGTACAGTTTTGAGACTTAATTGCATGTAAGTTGGCTGAGAGTTTGACAGCTGAACCCAACCTGCAAGCTCTCTGGCAATAATGTTAGCTGTGTCAGCTGGGTGCCCTTTTAAGTAAAGGCTGAAACAAAAAAGAAGTGTCTTTCTCAGTGCCACTCATTAGCCCTTCTTCTTCCCTTCTGGCTGAGGTATTTCCATAGGCAGCTTTCTTGTATGTAATCCTTGTTTTGTGACTTTATCCTTTTCTGATTTAGTTGTTAAATTTTTGTTGTTTTCTTTCACATTTTGTTATCCCTAATAATTTGACCTGGTTTCCACTGTTTGTACACTCGTCTGTTTTTGAGATCATTGAGGAAAACCTGATTGGACCAAACTGACTCTTACTATGCTTTATGTCTCTGTTTTACATTAGGATATTTTGTACTTGTGTGTAATATCCTGACTTTCTACATTTTTTTTCCCAAGGGACCTTTCTGATTGGTTTCTGAGTTTTTTTCTGTTCCTTCTCAAGTTTCACTCATTTTATTATGAGCTGCCTGACAGAACTGTGGACAAAAAAAGTCCATTTCCCCTCTTGCTGTCTGGAGAAAGTGTCCAGCGTAGAAGGGTGAGCATGCATGGGGAATTAAGGACGTGTGGTCACTCCGCTTCCAGCTTCTGCTACTTATTTAATTCATTGGTATCCATCCACCTGGGACCTCCCTGGTTAGCTAGGACTGCTGGTGAATGATGGAAAGTGAGCATTTCTGCCAGCTCCCCTAGTACCCTTGGTTGGGTCCCATCTGGCCCCATAGACTTGTGTGCGACTAAGTTGCAGAGCAGGTCACTAATTGTTTCCCCATTGGATTATGGGGCCTTCATTCTGCTCCCCAACCCTATCTTCTATCTCAGGAAAGATGCCTTATCATTGTAATAGGCTTCTCCTCCCACAATAAAAAAAAAAAAAAAGCTTCTTTGCTAAGCTTCTTTGCAAAGCTTCTTCTTTTTTTGGTAATACTTTGTGCACAATAATGTGCTAAACCCCATGGTGCTCCTGTTTCCATTAGGGCCTTTTCTTGCAAATGTGAGGGCTGTAGCACCTGCTAAACTTGTGACTCAGTTCCACAACCAGTTCTTGGTCTTGGAGGTGTTGTGGATAGCATCACTGGTGCTCATTTGGATTGCCCAGTATTTAGTAGATGAGCCTTAGAGGTGCTTCTGTGCAACAGATAAAGGCAGATTGTGTGTCTCAGGATGTCAGGTTAATGGACAGTCATCTTTTCAGGGGCCACTTCACTCCTTACTTGCTCTTTAGGTTGGTGGCTTTCATCTTTATAGTCCTTAGAAGAAGTAGCTTTTCCTCATCTACTAGAGGTCATGGTCTTGATTTTGATTTGGGCATCTGGTAATCTGAAAAGTGAATTTTCTTTTCTATTAGTAGGACAGAAATCAGTCACTTTCCATCACTGTTGTACTCATCAATGACTTGTGTTGGATGGCAGGTTACCCTCAGGCTTCCTGAGTGTTTCTAGAGTCACTGGCATCCCTTTTCCTAACCCTTGCATCTTCTGCAGAGTATGATGGGCATGGCCAAGCCTGATCTGCTTTTTGAGATCCTCTCAAAGAAATTAAACTTTCTCAAATAAAAGCCCCCAGAAATGCTCATCTTCATGTGGCTACCAGCCCCTTATAAATAACGAGGAATTGCACAAAGATGTTAACAGTGACCCCTGAGCATAATAATTTTCCTTTTTTCTAAGGTCTAGGCTTGCTAACAACTTATGTGCATTTTTTCAAAATGGTGTTTTAGCCTGAGTCAATGAGTCTGCCGAATAGGATATCAGCATAGTAGCATATATATAGGTATGTATATATATAGGCAGTCAAATTCTGTGCTGTTAAAAATCACAGCCATGCCTATTAATCCAAATAAGCAATACTCCTTACTTTGTTTCCTCCTTATAGCTTTTGATAGTCAACTCTGACTCCTGTCTCTTCATGTCTCTATCTAATTTTAGTCTATGGCCATCTCAAGCTCATGGTCATGCAGTGGCACATGACTGTGGCCTTAGGTATGTCCTAACTATTTGGAAAACGTAAGGTGAGGTTGTTTTCTTTTGGTTTTTGTTCTGAAACATTTGCACAGTTGTACAGCAGATGGTGCTCTACTTCCCCTTGTTCTCACACAGCCGTATTGTCATTAGCTAAACTTTTCAAACCAAGACTGAGGATTATTAATAATCTTTTCTGCAGTGGCTGAACAACTGAAGCTACATATTTTCAGAAATGGTTTACTTAACTATACGCTGTTTTTGTTTTAAGGAGCAAGAAACCATAAAGTCTGTTTGTGGGTTAATTTACAACAGCAATCTATCTTCCCTGTGCAGCTAGAGCAGAACAATGCCCTACATTTATTAAGGGATTCTTCCCATGTGTTCAAACCCAGTATTTGTTTCAAATGGGTAACTCTTCACTAAAATGAATGAATCACAAAAGAAAATACAAGCTGAGCTTAAGCATGAGATCAGTGAAACTATCAGAACCTCTAAAGCAAGGAAACAGTTTCACAGCTAAATTAGCCAAAATGTTTATCCAGCTACCTAAAGTTGGATGAAATAAAAAAGTATTCTCTGGTTTTATGCTGAACAGTTGAATTCCTGCTTTAGCTCTTTTTGCTGTTTTCTGACACCCAGTTAGCCCAGGCTTTCAGGGTCTTGTTTCACAAGTGGTAGCTCTTAGGCAACCAGAAGTGGTGTTGAAAAAGTCAAATCTGTTTCAAGGATTTGGTGAGAAACAGTGCTGTAATCTTTGAAATATTGCAGACAGCAGTAATACCATAGTAATACCATAGCAATCTTCAACAGTATTAACAGCCTAAACAGACAAGCTTCTATAAATTGACCTAAAACCAATCAGGTAGGAGAACTTCACTAATTCAAACTAATAACTCCTTGGGCTGTATTGTGGATTATTGGATGTTGCAAATTAGGAAGTAAATGCATGATGCAAAGCTCATGGAAATCAAAGTAAACACTTCCATTGATGTTATCATGCTTGCATTATCCCCTTACATGGATTTCCATAACAAAAATACCAAGGATACTGAAGCACAATAGGTAATTTACTTATTTTGACAATTTGGCTCTATTTGCTGTCATTTATGATACTACCTAATTCACTCTGTGGCATTGTAATTGATAAAAATGAATTGCTATTTATGTTGTTGTAGATCTAAGAACAACCATTGATCTGAGACCGTGGTAGCTGCTGGACAAACAAACCCAAAGGACAGTCCATGACCTTAGTTCTCAGAATTTTGTCACTATGAGGCTGTCTTATGAACAGTTTGTTGTTGATAATTTTTTTCCAAAGTTCTGTGAATGTATGTATAGTATTTTCAGACAGGTATCTCCACATTTGTTTAATTTAGCAGAGAATACAAATCTTTTAAATAGATCCAAAGTGACTGTGAGAAGATTTTCTTTTCTAAAATAAATAGATGTTAGAATAGATGCTTTTTTAAGGTGAGAGGAAGGATAGTATGAAGGTCATCAATGAGAATGGTATCAAAATCTATTTTTGTCTTTTCAAGACTATGAATACAATTAATAACTTTGTTTTTCCGCCTTGGAAAGCTGTTTTCCCAAGCTGTTACCTAAGAAATTTATCTTTGGGTTGATGGAAACTGAACTATTAAATATATAGGTATTGTGCCATGTGTTTTATCCCTAAATTAGAGCTACAAGGAGCAAACCATATGGAACAAAAAAAAAAAAAAGAGAAATTTCTTCCCTATTTTCACAAGATTTCATGTGTAGACTTATAATGTTGACGTTGCATGTTACACCAGTGTATAATTTTCATGCTCTGGGGAGCCAGGACAGCTGACTTAGGCAACTCAGGCTAAGGTAAAGTCAGTCTGGCTTAGCAAAAGAAGGAACATGGGGAAAGAAACATGACATTTCAGAATAAAGGAGGAAGTAGAAATGAATCGGGCATTGGGTTCACTGCAGGGGGGTTAAAACTGGGACTCTAGGGGCCTCAGCTCTCCCTGCTGCTTGGTCTCAGTGAAACCAGCTGAAATACAGTAAATGTTACATATTGCATAAACAAGCCGTACCATTGGCCTCAAAGAAAATGCTAAATGATGGATTGCTTCTGTCACACACAAATTAATTTTTGTGGACACAGAGAAGAGGCCCCACTGAATTCAGTGCCAGTACGCTTTAATCCAGTGCAAAGTGCTGATAACTCTATTCCTCCTTCCTCAGTTGATTTGATGAAAATTAACTTTCAACATTCACATCTGATCAAATCACAAGCTAGAATTATGTGCAAGCATGAAAAAGATGACACCTTATTCCATAAATACACACTTGGTAGTAACTTTCAAATTATGGTAACAGAGTTCACATAGTATTAGTCAAATCCCTATCATTAAGAAATGGTATTTCATAAGAAAGCTGGTAATAGCATACAAAGATTCTAATATGATTAAATGATGACTTGTTAATGGGAATTCTTTTTTTTGTCATAACCAGTGATTTTCAGTTTACTCTAACAAAGAGGGTCTCTCTGATGGGAGACAGTAATATAATAAAAATCTGGGAATGGTGTAAAACAAACTGAATATTCAACACTACAGTCAATTTTGTAGATCCAGGATGATTAAATTTTAAAGACATCGCTGGGGAAAACAAGGCAATTCTAAGGCAGAGCCAATACCACTGCATACCACCTTATCTATCAAAGCCCCAGTCATATGCTTGGCTTCTATGGACATATGATGTCTCTCTTTAAAAGCACTGCTAAAATAAAAACAAGGCTTTATATGGGAAGGTTTCTGCCTCTCAGAACTGAGGCTGGTAGTCCAACCATACTTAGGCAACAGCAAAGTTTTTAGAATAGCTCGAAGGTTTTGGGTCTTTGTTTTGAATATAATAAATCAGATAAATACTGAAAAGCCAGATTTTGTTACCAATTTTCATGCACATTTGTGCACTGGTAGCATAATAAAATATTTGTGAGAACAAAGAAATGTACCTTCAGATTGCTGTAGGAATGCTTACCATTGTCTCTCACATCCCACTGCAGCACCAACTAGGGCTCAAGCTATGGGTTAAGAAAAGGCTTTTTCTTTACAGACTGGACACACAAATAAGGTTGGTACACGATTGTTCATCAGTGGAAGTTAGCTGCACTAAGGATACTCCTTTCATTAATTGGCTTTAATTAGGAGAAGGAATGTCTTCTAAATGATTTGGGCTCCTGAGTGAAGACCTATATGATTTTTAAAAGAAAAACACTAGTCACTGAATGTCAAAGCTGTGATTAAAAAGCAAAAAGCTGACATGGATACTACTGTAATAGGGTATGTCTCAGCAGGAACCTACTGCCACTGTCAGCTTTTTGCAGTTTTTGTATTGCTAATACGATACAAAATGCACCACTAGGAATACAGTTGCATATCAGGCTCTATTATTTCATAAATTATTACTATATTACCCTCTGAATGTCCCAGTGAGTACAACAGCATCAAAATATGATGTAAAAACAATAAAACCATGCAAATAGCAATTATTGAGCTGTTAGATGTGTAAAATATCTTTTTTGTTTCTTCCTTTTCCCTTATTTTTATTCTGAATAAATCAACAGTTTGCAAATGATAGGGTCATTCAACCACCTCTGAGATACTGTTGCTCCTGAATTGGAACAGGGTAGCTAATTACTGGGAATGTGATGTGACAGGTTTTAAGAGTGGGTAAACTGGAGAATGACTTTTGATATTCAAATTTGCTCTCTTCTTGTTTCCATATTCTGCTGCTGGCACTAACGAAGGAAGATGTGAAATGTGAAATGCACTTGGAAGGGCTGAGAACTCGCACATCCCCTTCCTTCTCAATACTCTGTCTATGAGCCAGTTGGAGTAAGCAGAACNGATTAAAAAAAAAAAAAAAAAAGTATAGGGAAGCTGATATTCTCTTGTGTTATCAGGAAATTGTTGTGGACAGAATTGCAGAAGCCATCAGCTCTGCATGAGGAAAGAAGGTTCATTAGTCAGTGCTTGTGTCCTTAGCCAACCAGTATCTTCCAATGGAAAAATACTTTATCATAAGATTTATGACTGTACCATTCATTCAGAATAATGTTAATAAAACCAGGAAAGTTAAGATTTATATGATTTGTCTGAAGGTGAGAAGTTTTAAATAAAACTCTGTCAAAGTTCATTCTGGAGATACTGACTCATCTTTACAGATAGCCCCAGAATACAAATAATGTTCTGGCAAACAGTATTAATAATGTCTTTCACAGAGATATTTATAATTATAGTTTATATGGCTACAACTCAAAAAAAAAATTTTTTTTCATGTTGTAATAAACCAAGGTTGTAAGCTCAACTAGTTTATGACTTCATTAAAATGGTAAGCTATAATTGCAACCTTGCAATCAGCAAATGCAAATGCTCGATTTGTAGCATTGCCAGTTATTTTACGTGTAACTTTTTCTTCAGAGAAAAGGAGCTTATCCTATTTTTCTTGGATTTCAGTGCACTGGAAGTTTATTCTTTGGAAATACACTAATAGCACGGACATGGAATTGGGATTATAAAGCATCTGATGCCCTTTTTGCACATTTATGATATGCCTTAAGCAATAGCTCTGGTTGTAAAATACAAAAGGGCTAAAAAGAATGTAGTTGTCATGACAGTATATGTGTCCAGATTGCAAGCCAGGAAACTGTCACTGATAGTTTGGGTATAATTGACCACAATGTATGATAAGCACATTATTGATTGATTAATGTGACCTAGTTGTATTTGAAATGTCAAAGAGGAAAATTGAGTTGTCATTTTATATCGTGTTCTTTTTCAAGTAACAGATAAATACTACAATTAATGACTTTTCACTAGGGTTATCTAAAAAATTTAGGGAATACTAAGCATCACATTATTCACAGACATCATAGGTGAATATAATATTGATGAATATTGATAAATCTTTGATTATATGAAACAGGCCCCAAAGAAGTTGGTAAACTTATATAATGCTTTTTAATAAGGTATCTCTTCTGATTACATTTTTTATATCTATCTTAGTGATTGACTAAACTCACTAAATTCCTTTTTCAATTTAGTAAGGTTTTATTTGTACTTCGTCCATGTCAAACTGGGATATTGATTTAGAATGTTTAAGTTTGCTTCTGTTGAAGTGCATTGTAAAACTCCTTTTGACTAGAAAAGGATTGAGAATTGATCCATGCAGTGCCTTCTTACCATTTCTCACTATTTACCCAGAAGAACCTTGAATTTTCTCAGGTAGTTGAAAAAATACTTTAGCAAATGAATTTCCAGAAAAACCATTCTCAGCCTTGAAGTAAACCTCAAATAGTCCTCCAAGCTATTAAAGATAAAACAAAGCCAAAAAGCATCTGCTGTAAGATACTGAAATGTTATCACTAACCATTTATCTGAAGTATACCTGTGAAGGTGCTGTCTGTCAGTAGAAAACTTTTCCACCAGAAAATGCAGCCTCATCTCAGTCGCTAGTATTTTGTAGGAAAAGTAAAAAAAATTAACTGAATTTTTTCAAACTTCATATTTAATTTTGGCAAATTTTGGATGTGTCACATCTTTCAGATCAGATATAGTTTGGCTTTCATAGTAATACAGTGAATTAAGTTGATGGTGCTATCTTATGAAGTCCTATAAAGTCCTTGAGTGTCCAAAGTTATTTCTGTGTTTTGACTTCTTGATACCAATTCAGATGCAGAAATGGAAGATTCTTGTGCTACGTGAAGTGCCCCAGACTTGGACATGGGGCAGCAGTTGTGGCACTTGAACCCTGGGAGCTATGTATCCTCCAGGATCAACACTCAAAAGGCAGCTGGGATCCGCCAGGGCTTCTCAGCACTGAGTGGCTGCATTCAGGTACAGTGTCTGTATTAGAGCAGGCTGAATTGTCCTTATGGTCATGTGATTGTATTGATTAAAACTGCAGAGATGTGATGGGAGCTTGACCACTTTGTTCATCTGTATCTATTTATATATGCATCCAAAGTCTCCTGTTTTAATCTGGGGCTGAATCCCACCCTCCGTTAGATGATCAAACATTTTTCAGAGTTTTATGGTTCAGTGGAAAAGTTTTCTCTTTTACCTGTGATAATTAAAAAAAAATTCTTGAATTTTTAACATAAGCCGTTTTTAAAAAAAAACTATGCCTTTCCTGAAGAGAGAAATACCCCAGAAAAATGCTGTGGAGGGCATGAATGGCTGGAAAAAAACCCATGCTGGAAATCAGGTCTACCTGCTCTGATAGGTGCTGGCTTAGAGTGGAAGGCAGAACCTGCACGTGACAAGTATCCATTTGCATGGAAAGTAGTTCCAATAACAGAGCAGAACATTATTAGAAGCAAATATTTTACTGGAAGTCAAGAAAGGACAATGTAAATAATGAGATCAGAAGCTCTCATGATTTTGCCTTTAATTTAGAGTAGGAAAAATACTGTTGTTTCAAACAATCACATTTATGCTGAAGATAATCAGCTCCCACCTTTCCAGCAAAGCAGGTAATAAAAAGATGGGCTTTCACCACTGTGGTTCGTCTCCCTTAATGCCAGCCTTTGAAGAGAGGTGATCTTCTTTGGAAGGGTTAGTGATTCAAAGAACGAGGCAAATTTATCACAATACATTTTAAGCTTTCTTAGATTATCATTTTCCAAAGCAAAAAAATACCAAATACAGACTTTCTAAGGTGATCTCTGAAAAACAAAGCTCAGGGAGTCTGCCTTCTCAAATCCTTTGAGTTTTCATGTGCTAGATCACACTCCTTCCTCAAGTCCAATACTATACAATTAACATTGTCTTGAGTCTTTTGTCTGGGAGAAGCTTCATTTTTTGCCTCAGACTGATTGTGGAAGGACTGAGCAAAACGTCAGCTTCTCTCAACCAGTTAGTGCAGCAAAAATGATGTCCAGTGGCCAGTCAGCAGGCAGGAATCAGTGGTCAATTGATTAATTGCTCTTCTTATCCCTTCGTCTCCCACTGGGCCACGAGATAAGTAGAGAAGGCATCATTATGGTCCAGGAGTTATATTGTCTGCTAGGATAAGACAACACACTTTTCCTTAAAGTGATGCCTAAAAAACAAGCACACATGTCGAGAGGTAGTCAGCAAATGGAGCATAGGAGCATAGGATCCCTCAGGTGGGAGGGGGTGTCAGGAGGACACCTCATGCAGTGTCCTCCCACTATGGTGTGTGAAATGACCTGTGGGAGCAAACAGATGCTGACCCTGCCTTTGAACTTGATCATCAGGAGCCTACCCACCCTAAAGCTTTTTTATCTTCCAAAGAGCTGGAAAACAAAATCATATTCTTTTTAAATAAAGGGCAACCAGTTGTCTCACACAGTTGTGCACTCTGGGTAACATTTTGAGCAAATGTTTAATTACAAAAGGATGGTGCCTAAATTGTCATAATTAATCTGAACCTGTGCTAGAGTTCACAGCAGCCGAGACTTTTTACACTGGTGAATCACTCTCATTGAAATACTCTGTGCTTAAATAGCAGGAAAAGCTGCTATTAGAAATCTCTGTAATAGCTTTTATGAAAGCTCTGGCTAATTTAGAGCCCAATTAAACCCAGAAATCCAATTATTTCTGAATAACATAATTGCAAGAAAGTAACTAGCATTGTAAGTATGCAGTAGCTATTATGAAAGATGCTTTAATAAGAGAAAATCAGTTCTGAGATGCTGAAAAGATGTGTCCTTAGGTATCATAAGGATGGTCTGAAAATTTCAGAACTCTTCTGTTTTCACTGCTCTGCACTGGGGGCAAGTGCACCCTCTTGGTGCATATTTCATGGATCCAACCACAGAGCAGATAAAAGATGCTAGAGGAGATCCAGTTATACAGGTGCTTGAATAATTTCTGTTGAATGAGACCCACCACCAGTCACTAAAACCAAACCCTTCCAACCTCTCCTTTCGTTCCCACCATAACAAAAAACACCTAAACAAAATAACAACAACAAAAAAATTACTGTGACTTCAGCATTAAAATTTATAAACTATGATTGAAAGCTCACTTGATAATTTTGTAAACTAACACTAAAGGTGATGCTTGAAATTGAAAGCTTTGATGTAAATAAGAAGCAGATTTATAATATGATAATAAGGGCTTGGACAGAGAAGGGGAACCATGTTCATCTGGTAGCTACAAAGATGTTTAGTAATTATTAGTTAACTGTGGGTGTAATTGTGAGCTTGATGATCTGCACACATAAAAAGGTTGGAGAAAATAAGGCAGAGCAAGCTCCTACTACAGACTGACAGTTTTACTGCTGGTGGGAAAAGGAATTGCTTATACACATCCCATGGTTTTGCTAATGGGCAGTGTTGGAAACCCACCACTGAACTGCTGCCCCAGGAGCTCTGTGGCTGCAGTCAGTGGCCTCATGGGACCTCTAACCTTAGTGCACAGTTGCCTAAGCTCTGTAGTGCCTTAGTGAGAGCAACACTGTAACATCCTGGCTGCTTGACAGCTGTCCTCAAAAGCCCTGATAGTGAGGAAGAAGGGAGAATTTTTGCTCATCTTTCTCGGTGCTGCAGGAGACACTACCTACAGTTTTGTGCATCAGGGATTTTGCATTGCTACAGATATGGTTGAGTGAGGAGGGGTTATGATGGCATTATAAAATGCTTCATAAACCCAGAGACAGACCCTAGCTTTTACATTTCCACAGAAGTAAGTGAAGCGGAGGTAGAAACTTCCCCTAATCTAGCTATTTGCGGTAACTGTACATTGGTTTACCCCAAAAGCTAATTCCTATTTAGGAGAAACTTCCCGCTTGAATCAATTGGAGTTTTGCTTGAGTGGCGATAGTTCATGTTAAAATTTAGTTTACTGTTTTCATTGCAATCTGTGTCCTGGAACACAAGATCAATAAGAGCTAACCCTAAGGGAAGATGAGAGGAGAAGAAAAAATGGCCTACTGAAGGAGTAAGGCTTTTCAGTTTGTTATATATGTTAATCACCTCATCTGCTCACCCCTATGCAAACAAAAAAAAAAATTCATTAAATAGTTGGGTTCTATTATACAAATATCTGTTAAGCAAACAAATCCATTTGAATGGGAAAGGGCTGATGCAACAAGGTTATCAGTTCAACACATCTCTACTGTATATAGAGCTTTGCTCACAGTATATCTCAAGTTGATGAAGGACAAGGTCATTCAAGCTAGAAGATTTTTGGGCTTTTTTGGGTTTGGTTTTTTTTTAGACAACAGAATTATGAGCACTTAAAAAATATCTTTACAGAGCTGACAGAAGGAATTTATGATTTTAATTCTGGAAACATGATAAAAGAAATACAAGAAGTCTAACTCCTAAATGTAAACTGCTCATCTTCCAGTAGCATGTATGCTCCCGCCTATTTGGCATGCTTAGACACAGCAACTTAGTTTAATATGTGCTGGGAAATAATTGCCCTGAAGGGAATCATATATATAAAATATAAGTCACTGGTTTTGCATTTTGATTTTTGAAGGTCAGTAGAGCTTTAGGATTTACAAGAATAACTCACTATCTACTGTTTAGGAGCAGAACTCATGAACCAAATTTGAGACCATTTCAGCGATACAGAAATATTTTTTTGTTAATGATGCTTTTGATTGTTTGCAATTTCCACCTGCGGGTGTCAAGACTAGATGAAGAATTTCTTTGAAGAAATTTTTGAGAATGATCAAAACAGTGATTGGGAAAAGGTTACACAAATAGAGTGCATTAGCTTAGTATCCTTGTTAAAACAAACTATAGAAATTGTCTCGGAGAAACTGGATGATTTTACTAGTGAAAAGCATAATGCTTTGTCTGGTTGGAGGAACTCAGCCAGAATCCAGTTTCAGGGAATTATAGGTCTTTATAACCAAGTACTTTGTAGATCTTTTTTTTTTTAAATTTGATGTTGTCATCATGTCAAATTTACATGTTTGAGGTATAATTAGCCAGTCTGATTACAAAAAAAATCAACTATAATTTAAAAATATAAATTAACATAAAATGACAAGCATTAAAAGTTAATATCAACTCAGTGTTCATTATTTTGCATTCAAATGAGTCTTATTAAGTTATTAAGTCCATCTAAATATCGGTTTAATTTTCAACTAACACACAATGAGTTCCATAATCTGCCTGTCTCCCTAACCCTCCATTAGCTCTGTTGTTTCTATACAGTTTGTTACTCCAATAAACCATTTCAGAATTACAGTATTTCATTTTTCATGTAAAGCACATAAGTTTAGAAATACAGTTCTGATGCAAGCTAGACCTTTAGTGACCATGTGCTGTATTGATTCTAAATACACTGTTACAGCCCATGGCCTTTCTTTGACATGCACAGAAAGAAGCAATATCTGAATTTAAACAAGAAAATCAAGACAATTGGTTTAGAATTATGATTCTTGGTTTTCTAAAGCATATTCAGAGTGGTAGAAGAGAAAGTACAAAATTTAATTGTACCATAAAACTGTCAAGAGAAAATATATATTGAATATCAAGCAGGATTACACTTCTTCAGTAGTAATAATGTGTGGAAAACTTTTTATTTAAAAATTGCTACATTTTTTAATATTATTTCTGGACTGAGAGCAGTTCTAATGATCTTGTCACTGAAAAAACAGTGACAAAATATGATGCATTTTGTTAATTTTCTAGAGTAGGACTCGGACTGTTTCTGTGTTCTGTTCTATCTGCGTGTTGCTCATGTCTGTTTAGTACAAAATAGCGAAAAGGGTAAGCAGCTCATGTAGTGGTTTCTATTTTTACAGGAGTAACACAAACCCAATAGTAGTCTGCAAGCTGCAAAACCAGAGAAGTAACAGCAGATATCTGCAGAGGCCCTTTGGAGATTTTGTATTATTTATGTGACAGAGAGTATAATCATAGAATTTATACTATACCACATTACATGTGGAAACACAACTTATCGTCATTTCTATTACACTGCCCGCAATTTGTTTTATGCACACACATGAACTCAGCCATTGAAGGTAATTTTTTATCTTCATACATACAAAATATAATTCTTGTATATACACCATGGCATGTGTACACATATGTATCCACCAACATATCTCTGATAAATGGGTTTTCATTTTTTTAGTAAAATGGTTTTACCTCTGTAAATCAATCTGCATGGATCTGACTCAGATTACCTGGAGCACACAGAAACATTCTGAGCTGACTTGGATGGGCTTTAAACTGAGTCTTGTCTGCTACTACTGATTTCACAAAGCTGAAGACATAAATGAACCCATTAGGGAATCAGCAAGTTAAATTTACTGATCATGCTTCCAGTCACATACATTTAAGTGCAGAGCTAGTTACTGTAATCAACTATGATGACAACTAATGATCCAAAACCATTAAAGGGAAATAATATTAATGATATTGTGTCTCGTCACTGCACCAGCACTAGGTTTAAAGGAAAGAAGATACTGTACTCCTCACTGTGTCTCTAGGCAGTTTTTTACCAGAGATTCTATTGTGAAGTAAGTATTTCTGCGTCACTTGCATTCTTTTTTTTTTCAAACAAGTATCATTCCTGTACCATTTTTGTGTATGGCAGTACTGAGAAGAGGTTCTTTACTACCACTGCCTTAAGCTCAAAAGCACAGGAATCAGTTTGCAAATCTGCCCATATTTATGTCATCTGTCATTATGTGATACAGTCCTCCTCTTCCCAATACAGAGAGATGGCAGTGGAGAAGTCATGTTCATATTCACATCTACTGCCAGGGCTGACTGAAAATGGGAGGTGCAAGGGTGCATGAAAGCAGCTTCCATGCTGTTGTCACAAAGGAAAAAAGTCTGAGTGGAAGTCTTTGGTCCAGGTGGTGCTTGTATGGTGCAGATTTCCTCAAGTGTAAACAAAAACCCTCATGAAAAATTTGATGCCTCAGTTTGGAGGACAAGATTATAAGAAACTCTGTCATGTCTCTCCAGCTGCCTTTCTCTTAGCTGAAAAATCTTCTCTGACAGAGACCAGAATCTTCATGATAAGGGACTTACTAGTTTCATGGTATCATTGGGTTGGAAAAGACCTTAAAGATTATCTAGTTCCAAGCCAGTTGCCATGTGTAGGGACTTCTTTCACTAGGCTGGGCTGCTCAAAGCCCCATCCAACCCAGTCTTGAACACTTCCAGGGATGGGGCATCTGCAACTTCTCTGGGCAACCTCTGCCACTGTCTCACCACCCTCACGGTAAAGAATTTCTTCCTTACATCTGATCTAAATCTACCCTTTTTAGTTTAAAGCCATTATCCTTTGACCTATGAGTACATATCCTTGAAAAAGTCCCTCTCCAGCTTTCTTGTAGACAGTTGTTTTCATAACTTTCTCCTCTCAATGATTTCTATTACGTGAACTTGCTTACAAGCCACACCTAATAAAGTGCCTTGGGTCTTTAGATCCCTGTGAGATGAATTCAGGGGTTAAACTTGTAGTGTGGTCTTTGCTTTTTAGTATGCCAGAATAGAGAGTGGTCTCCCTGTCAAATCAGTAAGAAATAATACCCAATACTAGGACAGACATGTGTTTCGACCCTCAGGCCACTGGTTAAAATCCAGCACAGTATCCAGTTCTATTCTACTCTGAAGCCTGTTACTAGGTGACATGTGCCTGGTGGCCTTAATAAGTGAGTTATATTAGCCCTTTACTAGTTGGAAAGATGCTCATGTGTATGCAAACATAGCCTCTTCTCACAGCAGAAATACAGAGTACCCAAATGACTCTGGAGAGTAAATGGCCATTTCAACCCCAAAGCAAGTCCTTCCACTGCATGTTTTCGGAGGCTGTGGTGGTTTGACCTTGGCTGGATGCCAGGTTCTCACCAAGCTGCTCTCTCACTTTCCCCCTTCTTCTCAGCTGGACCAGGAGGAAGAAAATAAGATGAAACTCATGGGCTAAAACAAAAGCAGTATAATGAAGAAGCAAAGCAAGGCCGTGTGTGGAAGCAAAAGAAGACAAAGATGTATTCTGTACTTCCCATCAGCAGGCAATGTCTGGCACTTTTTGGGAGGCAGGGCTCAAAAGATGTAGTGGTTCCTCTGGAGAACAAGCCGATGCCCCTCCCTTCTTCTCCTTTTCCTATCTTTTATAGTTCAGCTGACATTATATAGTATGGAATATCCCTTTGGTCAGTTTGGGTCAGCTGTCCCAGTTGTGTCCCCTCCCAAGATCTTATCCACTCCATCCTGCTGCAGGGGGTATGTTGAAAAACAGCCTTGGTGCTGTGCGAGCCCTGCCCAGCAGCAGCCACAACACAGGTATCTTATCAGCACCTTTCCAGCTCTCAGTGCAAAGCACAGCACTGGGGGGGATGCTATGAGGAAAATTAACTCCACCTCAGCCAGACCCAGTACACAGGCACAGGCCTATTTGCCTAAATCTTTGTTATCTCACACCTTTTCTGAAGGACAATAGCATTCTCAACTGGGCATTTCATGAGATCCCTGAATAGGTTTTGAAAGAATATATTTCCATTTTTCCAACTTATACTAAGGAAAAAATATCTGACTACCTTTATGCAATTTATCTTTTATATTTCTGATATCTTTTTGATGAAAAGCAATCTTGGGGTTTTTGATGGGACCTATGGCAATATGGTTTGTTCATTAAAACCACTTGCTCCTCCAGGGAGGTGAGAATCTGAGACAAGCAAAAGGCACCGTGAGAGAGTTGAGAAGTGGGAGCTGGGTCAAGATCGAAGTGAAATAATCAAGTCATGGTGAGTTGTGTTTTGATCATGTACTATGTTTCCTATTGCGCACACAAGTTTGAGGGCTTTTTCTACATAGACCATTGGTAAAAGTGTTCCTCATCTGACAGGTGGAGTGTGAAGCAGAGATGGTGGGAGACTGGGGAAGGAATATATAGATAAAAGGCTGTGATTATGTTGTGCGATGCAGGAACGTATAGAGCCCCTGTGCGAATGGAGGAGTTTGATAACCTACTTAGTACCTTTACAAAGAAATCCATTCTTGCTCACCATTTCCAGACAATCCTCCACTCCCCATGTCTATGAAGAGGGTCACACACAAATGCTCATTTTTTTTCCTATAACTGGATCTGGATGCCTTTTTTTTGGAGCTAATCTCCCTCCATGCATTTCAGCAAACTCATTACAATGTGGTACACTACACCGTGTGTGAACCAATACACTTGTAAGCTGGGAAAAGACTCCCCTTAGCTTCTTTAAGAGCAAACCACAGATCATTCCCAGCACAATAGAGATTGAAGCTGCCTTATTTATTAAAAGTGTGGTAGTGTGCTTGATTACATTTACATTCATAGTTAATTCCTGGCACTGCTGAACATATGAAAAGATAATTATGACAATGGTGCCAGTTATTTTTAAATGGCTGTATGAATATACATTTTTTAAATGACAACATTAAGTGCATGTCTTTATCAAATGAAAAATGTATGTCTGCTATTCATTCATTAGCACAAATTTGCATCCACAGTTAAATATTTGGCTTTGACTGAAAGAAGGCTCATTATACCTATAAAGCAAAAGTGCAGAAAGAAGTGGAAATATTCTCTGATTTTTTTGTTGGCAGTGTGCTAAAACAGTGAGTAACACAGCTGGGAGTGCTGAGGACTCTGAAGACTCCTAGTGCCTACAACCCAGATGTTGTTCCAGCCTCTGCTACTCCCATTAGCAGAAGGTAAACATGTTTGTGTAAGGGAAGGGGAAACAGACCACTCCATGTGTATGGAATTTTTAAAAACATATAACTGAAAATGTACACTGAGATCCATTTCAAAGCATACTAGCAGGGCACTGAAAGTTATGTTCTGAGACTCTCTAGTTAAGCTTCTTACTTCTTAATCCCCTGTCAAAAAGATTTCTGATTGTCTTTTTAGTGCAATGCAAGAGTTAGAAGATTGTGTGATAAGATTTCTGACCTCTTTCACACATCCATCACACACACCTATCCAGAGGAAAAATGCTTGTGTGTATTTAGCTTAGGAAGAGAACTTCATTGTCCAGTGAGAAGAAATGAAGAAATCTGTGTATGCATGTTTCAAAAGGAAAGCATGATGGAAAGTATCTCCATCAATGTGGTCTCTATTTGAAATTCTAGTTTTCTACTCTAGAGCCTCTGAGCAGCTGTACCTTAAAAAGTGTTCTTCAGAAATCTCTTTCTTCATGTACACTGAACTGACCCAGGTCAGGGGAAGTTATAAAACAGTTGCCCTAACACACTGACAGCCAGCATGCAATGCACCAGCACCATTGTTCATGAACATGCCCTTCAAATCTTCAGTGATTTGTTGGTTTTGAGTTATTCTATGAAAAATTTTAACACTGAGGGATTTTTTTGGCAAACTGCAATTAAGCATTTTTCTTTGCCTCTTTTTCCCCGACAGTCCTATGATGTACTTGGTGCTGCAGGAAGACCCTAACATTGAAAATGTGGTTTAATTAGCAAGGGTGAACTTCTGCATGCTGTCACTAGACTGTCTCCATGGTGATTTATTGGTGTTTTATTGGTGTAGGCCTGCTTTTATCACCAGAAGGATATGTGCAACGCCCACTGAAGTCAGGGAGTATTAACAGTCACACTGAAGGCAAAAATGACGTCCCTTAAAATGGGAGCTAGTAAGACATTTCTGAAGCTATCACTTTGTGTTTTGCTGAGAGCTGAAACTTCATCTGTCTAGGTGACAGAACAGACAGAACATGTCATTTTCAAAAAGTTCTTCAGAATTCATTTCTATATAGTGTAATGGTAGCAATAATAACCTTCCAGTGTTTTCTGGCTTACAAGTCACTTGCAGTTTTGCTAGTGACATTCAGTGACAATTGGATCAGCCTTACATTGAAGAAAACGTTACAATAGCAGCTAAGGGAAATGAGAAGAATGAACCATTCTGGTTCCTAAAGACTTTAAATCCTCCAAACATTTGCTTTATTCATGTTCTCTTTTGGGGTTGAGTGAAATTCATTCTTGTTCCTGGACTTGCAATAAAGCTCAGCTGCCTGGGTGATTGCACAAGGGATTTGGAGATCAATTAGGATCCAAACCCAAGCCTGAGCATTCCAGTTCCTCTCTGCAGTAAGTGATTCTTCTACATGAAAAGGCAGAAAGCTTTACTGTTGAAATTGGTGGCAAAACTCCTGCGGCCTTCAGAGAGGCTGAATTTAATTCTAAAAAGAGCTGGTACGTTTAATGATGGTGAAGAGTTTTGGTAGGAATCTCCTAGTGAACTACATTTTGATCCTGGACAGCATCTTGAATAAAAATTAATTTCATGATTCAGATCCCAAAGAAAATGAGATAGGCTTAAAAATTATGGGAGCTATAAAAGCAAAGAAATATATCATTTAAAATCCATCACCTTCTGGCACTGGAGCTATTCAGACTCACTTGGTCATCTGATCAGAATAGCCTCCTCACCCAAGAGCACTATAAATATATTTATCCTACAGAAATAAGGAAATCACTTTTGGTCAATGGCTTGAAGAACTAAGATTTTTAAAATAGTGATAATATCATGATGAATGGTGGGTCACAAATCTGCAGGTCACTTAACATGTGCTTTCCGTTGTGTTTCTGAGCACAGGAAGGTGAGCAGGAGCATTACCCTCTGCACTGAGTGTTGATGCTTGGCTCTGTGGAAGAGAAGGACTATGAGGTAGAATGGTGGAAACTAGGACCCTCATGAAGAGTGGGTCCTGGTTCCAGGCACCTGGACAAGCAGGGCATGCATATGAGATCTTGAGCAGTGATTAGGAGGAAGGGCAAGGAAAACAGTGAATAAGTATAAACTAGGACATGTAAATGATAGCACGGCAATGCCATGCCAATGAGGGTTTGGGGAAGCAGTGTCTGGAAGTAAACGGTGCCTAAGACCTTGTTCTGAGCATTACAGGACAACAAACATGTAGATGTTAAACACACCTATTACAATCTGACATGATGTTCAGTTGTATTATTCTGGGAGTGAGCAAAGACTTACTCGAGCCTTATTAATTCAGAATAAATAGACAAAATGAGCTTTCTTTATGGAACAAATAGAGGAGGCACTATTGCTGAACCCCGGAGTCCAATGATACCTTCAAACCTGGCACAGGCAATGAGCTGGGAGATTTCAGGAGAGGCTGCTGTATGTCTGGGATTTCATGAACTATATCTGTGCCTAGGTATTCTGACACATCCAGTTCACATCATACTTACTGCATGTGCATGAACCATCTGTGTACTGCATGTGTCTTTAATCTGGCAGACCTTGGCATTACCAGATTTCTGTCTAGGCAGACGAAGCTACTCTGTAGGTGTTCCTGTAAGTTGCCACATCTGGAAGTCCAGAAAATTCAACAATCTCTTTTCTTCCTCAAATTCTTTCCAGCTAAAGTTTCCAGAAAAATACCTACCATCAGCAAAGAGTCTAATATATGGTAGAGAAGCTTTCAAAGGCTTTTTTAGTTTTACACTTTTCTGTTCCACAAAAATGGGTGTATGAGAGAAGGAGGGGGACACACACCATGTATGCTTTATACATAGAAATAGTGGCTACTCAAGTGTTTTTACTAGATGTGCCAAATGTTCTCAACAGAAAATTTTGTAGCAAACTTTTGTGAATGTGTGTGCGTGCATAATGGAGACTTGAGAAAAGAATACAATACAACATAGAACAGCACAGATCACTCATTGCCTAAGAAGATGAGACTATTTAGTTGTATGTTTTGAAGCAGAACAAATGGCCATTATGTTGTGAAAAGCCTTCTAATTTTCCCCTGTGCTGCTTTGCATTTCACTCTATGGCCATCTCCATCAGCTTAGGTACCTAGTGAAACTGCTCCTGGGGTCTACCACCCAGATGCACGAGTGCATAACTGCTCTGTAACACTCTTAACTTGTTGATCAATATGAAAGATCTGCTTCATTCAGCTTTAGCGTGAAGAAGGGTGGGAGCACATAATTGTACAATGAATTCCCACCACTCGCTTCACCAGCACAAGCACAGGACAGCCCAAGCATTGGGACTCTCTCACTTTTTCCCATGCACTGCTTTTCCTGCTCGAGTTGCCTTGTGCTTGTCTAAGTAACTTGGGAATTACAGGAAAGTCCTGCTGAGGACTGATATGCAAATGCTGTGTACTTTCAGCTCCTGTGGGTGGTGGGGTGGCTGTTCCTGCTCAGTGCCAGGGGGAAGGAGGCAAAGAAAGAGTTTACCAATGGTTGCAAAGCTGTGGCAAGGATAGGGATGGATGGACCCCGCACTATACCCAGCATAAAAAATGGCCCTGCATAGAAAAAAAGACGAGATAGAACTGGCCAATAAAACACTACATGACCCTGGTATAAAATTAACAGAGATACTTAGGGGACACATTGCAGAGTGGAAAGATATTTGATCCTGCATGTACTCACAGAAAGAGGACATTGTTCTTGTCTTGTTGTTTGTGGTTTTTTTTCTGCTAAAGAGATTTAGGCAAGACAAATATCTGTTTTCCTTTTTGACTCCTGCTTTTAACAGAAACAACCCACCAAACCCTTGAAAACTGGCTAACTGCTTAGGGTAACAATGACACAGTCAGAGGCAGGTTTTTCTTCCAGAGGACTCAGGGTCCATGCAGTGCAGAGAATAATAGTGAATCAAGGCAAGAAATATACAGCTTGCCTAAAAGGGCTGTAGTTCATTCGTTAGTCTGGTCATGCTAGAAATCCTGTGGTGCAGGTATGATACTTGCCATCAGCTTCTCAGACCTCATCAATGCTCACTGCTTGATTGGTCTGTAAAACCCTTTCCTCTTGGCTGGTAGAAGTTAGAGGGGTTTTGTAAAGAGGCAAAGCACAGACATGTAGTCCAAACTTGGGTCATGAGGCACAGGCAGAAGGAAGGAGAAACTGAAGTTGCACAGAAGTACTGTATATCTCTTATTTTCTAATTTTTACAATTATTTTATTACCATTTTTTGCAATGTTTAAACACCATTAAGGGGATAGAAGAGAAAGGGAGAAATGATAGGCTAAGAGGATCCAAAAGTTTGTAAAGGCTAGTTAGAAAAACTCTTTCAAACAGAGTTTAACATCACTGGGAGCAAGTTGAGGGGAGGCAGGTGACAGCATTTTTCCCTGTGGGTGGAAGTCAATAAACACTGGTCATGCAAAAAAAAGCAGTGCTTTAATAAACTGTGCTGTACCTTCATCTGTTTGCATGTGATTTTCACACTGCTCATGAAAGTCCCATTTGAAAGCACTGTTCAAAAAGATTAAAGCTCATGACCATGCATTACTACTGTTTTGTACCCCAAGAGAGCAAGTTATTGATCCAGAAAAATTAGGGGTTTGATTTCATTGAATGTCAATGAGTGTTTATTAATGTTTGTAAACTCTTCTGGAGGTCCTTGGTGCTGTGCAAGCTGCAGAGATGACAAGGTCCCTGCCCTAGGATGCTTATATAATGGGCAACACAATGAATGACATTGGCTAAAAAGGGTCACAGAGAGGGTGAAAGAGGAAAGGAAACAGCAAGCAAAAGAAAGGGAATTTATTTCATGAAAGAGACATTATTTATAAAGCATGGCCATCAGGTAATTTGATTCCCTTTGGCTTTTATTCTGGATTTGTTTTTCATTCTGTTTTATTATGTTTAATAATCAGGCATGGGTGAGATAGTGCATAACACTAGAGCTGAGATTAATGATGAAAGGCTAAGAGAAAGCTGTGGCTCTTGAGGAGGGATTTGAGGAAAAAAAGCATTTGGTTTTTCACTCATTAGAAGCAGACAGGCTCAGGCACAGAAGAGTTTCACACTTTCGTTAAACTTTAAATTAACCACATGTGTAAGTCTTTGTGGGAATAGGGGACTAATTGGGTAGATTAGAATACAGTTAACTGTGCAGTCTGGCTAGTGCTAACTGACAATGTTTAAAGAGTGGAAAAGCTGATAAAATCCTGCCTAGTTAAAAAAATAGCTATGAAGACATTTGGGGAGAGAAGAAGAGGGACCCTTTATCATTACAGTGTGAATGCCAGCAGCTGAAGTACAGATGAACTTGATGCTCTGTATTGGTACTATAACCTTACTCAGCTATACTGATTTTTCTTCCAAGATCCATTTCAATTATCTCCTCTGAACTAAACCCATTGCTGACCCACAGAAACCTTCATTATCCTCAGACTTCACAAACAGCTGTGGTGCCCCAGAGCTGGCCAGGCAGGATCAGCTAACGAACACCTCTCCAAAATTTAGCACCATTTCATCACAAAGTCTCCTGAAAGGTCCTAAATGCTTTTAATTCATTTGGGAAATTACTGCAATTATCCAAGCATTATTGCTTTGTGGACATGCTTCTCAAACATTCAGCCATGAAACAGAGCTAAAAAGTTAAGTCAGAATTTTCTGAAAGATACTAAGCAGTTTATTCATACATGATATTCAGTAATATTTTAAAAAGCAGCCTCTTTCCACAGTACAAATCCTTCACCTGTCAAAGATGTAAAAAGCCCTCTTTTTCAAATATTTTGGAATTGTCTCAAATTCAGTGAATTCTTAAGAGAGTTCTTGGCTTTCCTAAGACTATCCATCAGAGAAGTCAATTTATAAATAGAGGTTTAATGCCTTGCAATGGCAGAAACCAAAACTTTGTGCTAAGTCTTACACCATTTGCAAAACAGTATTTAAATACTTTCTCTTTCTGAGGGATGACATGAAAGAAATGGTAGTAACAGTAGTTATGACATGCTTTAATAAAGCACCAAAATGACATTATTTGACTGAAAGCGTTAAAATTACTGCTGTTATTTCCTCTGCCCTCACAGACTTGCCTTATCACTCTGACCAGTCCAAACAGGCACTTGAAAATCAGTCATTCCAGTTTCACAGTGATTTTAGAAAAAATAATTTGAAAAAGAATTCTATTTCCATTGTTTTTGCAGATTTTTGATAGACTGTTAAAAATGTGGCTTTGTCAACCTCCACATTTGACAACATAATCTTTTGTAAAAGTGGAGCCCTGAGAGTTGTGTCTTAATGGTGCTCCACACTTACCTTATTGTGTATTGTCAGATGAAGGGATAATTTCAACAACATCTTTGCCCTGTCAAGTACTTACCCATCTAAGAAGTGTCGATGAAATCAAGGTGTCTCCTGCTTCACTACAGGCTGAGCAATAAAGGTGAGGGCTCCACTGCCTCCTCCTGAACACTAGTTAATAAATAGAGAGGAAGGGAAATCTCCAGTTCTTCTTATGTATTGTCTGAATTTTATGATGGTTAAAATTCACTTAAGAAGAGTCACCTCTAATTTATATGTACAAGATATAAAGAAATCCATCAGCATGATTGATTATATAACATACTCTCAACACATTTTTAAATGCAGTGTTCGGAAATGTAAGCTGCTGGTGCAGTGAATGCTCATACGTTAGTGTGCTTGTGTTGCTGTTCGAGTTATGTTCTTCTGTTCTCAGTCAAATCCCTGATATTTGTCTAATTAAAGTAATATCTCCTTTTTTGTCAGAAACTCTATTATCTACTTTTCGTTAGTGTGCTTGCTATTGTACTGCTTAAAAAATTGCCTGCAAAAGATTAATCTGATATGATGTTGAATTATACTAGTGGCAACAAAAAGCCTGAATATAACCAATTATGTATGTTGCAGAAGAAAAATTCCTATGTGCAAAGTATTTCACCACTGGATTCAGCTACAGTGGGAGAAATCTTGTTATATACAACCTAAGTGTGTTCTCATTTTAAGTAGGGCATGTCCATTGCTGTCAACAAACGACAAGACATGAACAGCTAAAGCAAAAGTAAAATTCTTGTCCCTCAATTTTGCGGCGATTTAAAGTATACAGAAATATTTTTTTAAAGAGATGCTTTTTCACAATAAACTTTAAAGAAAGCCCCAAACTCTGACTGCCTTAAATAGGAATTTTTTTTTTTTTT
>VWZY01000095.1:71687-84964 GCA_013399075.1 Chloroceryle aenea
TTTTTTTTTTTTGGCATAAACATCAGTTCTTAATGTGGATTCAAGCATTAGGCTAATTTAAAATTTATTTTTAAACAGCTGAGAGGTTTCTGTTTGGAAACAGCTGCTGAGCATAACCCTGTAGCTACCTTCAGCAATGTTTTATTATCTTGACTAAGCTTATAATGGTGATTCTCTGCTCTACCACTGACATCTTAATGGCTGCCTCACCAATACTGATGCTGTAGGAAGTATATGGGACTGACTTTTACATCTATAATGATATGGTAATGTGAGCCATTACAATGTCAGTGGTGGTTTATTGGCATTATGGTTTAAGATTATGAGGATATTACAATGCCATTGCAAACAAATACTGCTGTTCTTAAAATAAGCAGATGAAACACAGAGAAGTGCCAAAATAGTTGTAATATTAAATTCACAATAGCAATGTAGTGTTTGCTTAAGGCAGCCACTACCCTAAAATTCATCTGTTAGCTGCATAATTCAGCAGTGCATACTGTGCAGTCATCTGCTGGAGATTCTACAGCATCAGGCAGAAATAACAAATGACCCAGGGTAAATACATTTGCCTGTTTTGTGTATTGTAGAACTTGGCCTAATTTTAGACTCTATCAGATGGAGGATTTGAGCCTGCAGTCAGAGACTGTCTGATACCAGGGAGAATATCACTGAATTTTCAAAGCCAACAGCATATAGCAAAAAAAAAAAAAAATATTTTTTTTTTTTGTTCTGTTTTTCCAGTTTCAAGAAGAGTCTGGTTAGNGAAATTAGTTTAATTTACAAAACCAACAGCAAAGAACAAAAAAAAAAAAAATATTTTTTTTTTCTGTTCTGTTTTTCCAGTTTCAAGAAGAGTATGGTTAGAAGCAGAAAGAGCAAACAGCAGAAATCAGATAACATTGTCTGATAAGAGCTTTTGTAGATCAAAACAGCAGATCTGTGAACATGAAGTCAGGCTAGACTTCAAGTTGACCTGGTATTCACATATGACCTTGCAGTTTCCAGAGAAGGGTTTGAAAAGCAGTTGAGAAAAGTCTGTTCCCATCAAGATCCTGTTTATGTGATGCATCAGTCTTTCTTACCTAAACTCTTCCCAAGAGAGAAAATTAAAAAGTACCATTTTCAATTGACTTGATACTAAGTACTTTGATTAACACTCTGAAGGAAACTTGGAGCAGGCATCAAGAACAAGTTCAAGGAAAGACCAAAGAAATTAGTTTTACACTGACTTCATGTGTTCTGAGGGACATGGTGCTCTTGGTCTCATAAAAAATAGAAAGTCTTCATCTTCATAAGCAAGTACAGTGACTGTACTAAACACAAAGGGAGATGCACCAAGTGAGTTCCATGCCCCCGATCCAGTCCTATAAAAGTTAATTTTTTGTGGCTTGGAGCCACCTTCTCTCTCTCAGTGGTTTCATATCTCTGGTGAAACACAGGTGGTGTGGGAAATCAGAGCTGATGAAACTATCTCAATCCTGAATTTGAGGACAGAATTAGTTCTGCAGAGTACTTCAGGTGCAACAGGAATGAAGGCAGCAGGAGACAGCAATCATTATCATGTACCGTGATGTATGGTACAAGTGGCAGAGGATTCAGGTGAATATTTGATGTTGAGCCTAATGCCCTGTTATCACAAAGCTCTGAAAAATCCTGCCATAGAACTGATCATTACATCTTAAAAATAGCTGCTTATTATCTGTTACTTTTACCCAGAGGTAATACCAGAAATCCACTCCTCTCATAGTTAGAAGCCTCTTAATTTCTGTATGAAGTTTATTCAAGGCCAGTATATGCCTATTGTCCCTGATCAGCCTTGTATCTCTGGAGATAATTCTTGTTTCTCTAGGAAACATAGATTCATAGAATGGTAGGGGTTGGATGGGACCTCTGGAGTCCAACTCACCTGCCAGAGCAGGATCACTCAGGGCATGCCACACAGAAACATATCCAGATGGGTCTTTAGAGAAGGAGACTCCACAACCTCTCTGGGCATCCTGTTCCAGTGCTCTGTCACTCTCACAGTGAAGTTTTTCCTCATGTTGAGGTGGAACTTCCTGTGTTCCAGTTTGAGACCATTGTCCTTCCTCTTATCACAGGGCACCACAGAAAAGAGACTTGACACCCACCCTTCAGATATTTGTAAGCATTAATAAGATCCCCTCTCAGTCTTCTCTTTTCCAGGCTAAACAGCTCAGGTGTCTCATAAGAGAAATGTTTCAGTCCCTTAATCATCTTTGTAGCTCTTTGTTGAACTCTCTCTCTAGTATTTCCCTGTTCCTCTTGAACAGAGGAGACCAGAACAATACTCCAGATGTGGTGTCAGTAGGGCAGAGTAGAAGGGGAGGAGAACCTCCCTCAACCTGCTGGACACACACCCAGGATTTGCAGAAAAGTCATATCACCTCTCAGCCTTGCAATAGCAGACTGCCATGGTCAGGCTTCTTCGCAACCTATCACAAGATGGGCTTTCTGTCCTTTGTTCACTAGTGAGACCTTCAGGATTAATTTCCCTTTCTGGAGCTTGACCCTGCTGCAATATTAATATATTCTCAGATTCCTCTAGTGTCTTTTTATTGTTGCAATATACTGGCACTTCACAATCACCATGTGTTTAACCTAATATAGCCAGGTCTTTCTTCTTCTCTCATATTTCTAATAAGGGAGCTCCCAGTGTTTCTTTGAAACTTTGTCTGTAATAGAATATTTTTACAGGCATGACTTTCATGTCTACCATTAAATTCTCTCTATTACTTAAGCTTTCAAGGTTACATCGTCCCCACGGTGTAACACTGAGCTCTGGACTGTTTCTGCAAAGGATGCCTCAGCAAATTTTAGCAGTGTGTACCTTTTTTTTTCTCTGCCCTGTTCATGGATAGAATTCCCTGTGGCCCAGGAGTACATTTTCCTTTACAAACAGTGTAAACTCTCTTTCAGCTAGTTAGGTAAGCAATACAGAGATCTCATATTAAAGTCTGTCTTTTACTCTTTAATAAATAATTTTCCATTTGACATTGTGGCTTATACTTTTCTGAAGATGCTTGCTAACTATGTGTGTACTGTCTGGAAAATAACATACGATATCTAAGAGTTTAACATAAACTGCTAAGCAGTTGATATTAACAAGTTGAACTATTTTCAGTCAAGTGAAGTGAAATGCCATATGGCACCATAAGATCCATGTGTGGACAAGCAGCTCTAGCCATGTATCTGTTAGGAAATACATAGTCTTTGAGTTAATCAAGTCAGCAGTTGACATTTTACCACAGAATTGTTTTGGGTATCCAGAAAATTTGAATAATATCGAGGCGCCATAAATCAGAGGCACTTTGTGGATAGCCTGTTCTGAGGCTGAAGGAGGTGGTGAAGAAGCTTTTTGCATCATTCACCTGTGCTATAAGGGTTATCTCAGGTTCTGCTTACCTTTTAAAATAGATACGCTTTTTCTAGTTTTTGTTTTGGGATATTAAAGGTGTTTCCAAATTACTTATTACAGGGGAAGTAACATCAAGAATAAAACCCCCAAAGAATACATAACATTACTTTTATATTAAGCTCACCCTTATTCAGGTTTATGGCAAATAACTGCAGGATTTTAAGAACTCTGTTCAGCATGGAAAACCACAGCAGGTCAGCAGCTATTTGTTACTCACTGTATGCACTCAGCTTTTGATTCTTTGCAGGTAACAGTCTTCACAAATAGTTTACCACCATCAGAAAGGTTATGTTAGTAACAAAGAAACAGTAGTGTTCATTGTGGGCTTTGCCAGAAGAAGCATGTGTGTATTGACTGAATCATCATAGAGATGCCTGACCTGTGTAAAAGGATGGTCTACCCAAAGCACAAGACCTTTTCATGGTGGCTTGAGCGAGATCTGAGGATTGCTCTGGAGATTTCTGCTTTGCAGTCTTGTTTAAAAAGGAGTTAAATACTAGGTGAGAGTTTGTGAGGTTGCACTTTTCATCCTGAATGGATTATGATATGATTGGAAATTAATCCTGAACACAAGAGGTATTGAAAAGATTTGTGAGCAGGCACCAGTCCTCCCTTGTGTGTCATGTTTTTCCCTTTGTCTTCTGCAGTGGCTTTCAGTTCTTTAGAGATGTAGACTCAGTTGATGTGTGGAAATCCATAGACATTTCCCATACACTTGTCCTTCTACAGCAAGTAGAAATTAGTTTTTCTTGCTTATCTTTTGCAAACTCCTCAGAAGGTGTGCACAGACTCCTGGAGGGTCTTCTAATCACTGGCTGAGCTGGCTGGGAATTAGGTTAAAGGGGCATTGTGGAGAGGAGCAAAAGGAGAACAAATGTTGTTCAACAACATCAGAGTCCGAGGATCTTCTTTCTGGTCAAAAAATGGAAAATATACATTCAACAAAATGCCCAGTGCCACTTTGTAGTGTTAGATTAGGAATTGTAGCATTTCTAACAACCCATTTGTAAAAACATTTATGCAGCAAATCTCCAGGAAAGATGTATGGAAATGACTGAAGGAGATTCCAGAAAAAAAGAGAGGCTCAGAGACTAGAATAGGAAACCTACTGAGTGGCATAATATGCCTGGCATGTAGATACATATGCATAGCTCCTCATCAGATCTTTCTCTTTCCCTCCATCTCAGCAAGGGGTAGCTAGTTATCTCACCCTCTGACCTGTGTCTGTCAGCAGGCTACTTGGCACAGGCAGCTGGGAAACTATTTCTTCTCTGCAATGGGTGAGGTGGATATGGTACAAGGGACCGCATGACACAATCAAATAAAATGCCCAAGCAGAGGTAAAAGCTTGCCTGCCATGACTAAAAACATCTTCACTGGTTTCTTTGGTCCTTTTATCCAGCTGAGAGAAATCAGTCTGAGCTCTGTCAGCTCAGCTGGAGGCAGTGACCATCAGTGGCATATGCTTCTGGGGTGCCAGAACCCTGCCATCCTACTCATTTCTCAGTAAAACAAAACTCTGGACTTGAGAGCTTATGATCTCTTTGCAAAACCCCAAGATGTCACTAGCATGCAACCACATTTTCACAAGCAGCATTTACATTTCGAAGTGTTGTTAAATTGCTCTGCAAACCCATCAACAACATATTACAGGTAGCTGTTTCAAGAAAATGAAACTTCCTTGAAAAAGTCAGCTAGCATGTCTTTTTTCCGGAGTGAATTGGAGAAGTTTAGTAATTTTAAGTCTTTACTGTTTTAGCAGGTCTGCTCAGACTGCCAATGCCAAAGCTACTTGCAGGGCTCCACAAACCTCATCAACAGAATCTAGCTTGGGAAAATATCAGCTCATTTCACATACCAGCAGGCCACAGTAAAGCCATTGGACACTAAAAATTTTCAATAAATACCAGATTGGATTATATTCTAACTAGTGACCTGAAGGTCAAATACCTCAGCACTCCTTGAGAGGATCCTTGTTCTTATTACTCCAGTGGAGAATGTAGGTATAATCATATTCTCACATGGATAAGCATGCACAAATACATCAAGAGCTCAAAGTAGAAGGTCAGCATCCTTCTTCATCCAGGATATGAAACATCTCTCCATGAGAGAGTGTGCTACCTGGGGCTGCCAGACCCTAATTCACCTGACAGAGAGATGCAGAGGTCAGACTGTGATGGTAGCTGTTTTGCTTGGGCATAGCAATTACCTCTCTCCATTGATTAAATAAGGAGCTGAGGATTTTCAATTTGGGTCTTTCAAAGCCTTCCAGAGGAGAGGATGCCTGATTCTATATAATTCTAATATGGAATGACTTTCCAAATCCCTCAAGATCACTAGTGTTGCCAGTCTTAAAAGGAAAATCCCTTTATATTTGACTCCTGAAAGCCTTTGAGAGAGTATTTTGAGGTAGAGTTGTCATTACATTAAGAGCATTCAGAAAAAAACCCCAACATCTTGTCTGTGATAGCTAGCAATTTGTCTTGCTTTTATTTTGTATGCTGTCTTACTCATTGGCTGCAATCTACACCACAGGATGATTAGGGAACTTCCTTTGGGACTTTGGATATTTCTTATATCAGTGATCTTTTCTCTGTATTTACCTTTGGTGTATTCAGACAGCTCTGGTCTTTTACTCTTTAGTTTGATACAAAATGCTGAGAAATACTTTGTTGTCACTGGTGAGCAGGGATTTGTGAGATGGATGTTCCAGGAACAGCAGACCTAGAAAGACCTGAGCTTTCTATAGGTCTATACATTTTTAAAGGACTAAACATTCCATATTGCCTTCAGTTGTTGGGGACTTGACTCAATAATCTGTGTGGTCTCTTGCAGACATGTGTTCCAACATTCCCAGAAAAGTGTGATGCTTTTAAACATCTGCTTCATGCCTGAAACAGCAAGTGCTTCCTGTCCCTCTCATTTTAACCTATTAATTATGAGTTTATCAAATACACCAGTCTCATAAGTCAAATGGCTAAAAATTCAAGTTCCACATTTCAGTAACAGTATTAACTCTGAAGCTGGTGTTTAGTCTGGATAATGGCAGGCTAGTGAGAGCATTAACAGTCTGTGGCAAATCTTGTTAGCTCTAAATATCTTGAGAAAAGACACTAGACTGCTGATAATGACTGCTTTGTCAAGAATTATTGATAAAAGGATTTTTAAGGAATAAAATCACTCATGTGAAGCAAAAGGGTATTTTTCCTCCTTAGAGCTTTCAGGATGGTTGGAGATGATACTGAAAATTTAGGAAGTGGGAAGCTAACACTGACAATCATTTAGTTTTAGGGATATTGAGTAGAGCAGCTGGTGTGTAATTGAGATGGAAGGTGGTCTGTACTGTGTCAAAATTCATAGCTGCATGATTCTTATCCTCTCTTCTTTTTTTCTAAGAGAAAAATAAGTACAGAAAACTCTTGAAACATGAAGTTTTAATATTCAGCGATTTGAATTGCTTGAAGGGTTATGTTTCTCTTCATTGTGGCTACCTATATCAAGAAGACATGTTACCAGAGAACATCTATACTGACGGGGAAGTCTGGTTGATTATACACAGCAGTGCTTTTGCTTCCTGGCATTTTCAGGAACAATAATTAACCCCAAAAGCTCAGAATGTAAAAGCTGTGTCTGGAATGCAGCTTAAGGGAGCAGAATTGGCAGCAGATAGAGATCTTTATCTTATAGAAGTTTTCCAACAGTTTCTACATATTTTACTCTTCTAGACAACTGAGATTAGGTGGTTTCTATATAGAAACAAGTAAAATACTATCATGAACACTGTGCCCCAGAACCCAAACAAATTCTTCATCCTTCAAGCTATAGAAGTGGTGGGAGCTATTAACAGAAACTTCCTGGAGAGGGAAGATGAAAAGAAGAACAAAGCTCCTCTGTTTGAAAGCTGTTTTAGATTACCCAAGTATTATGGGGACACGCACACTGTCAGGAAGCTGTAAGCAGCCCTCTGCTGCCAGTTCAGTGGTCCAACACACAGGGAAATTCTAGGGTCTGACAAAATACTTATTCCAATGAATTAAAGCAGAGGTACCTCTTCTATTTGATCTCTGCAGTTCTTCTCCACCACTGAGTTACCACATAGGTAGCATGTCAGATTACATTACAGAAAAATCAGGTTATGTTACAAAAATTGAGGCTGCTTAAATGCATAGTTAGTATTTGTATTCAGGTGAAATTATTAAAGATTGTTTTAATCTATTAAAAGTCCAAGAGGTGGAGTTTTTGCAGCTGCTTTTCACCATGGCAAGTTCTTGCCATTTGAGAAATGAAGTCTGCATGCCTATTTGTATTTCTTCTTTGATGAGACATGCTCACTGACTGGACACAGTACTAGTGGAGATGCTTCTGTCAAGACATTTGTTCAGGATCTGGCAGCTGTAACAAGCAAGTCAAATGATTGAATGGGGCAGGGGAGCTGTGCTAAATGGTTAAAGCTCTCTCATGTCTGAATAACACTTGGCAAACACTGCCACACTCTTATTGATGTGCTTACTTACTTCCTTGAATGTTACTGGGAAAGATACATGCTCACTGAGGATCAGAAGGAGACATACCTCATCTAAAGCAGATGTCTTGTTCTTGTTGCATGTGTTTTAACACATTTCTTCTGGAAGCCAGAGAGCCACAGGCTGGCCCATATCTTCTGTATTCATCAATTCTGGAGGGGTTTCTCAGGTAGCAAGTTGCTTAAATTTTTATCTTACAGTTTTTCCTTGCTTTCTCTTTTCCTGTGCCATAGTTTAAGCATTACAACCTTATTTGTCTTTGGTGCTATTTCTTTTCATGAGAGGGGGCCAGAGATTTCTGTGTAATGTTCTCTAGTGATATGTATGAGCAGGGACTGACTGGATTGGCTGTGTAACATACAGGAATCAAGAGGGAAATGGGAAAGCTTTCTTTGCTTTCAAATGTTTAATTGTAACCATGCTCTTTTATATTATCTTTAATTTTGCTGTTAATGGTATACTATGCAGAGGTACCAGGCTACATTGTAATATTACAGCTCATTCATTGGAGGCCCATCTTTACCACCATCCCATAGTCCCTATCTCCTCTGAGACAGACTGTGAGCTCTCTTCCACATTCAGATCTGATGAACAAATTGGCCATGCCTGTTGGCACCATGGTATGTGGAGTATATATGATTTGTAAGACCAGTAGGCTCAGGTAAGTTGCAGGATCTGAAATGATCCACCCCTCTGATAGCTATGGTGTCTGCTGTCACTGGGTCTGCCTTCTCCCCTCCTACAGCTGTCAGGCATGAGGAAAGTATCCACAGCTTCAGCTCCTCTGCCTGGGGTGGCAGAAGCATGTGAGGACTTCCATCATTTGCTGCTATTTCCACACAGAAAAGGTTGAGAGGTATGGGGAGGTTGGATGAGCTGTTGCCATGCTGGGGGTTGCCGTGTCCCCAGGCATACTCCTGGGGAACCAAAGCCATGCAGAAATCTCAGTCCATCCCTGGAGGGTTGTGTGCAACATGGCAGAAGCACATTCCCAAACTCCAGGTTTCTGAATGCACATTTTCAACCTAGAAATGGGCTCAGATGAGGTTAGTACAAATAAATAGAATGAGTACACAGGTGAGCATGGTTTGAGACTATCATTGGGAACCTGTGTTCCTGCAGAGCTAGTTCCTCTTTCTAATAATAAGGGTCCCAAATCTTGTTCGTATATTGACATATTCATTAATAGTTTGTGTATATGAATAATTCACCATCTACATACTATATCTCTACTCTAAATGCAGTACAGAGCATATATTAGACAGAGATTGACCTCTACTGTGGTTAACATAAAGATTTATTGTTCCAGGAAGCTGCAGATATATTGACTTGAATCAAAGCCTGGAGGTTCAATTAAAGTTGATACTGTATTAACAAAAGGCCACAAGTCACCTTTCTTCTGTACTCTGCTTTGTGAAGGATTTCAGTTCTCTTTCTTTAATTTTTCTTTTCCATCGAGGATGGAGTGTAACTGTAATCATAAGCCACTTTCTTAGCTCAGCCTAGCCTGCCTGATTTATTTAGCTGCCTCTGGGATCCATGCTATATCATTATTAAGGGGATGCTTCACTCTAGCCTGAAAATAATATTTGTGTTTTCATCTGCACTCATAAATGTTTTTCTTTCTAAATCCATTATCTTGGTGTAATGTGGCAGATTCTTAGACCTTTTCCCTTTAACCCAGGAGCAAGCCTACTTTGAAATAATAAGATCCTTATTCCAATGTGATAAAATGGAACTGCTAATAGTAAGGAAGGAGTGGGGACAAAAGATTTTGAATTTGCCTCTTCTTTTGTCCATCAGTGTTAAAAGTAAATGAGGAAAGATCTCACAGACAGTCTAGGGGAGTATGACCTCCTCTCTAGCTGCTGCATCTGAAAATGTTCCCATTTCTCTAGTGATTATTAGTATGACCTTCTTATCCCTTCTCTTTTTCCCTTAAAAAAAAAGAACTCTCTGGTATCTTTAAACTATCAATGCTACACATTCCATTGCTAAGCAACAATCAGAAGTGCACAGCCTGGGCACCACATACAAACTTTCATCTTCAGAGCAGAGCAACTTTCACTCTGTATTGCAGAAGCTGATCCTTGAAGGATGGTTCCTGAAGTGGAGGAGCCTGGGGAGCCAACACTTAGGCTTGTTGAAATGTGCACTCCAGATCCACGATGGTGCTTTTATGAGGAAGCCTTCCTTAGTTGGACAGACACACATATGCTCCCACTCATGCACCTATATGGAAGGAATACTAAGGACTAGAGTCACATCCACAGAATCATAATAACAGTGATTTGATGATGGGAACTGCCATGGAAACAATAGTTATGAAAACCAAGAAAGAGAGGAAAGTAAAGGCCCTTCCTCTTCTTTGAATCCAAAGCCCTCCTAGCTATACCAAGGTGGAGTTTCCATGAGACCTTCCTGTATTTCCAGCAGCACAGAGCTAAAACAGGAAAAGGGAAACCAACACATGTTCAGTACGAAATGAACTGATCATGTTCTTCAAATTCTGGCTTGTAGCAGGGGGTTATTATGAAATTTACAGTTGCTAAGGAAAACAGTTTTTCTTAGTGCATGAATATAAATCTCATCAGAGAGAATTCAGTCCTAGCCACAATACACATAAAAGCTAGGGTAAGGAGCAGTATTTTCATGGCAAATAGATTTTCTTCTTGAAGAATCTACTGAAAAAGCCCCCAAACTACAGGTGACTCAATGTCTTGTACCTTCTCAGTTCTAGTCCTGGTACAATAGTATTTTCTTTGATTTAGATTCTGAATCTTTACAATTATTACACCACAGAGAGGTGATGGAGAGAAAAATCAAACTGACTCACCAGAGGGATTGTCACAGACTCAGATTCTGCCACCTGATTTTGGTTAGAGAATCCAGCATAATTGGGAAGTGAGTGCTGCATTGGAGGCAATGCAGGGAGACCAAGGTAAAGCAAACATGATACAAATATCTCTTTGACCACACTGGTGGCTTCTTACACTGCTATGAATCTATAGATGCAGTGTTAATAATATTGTCCAGGTAAAAGGCAACCAGAAGTTGAGACAGCCTAACATAAATGGGAGAGTTGCTGTAAGCAGTAGGTAGTTATCCCCATGAGGTCACTCACTGTTACACTTAGCTAGAGTGCCTGAACCTTTTAATAAATCTTACTTGAAGTTCAGATTTTGGTCTCTCAGTGAATGCTTATGACTCTCGGTGGGAACTGGTGTAAGATACTTTATATGGGACTATAGGGAAAAATTCAGCTTCTTGCCCAATATAAAGCAAGCAGGAGAAATTCCAGTACCTGCAGGACAGATTCCTGATAATGAAGGGTGTGTGATATATTGCTTGTTGTAATGGATGGCTCCAAGCAAAGTATACTCAGACTGCTTTTAAGGTTCTGGTTTAATTGCTTCATCTTGTACTCAGCTTGTGGTATATGTGGCATTCTCCAATTGTAAAGACCTAGGAGTAGATAACTGCAAACCACAGGCCATTATCTATAGCTTTTTTTCACGATGAGACCCTGCTGGACAAATGGGGACTTTTGAGCTCACTCCTTCTCTTCTGGCCATGACGAGTCCTCAGGGATCATGTGCTTGCACTGTCTCAGCTAGATTTAAAGGTGTGCTATGGTTCTTCCTAACTACACCTAATGTTTACATGTTCTGTAAACCTGCCCTTGAGAAGGCAATGCCCCTTAAAACAGGTGAAACTGGTGCATAATCTTCCTGATAGAAGAGGCTTCACAGTAGCTCTCCTGCTCCTGTCCTCTTCAAAAATGTGAATCCTTTAGTATTTAGCTCATTCTTTAAAATATGGATTGCCATAATTTAATTAAATGTGCCAGTACTTCAGATCTGATCACAAATATCCCAAACAGAATGGCTTTTTAACAACACGATGCTGGATCTGCAAGAACATTGTATCTGATTTTAGTTCAAAGGTAAGAGTCTGTTTTACAAACCACTATTCTGTTAGTAGAGTGATAGTGTTGTTTCTAATCCTAGTAACAATTTAGGTTAACATTTTAGGGGAAAGCAGGAGGGTAAATGATAAAGCCCTGATTAGTTCCTTGAAACAGGCAGGTGCCACAGCAGTTTCAAAGCCATTACCACAGCCATGTCTGGCTGAAGTACCCTGTAAGGCTCTTCTGTGTTCAGTTTTTAGATGAAAGTAACAGATTACTCCCACTGAAATCAAGGCACAACTATAATCTAAGGTAGCTGTTACCTTTAGTGCAAGTAGCACAGAGCAAAAATCATTCTTTCATCATGAGCAAATAGATGTGCTTTGCAAGTCCTGCTTCTGTGGCACAGCATACACTGGAGGCCATTTAACAAGTAACTAACACTGCTTCACACTCCCATATGGAGCTCCATTTGGGTTGCTGACCCTGGCACTGGTTTGACATGCTGGAGTGGGCCTGAGGCCATGGTGGCTCATGCAGGGTATGTTGATGTTATTAGAAGCATCTAAGGACATTAATATTCATTTGCTCATGGCTGGGTGGGCTTGCCATGGCATTGTGCAATCTTAGTTTAAAATATAGTTGATAGGGAGGTAGTTTGCTGACCTGTGAAGGCAAAATAATGTTTGTCTAGCAGGATGTGTCTAGCAGGTGTATTAACCTTTGCCAACCTCTTTACAGAAAGTGTGAGCCATAACCTCCTGCTCTAAATGTGCTGCTGTGCTTTGTGATTCCTGTATAAGAAAAGAACCCCAAAGGCAGAGATTGTAACGATGCCCCAACTGTGAATGGGTCAAATCCACAGATGAAAAAAACATGCACTAGCTCCAGAACTGCCAGTAAACCAAAAGCTTTAAAAAACAATATTGCAGGCTATTTATTTCTCGGCTCTGGAAAAATGGAGGTTGGAAGATCTCTGAACTAAAATTGTCTGATAGCATTTTTTTTTTTTGTCAGGCTTTTCTCTACACATCTCTTTTGCAATTCTTTACTGAGACTTTTGAAACAAGCAAGCTATTAGAGCCTTAACTTCTTTGTTTATAATGGAAATGCTCACTGACCCTTGACTATAGAGGTGCTCTTGCACTGTTGTAATAAATGCCAGGCACATCTAACATATGTGCGATCCAGGAATGCTCTGGCTTCTTGCCAGTGCACTACTTTATGCCTGGTATCTAATCCTGCTGTGGTAAAAACAGTTGGGGAATGAGATATAATTTGAGCAGTTTTATTTTTTAGTACACATGTGTGTATCTCAAATGCTACTTGTCTTTATATTTGAGCTGTTCCAAGGAACTGAGAGTAAAGTTTATTTAGCTCTTTTTTTTTTTTTTTTCCCTTATAT
>VWZY01000095.1:85034-107231 GCA_013399075.1 Chloroceryle aenea
AGTCTTTCTAGAGGTTTTTAGTACTCTTAATTTCTCCACTAGAAATTAGCAGGAAATGTTGTGCAAGATGTGACAAAGTATGTCTGTGAGCTCACATCTCCAGTGAAAGTGGTGGGAATTTTGCTATAGTGTTTCATGGGGTTGGACTTCTCTGTGGGACTTTTCTGCCCTGTTTGATAAGCTATGCAAATCATTGTAGCTTGGTACTTCTTTCTGACTGTGGGGAATGAAGTATCATTTAGGGTGAGACAATCTAAATGGCTGGTGTCTCTCCGTACTCATTTTCTAGTTGAAGTCTGTGCTCTCCCACTGATTCCCACATAAACAGATAAGAAAAGTGATAACTCCCCCCCTTCTCTCCACATTTTTGCCAGTTTACTGTGTTGAATGGGCTTATTGAGGTGTCAAGAAGGGGCAGGGCCACCAAGGCAGGATGTGGAGGGAAAGCAAGTGGGGGAGCAGAGGTGGTGTCTGAGGCCATTACAGCAGCTCCACCGACACACAAAACAACACCCTTGGGTAATTCCTACAAGTCAATGCATTTTCATCTGTCTTAACTCATTCATTTGTCTACAGAGTATATAGATGCCCTTAGCTATATGTCTGTTTACACTGGGTGCTTGAGGCCTGATATTTGTCCTCAGGGTGCCCCACTCCTTTTGGGTCTTCTCTGATCTGTAGAATCCCATGAGATGAGCAACCCTCAGGCTGCTGTCCATTCTGCCCCTCAGCAGCACGTTGAGTCCTCACCCTTTCTCTGACGTGTGGCAGAGCTGCACACCACCAGAAATGCAGAGACTGTGTAAACTGGATATCTGTGTAGAGGCTGGGAGGTGGCCTGTGCATTTGGTGCCATCAGGATATATCTGGGTCTTCAAGAGGAGCTAGATGCTGGATCTGTGTGAATTTCATCCCTTCTGCTGTCTATATCCACCTCACCTCCCTTCCCCTGACTTGTATCCGGGCTTATACATACAAGGGTCTGTAATCTTAAGGGAGCAGTCTGAACTGATTCTCAATGATTTATTTAATGCATATATTTTTTAACTTCCTGCCTGCTTTTGTGATATTTTTACAAATGCTGAAAATGTGTCCAACTTGAATGAGAATTTTCTAATGTGTTGATATTTTCAGTCTTTTTCATTGAGATGAAGAAGGGTTGGCAACTGTTAACAGTACCTAGAAATCTGTAATTTCTTTAAGATATCTGTAGCTTTGATTTACAACAGTACAGATGAAATAGTGTTAAATCAACATATATAAATATACCTTCCCTCATAGAATTCATAACTGTCATAATGACCTCAGCCTTGGACCTCTCCTGAAGTTTAATGACCAGTTGGGGTTAATGGTCCGAAGTTCCACCCCAGGCTATTAACACTCTCAGGCAGTCATTAATTCTCACAAAATGCTTAGGGTCTTTATTGCTGTTGCTTAAGTGATGCTCAGATGCCTGTGAATATTTACACCCCTCCTGTGGATGTAAGAAATAGGACCTGCGCACAGTATTTCAGATATCTCACTGTTCAAAAAGGTCTGAGTACCTGGTAGGAATCATTTCCACATCTGAGGTTAATGAGGTAATTTCAGCTGGGTACCAACAACAGTAATCTAAAATTGTGGTTGCTTATATAAATATATGCCTAGTTTTAAAAATCAGGAGCATAAAAGTAGACTCCCTGCCCTGACGAGATTACACCCTGAAGTTTGTGTAAATATATGCTTTAATTTATCTTTATTTAGAATAGTTGCAAGGGGTAACAAGCATATGTTTGCTGTTATACAGGTACTTCTAAATATAAATTAATGTTGATTACAATATTTTTTTCTTCATAACAACACCTTATGTTTACTGTTTCCTGTGAGATGAAATGTAGGGCTGAGGCTGCTCCAGTTCCCCACCACAGCATATCCTCTTCCAAGAAGACATTGGTTGACAAGTTGCTTAAGCGGTCAGTTTTTGAAGAGACAATGTTGTTTAATTGCTAAGTATTAATATTGAGGATGGAACCCAGGACTGGGACTGAACTTGTGGGGCACCGAGTCAAGTTTCTGTTCACTTGACCATGTTAGATGACACTTAATATTAACTGATCAATCTCATCTTGAAGACTCAGAAGTTTTCATCCCAACAGCCTTCTCAGTGGATGTTTCAGAACCTCTCTGCACTGGGGTTTGGGAATCTTCTTCTAATTCCCTGTGTAAATGCAATCATGGTCAGTTTGAATCTATTTGTACTTGTGCCAATGTTGGCGTCTAGTCTAAGTAGCTCTTCCTTTCCCTGGTGCTTAGTTACTGGTTGTGTTTACAGAATGGCATGATAGTCCCTCTCAGCTTCTATTTTCTCAGGATTACCAGACACGCCTTTGACTCTCTGTTCTCTTATTCTCTGATAAACTTGGACTTCGGAGTTGTCTCTGGCTTGTGTGTTTGTGTTATTACAGTAATTCTTGTCATTAGCCTTTATATATATATCAGTTACATGTGCTATCTTGAACATAATGCTATGAAGCATCATCCCATTTCCATTACTCTGCAAGGTCATTTAATTCTTAGATCAAAGAATTACTTACTACAAGTGAGACAGGAGCTACTGACCATCCCCTTGACAAAACATGAGAATCTAGAGTGACATTTAAACTGACACCAATTTAAACCAGAACCTTGCTCCTATTATCCAGTGTGTCCCAGCTGATGTTCATAGGGTCCTTTATTTGTCATTCTGCTTCCATGAAGTTGTATTCAGTGCATGGTTATGCACCGTGTTTGGAGATGGTATCTGTGTGGGTATCCTGTGCTCCTTCGTTCTTTCCATTTTGTTCTTGAAGCTCTTTTGATTACATTATCTATTTTCTGTGGGGTTTGTTTGTTTGTTTGTTTGGGGTTTTTTTGTTAGGTTTTTTTTTTTTTTTTTTAAATCATGGATGTCTGTAATATAGTGGTTAGACATTCTAGAGTGTTTTCCTATAGTAACTGTGCATAGTCTTTGATAAATTTGCCATAGTAAGTCATGATTCTTCTCCATTTTTTAATTTACAGATATCATTAATAGTGTCATTAAGAATGACACATATTTTAGGCTCCGATCAGTTGATTCTGGTTCTAAATCTACTGCAGAGGCTTCCTTGTGACTCACTCTAATCACTTAAATGCTAAATATAAGAGGAGGGTAGTATTTCTTCAAGGGCCTTCAAAGGGCCATTTAGACACTAAGATCTATTAACACTTCTAACAGTTCAGGCACCAAATGACCCTAAGAAGTGACTTCTTGCTGAAAAGCTTGATTAATTTTCCCAAATGTAACAGTCGGCATAATAAAAATATGATCTCAACCTGCAAACTTGTCCTACATGCCTCTTTAGACCACCCCAACAAAGTACCTGTATCTATTAAGTGTAATCGAAATAAGAATTTATTACTGGAAATATAGACACATACACCAACCAAGAAGCAAGGAGCACCCAGAAAACACATTTTTGTCTGAGATTTAGACCCATTGTAGAAAAGCATTTTGCAATGTTTTAATGTTCTCATGAAGCACTCTAGCTGCCTAAAGCCAGATCCTAAAGTGATGAGCATGGTATAAATACTTAGATAGAAAGAAGAGAAGGGAAAATAATGTACTATCAAATCAAGTTTTAAAGGACTGCCTCTCCCCTCCCCCCGCCCCTGAAAAGATGGTAATATTAGCAGAAGCAATAATCTACTGCCAAGGGGTAAAATTAATATTACAGAAATGGGCCTTCCCACAAAGAGTCTTCTAGGGAATAGTTCCACCTGAATCTTTGAAGCATGACTTTCATAGGATAAAGTCTGCCATGATAGATAGGAAGAGCTTTAAATTGCAGAAGACAGTGCATGGGAAGATGAAGGGAAACTGGCGAGACAGCCATATTACCATCACATTCCTTTGATGCAAAGAAGGTAGAATCAAGTCAGTGAGGATATAGAAAATATAGTGGGGTAGCAGTTAGCAGGAAAAACGAGGAAAAAGATGCCCCCAGATTCCAATGACTGGATAGACAACAAATCGGTGTAAATACTGTACTTAACCTTGCTTGGAAACCAGGTGAAGTGAGGAGACAGTAACATGATAGAATACTAATTGCAACCAAAGTGCCAGCACTGCAGGGTACACACTGTGAAAGGATTGCAGAAGGAATTGTCAAGATAATGTGCTAGCATTTTATATTAAGAATACAGCTGGCAGTAAAGAAATGTTAATTGATAGTGTGGATAAGAGAGGATCAGCTTGTGTCAAAATGTGTTATAGGAAAGGATTCTGAAAGAGACTGTAGTGGGAAAAGGATTGGGCTTTACAATGAACATAGGACTTGAGATTGCTTTAGTGCCGTGAGAGAGATAAGCTACCAGGTGATTGTATCATTATGAGAGACTTTAAATTTCACAGTCATAGACTGAAGACAGAAGTTACATCCATGGTAGAACTCAGTAATTTCTCAGAGTGGAAGTTGAAAAAACCCTTTTTCCAAGGAGCCATGGAACTGCTAAGACATTATAGTATTTTAAGTTGATGATGGACAAGTAGCAAAGATATTATAAAGTAGTTGAGAAAATAATATGCTATCAAGTGATGACAGTATTTCAATTTAAATGAAATGGCAGTATTTACAAAGCCAAGTTGGTAGTTAAGGTTTTTAACTGCAAAGGGGCAGACTATATCATAGTGAATCAGTCTGAAGAGCAAAGGCACTGAATTGTGGTAGAGAGCGGGTCTGAAATTTTTATTCTCAGACAAGAGATCTCCAGACCTCTCTGGAAAAATAATTCTAATAAATAGCTTGTTGAGATTTACCACAGAATCTTCAAGAATCAGAACAGATCTGCTCTGAAAAAGAAACCAGGACTTGGAGGATTGAAAGTGAAAGACCAGAATATCAATTGTGAACACCTGGGATAATTTAGACCTTGAGAAAACAAATGAAAGAGTTAAAGATTCTCCAGCCACAATGACTAAAGAAACAGAAAAAGAGTAAATATGTGATTTAAAGCAATGTTAGAGATGGCCCTCCAAACAATTAATACTTTTTCTCTGCCTCTGAAGACAAGAAGGTGGAAAACAGATACTAGAACAGGAATGTTTATGGGAACCAGGATAATGGAAAGTAGAAGTGACCCCACAAATGTTGGATCAAAATGATATGCCCAACTGAATGGACACTAGTAAGTGTCAGTTACAAAAGGGTGCTAAAGGGCAAACCTAGCAACCATAGACCAGCTATTCTGATGTGCAAGATTTTAGGGAAAATGAAAGACATGAGGAGTAATAGATGTCCAAAAATGCATTATCAATTTACTAAAGGGGACCAAATTGCAGGCTTCTTCAATAACTTTTTTTTTTTTTTTTTAATCCAAGGGAAACATAGTAACACAGTAGCTGTAGCCTATCTGTTCTGCAGTAAAACATTTCACATAATGGTTAGGTATTCTGTGAGATGAGAATTGGTACAAGGAACTGCCCAAAGGGCAGACAGTGATGGATTATACTGAAAGGGAAGCTAGCACTCCAGATTGAGGTTCCAAGGGATGGTCCTTGAAACTTTTATTAGTGATCAAGCAGTGGATGTGCACTAATTCAATTTGTTGAAGGTATAAAATTGGGAAGAACCCACCCATACCAACACGGCAAATTCATCAGGAATTTGGTTAACTTGATGCCCACAGTAACAGAGTGGAATTGTATGAACTAGAACAAAGTCCAAGATTATGTTTTTAAGAATCAATAACAAGAATGGTTGCTACCCATTGAAAGTGGGAATTAAAAAGGATAGGAAAAAAGAGGTATATTTGTATTTGTCAGTCACAGGAAGTCTCAGAGCCATTGGTGTGGGGAAAAAGAAAAGAAAAATATACTAGAGAGTAGTAGAAGTATTTCCAGCAAAGTGTATTTCCAGCACTGATGCACAGTAATATGTTACTTCGAATGAATATCCACATTTTTGGTCACCTAGATTCAAGAAAGAAAAAATCAAACAAAGTGCAGAAGAGTGCTGCATCTCAACACAACAGGAAGAGATCTTACTAACAATGGTAAGGGGCTTTTGTTGGGCTTGGTTATGCAAACAAAAAACAGACTTAGAAGAGATAGGATTACTGCCTATAAATGCACTGAGGTAATAAAACCAAGGAGGAGAAAGCTGTTTAGCTGAAAGGCCAATGTTGACACACACACAAAAGCCCAGGAATAAATTTACATTAGAAATTTAAAGAGGGCTACTATTTACCAGTGCAGTTTGTAATGGACAAAATCCTTTGTTTTTTAAAAGATGATGCTTGACAAATGTAAGAAGAGGATTATGTAAGTGGCCAGAAATACTAAAGGGCTGGATATATGGCCCAGGAAATCCTTCCCATTTTAAGCCTGGTTCTCCTAAATTTCTAGAATGAGTAAATTCTGCACTTGGATTATGATCATTGGACCTGGAAAAAAAGAGTTTTTAAGAGCTTAGTTTTGCTGAGCTTAATTTAAGCCACAATATATGCACAGAGGATTAAAACTTGCTTATATTGTTCTGGGGAAGCCACACACTGAAATTTCTCTGTACAGGGTTGAAGTCAGAAGAATTACTCCATTAGAAACCACACTTTCTGGCTTCACATCCCCTTGTGTGCAGATGGAGTGCAGAACACTGTTTCCTAGCAACTACTAAGGACCACTGGCTTTATAAATCAATCTCTGCCAGGATATCACAGAAACCACGATAAATGGGAAACATTTAGTAGTCAGAAGGCTTTCTACTTCCTCCACTTTCTGGTCTGCACAGAAAAGTCTTTTCAAGAATAGATAATATCAGCATTTCTTTATAAGTGAAGTGAATTCAAATCCTTGTTCAGGTGGCTTGTTTTTCAGCTCCCCTGGGGTACATGTCCTCATGTCCATGAATAGTCCTTCTTTAAGATATCAGTTACTGGGCTTTCTCAAAGACAAAATTATTTGAAACTTCATTTGGAAAAAAAAAAAAGAACATTAGATGCAGATAAAGAAGGATTGAATAGCATTGGAAAATCTCCAAAGAGCCCTGGGAAGAGAGGGAGTGATAACAGTCAATCAAAGCTTGCAGATGCAACTCTTCCCTTCTATACAGTAAATTAGATTCCAGTGTCATGTTCATCTATAAAAATTAAGTAATATCTGTTTGACAACAACCTTCAGTTCCTTTGATTTTTTTCACCTTTAAGGATTTCTATTAATTTCTTTGTTTTTCCTCCTCATTTTACAAGCTTCCAGCATCTTCTGCTGCTGAACTGAAGATCTGTAGGCTGAACCGAAGATCTTCCATGATGTTAGTGCACTGGAAAATCCCATTTCCTTTTGTACAAAACACAGGAAAGACACCTTCCCTGTCCAGCAGCACTTTCATCATGGTTTTGTTTCAGAAATACATGAAGAGATTTTGTCAGTCTGGTGACATCAAGGTTACAAAACAAAAGTGCTAAGAAGCTCCCAGTAATATGCAAGGGGAGAAAAAGGCTCTTCTAGAGCATTTAACAATAAATATTACTGAAGGTCTCATTAAACAAGCAGTTAATATTCTAGTCTGTAATGTGATTGTTATATGTTTCAACAGCCTGATGGGACACCCTAACTTCTATCTGTGGGAGCAGTATTGATTATTTAATTTCTAGCACAGAGTGTTCATTGTGAAATCGCGGTGTCAGTCTGAGAATGCTGAGTGTGTCGGTTTTTTCGTGAACACTAGCAGAACAGGAGAAGTAGCTGAGCTAAAGGTTACTTTCACAAAAGTTGTACTCAGGATACTAAACTTTGTGACTGATGGTAACGTTTGACAAATCTGATCCTTAGACCATGAGCTCTTTAGAGTGGGAAATTGCTTATATATCACAGAAAAGAGGCTGTGCACGTTTGTGGTGCCATATAAATAGTAAGCAGTCATTCTGCTTCTGAGTTGGAAGTAAAATTAGGAAGGGTTAACATTTTGCTTTTCAATTTATTCCTCTCTTTTTAGAAACGCTTTAGAAAATTCTTTCTTACTGAACTAATTCTGTTTTTTTTTTGTAATTAGTAATGCATTGTTGTAGACTCAGAAGATATTTCCTCTTTTAGTTGTACTGTTTATGACTTCAGCTGAATCATTCTATTTGGGGATGGGTTTACATTACACTGGCATCCCAGATTATTCTTTGCCTTTGTTGTTGTTGAGCTCTTTTGAAGAAGATATGTTTATGTCCCCATTGTTCAATCAACAAAGTATGCAATTACAAATCTTTGGTCTTCTGGTGTGTTTAGCAAATCTTTTCAGTGCACGATTTACCACCTGTGGCTTTTCTTCATCTCTGAAAGATGCCATTATCTTAAATGGCCTATTTCTAATTGCAGTGAGTTTAATTGCTTGGATACACAAGGGTCTGTGTTGGCTACTGTTGTTTTCTGGACATGTTCATAAAAAATGGGTGTCTCCATACAGATGTCTCTAGAAGGGGCAGGAATTTTACTGCATGTTTTTGCTTAATAGCAACGGATGTCAGCAGGTTTACGATAACATTCCTGGAATTATTGCCCTCCTGAGAAGAAGTTCCATTCCAGACCATCTCTATGGGAGATCTCTATAAAGATGCTGCCCTGCCATATCTCTCGTGCTTTGTATCTGTTTGAAATGTGTGGTGTCACTGGAAAACTATCTCGAGCAAAGCGTGCTGCTGCTGGTTTCAGAAAAATGTTTGTCAGTGGTGTGTGTGACAATATTTCTCTATTTTAAGAAGGAATATGAAAAAATAATTCAAAAGTGAGCCGCTCTTGTAAGCAGAAAGAATCTGAGAGCATGGTCAGTTGATCACAGTGTCTATATACTTTTTTTTTTCCCCCCAATTAATTTCTAGCGTCATCATTATCAATAGTCTTGTTAATAACTTGCAAACATTTGGAGAATGGTCAAATGTTTATGTGAATATTTATGAGTCCTTAGTGTTGCACCGCTTTTAGCGCAGATGGTCATTTGCCCCCAAATTCCTCTATGAAATGTACTATTTACTGCTCACCACTCATCTTTCTATTGCTTAAAAAGTTTGTCATCCAGTTAGAAACTGCCTGTGATGCAGGACACAGAGCAACCCTTGCAGTGGACAGCTGAAATGAGTAGCTTCCAACAAGTCATGTATAAAGAATTATTTCTCTAAGCAAATTATTTCTCTAAGCCAATATTTATCAACTGTAAGGCCTCCAGGGCACACATCATCTACTACAATGGGACTGCAAACCCTGTAAAGGTCTTTACACATTAATATAATAAAAAAATACAGTATCAGAGAATAACAAATGCTGTTTAAGAAATCTGTATTGGATAGTAGACAATTCAGAAATAGAAATAGTTATGTTAGAAACAAATTTCTCACAAGTAGGTTTACTTCAAAATAAAAATATTGCCAAATCCTTCTTGCTCGAGTCCTCAAGCTAAAGAAAAGCTTCTGAGGTAGATTATAAGATTTCACTCCATAGACTGGGAATTTGTATGTTAACAAACCAGAATGGAGTCTGCAGAACTGTGAGCTGTGTGAAATGAGCTCCAGGAAGTACTTTTAATGATCACAAAAAAGAGAAAATATTTCAGAACACAGACCTAAAACCTTTGAAATGTATTTTGGTTTTATAGTTTAAGTCTGAGTTTTGGTTTTCATCCAGCCATTAATGTTTAATGACTATAAAGTTAAAGAGAAGCAGAAAACTTTTCTTTTTTTTTTTTTTTTTCCTGGATAAATCTAACACCCAGGGAAGTCTTCTGCGTAATTTAGGCTTGTATTGTAACTACTTACACACCATATATTGACCATCAGATTAGGTATGCATGTACATTTCATCCTGCCTTTACAAATGGCAATAGTTAGTCATATTTAATGAATTAGGTATATCCTATAGTTTATGAGCTGGTTTAGGTCTGTTAGATTTATTCACGTGTCTTTGCAACAAGGTAAAAGGCAAATTTTATTTTACACTTTTCTAATAAACTTCGAAGCCTTTGTTACCTCAGATTGATTTAAAACTGTGGGGAAATTTTGTAATTGGAGATGGCAAGAGTAATCAATCAGGATTTTATGAGTCTTTCAGAGAGCCAGGACCCCCAGACAAAGACATTTAAATATGATCACTTAAAAGAGTATTAACTTCAACCTTTGCCTTGACAATCCCCTGCCCCTCCAAAGGAACCTATGGTATGTCAGCCTTGTCCTAACTGTTCTGTGGAGCTAATGTTCAGAGATTTTTGTTTCCTTTCTTTCAGATGTTTGACTGGAAGACAGATAGCACCTGTGGTAGGGAACATTAAGGTCAAGATCTGGAGGCCTCCTGGGTCAGGCAGCTGTCTGGTTTTCAGGCTTTCTCTACGCCATCCAATTGTGAGGTGAATTCCCAAGGGATTGCATTAAGTCAGTTTTTGTAAATGAGCTGGATTTGTGCTCTTGCCACCACTGCCCCTACAAGAGACAAGCTCCTTTTCTGGTATGTACCTGAGACCAGCACTGAATAAAATTTCTTATAAAATGATGCTTCTGTCATTTTTTTTCCCAGGACTTCAGTTTCTAAAAAATGAGTCAAATTAATTGCCTAATTGAGATGCCCTGGGGAACCACAGGTGTCTGCATAGCATTCTATGACACAGCAGCAGCTGGGGACCCTCTCCTCTGGAGAGGGGGGATAACCCAGGGTATCTCAGACACCCCCAAACATTAAGTCCAGGTAACTGCTCAGCAAAGGAAGGGAATTAGAAAGGCTCTGTTTGGTTGGGTTCCTGTTACGTGGCCCCTGAAAACACTTGGGTGTCTGCCTTGGGGCAGACTGAATTACCCTCTGGGCTCCCAGGCTCTCCTGCCTAGATCTCCAGGGACTAAACATCTAGAGGATATTTAGATGCCCAGGAAATGACCAAACTCTGCATTGACTCCCCATGTGTCTATCACTGGAACCTGTGCTTTGCTCATTTGAACTCCTACAGGGTACTTCTCCGAGATACTTAGAAAGGCCACAGTGTTCCCTCAAAACCATAATATTTCTCCATTTGGTTTAGGTATCCACATTAGGGATCAACATCTATGGAGTGTGTCTTAGTTATAAGGCAATTTGTCCTGCCTCATGGCTTCAATTCACCCAGTTCAGTGTATCAACTATGTGAGACATTCTTATGAACACCAACATCAGCAGTAACCTTGCTATTATTTGAATTGCCTAACTCTGTTCTCCATCTTCCAGGGCCCAGAAGGTGATGTCTGTCTTAGGCTGAGGACAGTTGTGAAGGCTGCAGGAGCACACTGGATACTAGGAACGTGCACATGGAATACGCAGGTACTTCTCATAATAACAATGTTGTTTACTAAGAGAAAAGACATTGTCTAAGGCTGGGGCAGCACACTGATGGCATCCTTAGCTATGCTGATCCAATTGCTCTGTATGCTGTCAGGAGATGCACATGAGGTGGGGGAGATAATGTATTGCGCCCAGAATAGTTGCTGCTTCTGTATAGCCTGGCAGAAAATGTCACCTTTCTCACTAGCTTTCTCACAATTCAACATACAGAGCCAGCATGAGTTATTTTTGTAGGAGCTTCTAAACCCTGCTTTGGTTTCACACAGCCAGACTGAGAGTAGGACCCATTCCCATTTGACCCACAATTCTTAACAGATTTTTTTTTTTTTTACTGCAGTTTTGCATAGAAGAGGTAAAATACAAATCTATCAATTTTTTAAGGGCAGGAGGTGAAAAGGCAAAGCAAAGATCAGTTTGAAGCAGATTTTGAATTCTCTTGAATGCTGCACAAAGGCAGGGTTGGAAAGAGGAAAAATGTCAGATATTTCTCACATTGTTGGTGCAATCTTAGTCCCACTGAAACTAGTGGAAATCTGATTGTTTTAAGGACCATTGAACCTGGACATGCTGAAGAGCAATTAAAACTCAGTATTTTTCACAGAAGATGATCCTGCCCTGAAGCCAGCAAATAAAAAAACAGGGGCTAGTAAATCCTTGCCTGGAAAACAGTGGCTCTCTGCTTATCAGCCCTTCAGAATTCCTGCTTATCAGCACTAGGTTGCTGCTGGACTCTTTCAGTTCTGCTTGTTAGTGTTTGATCAGTGACTGCTGTTGTCCAGCTTTAATTATGCATGAAACCCGAACAAGGAGACAATAATGGATAGAATTTCTTCCATTGTTTTAAAAAAAGGGTTGTATAATTTTGTGGGAGAACAAGAGAAAGCACAATTACTGTCTTACTGTCAAACAAAAGAAATACAACTAGATTTGGCCATAAAAATAGGTCTTTTTTCATATTTTTAAACTTTTTTTTCTTGTTGATGCAGCTTCTTTTTTAAACAATCTCCTGGTGAGGCAGATAAGCTGTTAATTCTATTAATGTTGTTATCAAAATTGTTAAGGTAGCTGAAGCTTCCAATTCAGTGATTTATTATCCTGAGCAAAGTAGGTAGAGTATGTCTTTCATGTTCTGTAATCAGCACTAGAAGACCATTAGACTCAAGGAGGAAACTTTCTGTTTACAATTTCTACTTGAATGAAACTCTTGATCAAACAAATGAAGTGTCTTTTTCTTTGACTGAGATCACTTTTAAATAATAAAGAATCCAAATAACAAATTTACATCTACCAATGTCCACTTGTGTTGAAACAAGAGCCTATACAAGAGAGGTCAGAAATGCATCAGATATACAAAATGCTGCTAACTCTTAAAACCTTACCACATACTCAAGCTCCCCAGTCTGAAGCAGGATTAGCAGAACCAAATCTAAATCTCCTTAGTATATGCTTTTCAATCCTCTCACATCAGGCATTTGCTAATATAACTCCACTGATTTTACAAATGTACATCAATATTATCACAGGAAACAAGGGAACATACTTAATAGCTCTACTGGGCACATCTGAGGGAAGAAACAAAATCCAGAAGCTTTGAATATCTTTCTTTAAACTTCAGTTATATGGAGCAAACAGGTGAATGTTTGAAGATTCTGCCAGGTCTTCCTATGTAGGCATCATAGTCTACAAGAAAAGCCTTTGGTTTGACTATTTTGGTTATGCATGGACAGGCATGTGATCAGGTCAGAACTGCTTCAGCACAGTCATGTGGGGATTAGTCAGATACAACTGTTATTTATATTATTCCTGCCAGATCGCAGGAAACAAACACTGATGGTAACTGCTTGAAGTCAGAAATTGGATGTTATCAGTGCTTGGCATTTCCTCTGGGACTGGGGAAAAGTTCAGGAATATTTGTTGAGATCCTACTGCAATTGCAAATATAATTGTTAACATCCCCTCCAGATACTGATTAACCTCAGAATCCTGGTTTGTGTGCTTTTGTTATATGATGAAACTGAATAAAATCCAGCCAAACTTGGGCTCATACTCCCTGCACATGTTGGTGCATGTGTTGGTTGACCAATTAAGTTCCTTAAAATGCATATGGGCACACTAAATCTTTGTTTGTCAGCGAGGAGTAGATAAAAAAGTAAGATTTTATAGGGTTAGTTCTCTGGATAGAAGAATGTTATTGACTGATTTTATTTATGTCTATGATTCACACAAGGGATGCCTTAGACTTTGGATATTCTGTATATACATGAATCCAATCTATGTCAATTGGAGGAGATGTAAAATATGATCCCCACCATTTGCGGTCACATAAAGACCACTTTCTATAAATCTGCCGATGTAAGTTTCTCCTTGCCTTTACAAGTGGCCTGTTTTAACATTATCTTTCATAATCACAGTTTCCTAAATTATTTCCCAACATTCTCATTAAAAGATTCCACGGCAGTATTTTGCAATTATGAAAATAAAGTAATAAAAGCTACATTTGAATAATGGTGAAATGATTCCTGTACATGTATCAGTTTGGGACCTGTCAGATGAGAGGACCTCCGATAATAGAAGACAGTATTTTTACTACAGGTAATGTTTTTAAGGGGGTGGTATTACCATTTCAGAAAGTTCTGAGTTTTGACATGCAATATAACCACCTTCTGTTGGTATCTTGTATTAAATAAAAACCCTTTTAAGCCTATAACACATTCTCTTCTTAATGTGATCTACATCAAAATAGAAAATTAACACTTTAAGAGTTGAGAGAGTGTAATAGTACAGATTAAATTATTCTCATAATTCTTAGGGAATTTTTTTCCCCGAGTCTCAGTGAGGTGAATGCAAAGATGAAATTATCTTTTACAGTCAACATTACTTAGAATCTTGAGGTCTTTGCTGTATTTATCCCCCTGTACTACCAATATACAATGATTTAGACTTTTGTTTTGGCTTTTAATCTTTGCTCATATATATACACCTCCAAAATAAAAAACAGTGGAGTATACACACCCATAAATCTGTCCAGACTTCCACTCTTCTGAGATATTTCACAAAAGGCTTGACACCTGTAATCAGAACTAGGTTTGGATGCTGCCTTCAATTCATTCAACAAACACCTTTCCCCTCTCCACCCCAGCCCCACCGTGCTCCCTTCTCCCTCTTTGGTTCATTTTTAAGCCTAAAGGTTGCAAGGAGAGAAGTTGTTTGAAGCTGCCTGAGGAAGAAGCCTGGCAGTCTGGAGATGCATTATTAGACCAAACATTACTTATGCTTTTTTTTTTTTTTTTTGCACCAGAAAGCATGCTGATTTAATATATTTCATGTACTTGTGCTGTAGTAAACATTGCATATTTTCCACTCTTCAGAGCTTCCCATCTCCAAACGCTGCAAGACACTTATTCCATCTTTTCAGCTATTGCCTTCTCACTGTACTTTCTTAGCTCTGCTCTAGGGAGGTTTTGCTGGACTGATTAAGTCCGGTGTGAAGAGGCCTTGAGGCAACCCAACAGCTGCCTGCAACTACTTAAAACCCGTTTCAAAGATGATGAGTGCAAACTTTCCTCATGAAATAGCAAATGATAAAATACGGGCAGTGGCCACAAATCAGTGCTCATGAAGTTCAGTCTGGACATTAGGGAAACATCAGAAGATCACTGAAGTGCTGAACACATCACCCAGAGAGGCTGTGAAATTTCTACAACTTGTCTCTTAATACCACGAGAGCAGAAGTATGAACCAGTACCTTAGCACAGCACCTAGCACCGTAGGCAGGAGGAGACCACCAACACCTCTAGGCCACCTGGAGGCACATTACCATGCCAGGACAGTGTGGTTGGTGGTAGAAATGGTAGTGGTGAACATGTGATCATTCAGACCAGGTGGGGTTTTAAAGGCTATTGTATGATTCACAGATTTATCTGTCTGGGAACAACAGGATTGCTTGCACATAGTTTATATTTTCACAGGAATTTTCCTTTCACTCTCACTTGTCTGTATTTAAGTAGCATTGAAAGCAAAGAAAGGGAAAAAAAATAAAAGTATGCTATGCAAAGAAAGGTAGCATTAAAACAGCATTGCGATTGGTCTGGCTAGGCAAATTCTCAGTTAAGTCAATGTTATGTGATGCGTTCACTATGGAGAGTTCATGCTTTGAAACACAAAAATTACCTCTGTGTAATCTATTTGTGCAGCTCCATTGGTCAATAATTCCTATTTAACCCAGAGAAAATGTCCCACTTGAAAGGAATGATTTCAGTTTAGTTAGTCTGGATTTGAACAGTGTATCTGAGATCAGAACCTGGCCCAGAGGCTATAGGAATAAATGGAATTGGGAAAATATATTGTTTTGAAAAGGAAAAGGTAATTTGATATACTGGGCAGCAGGAGAACTATTACTATGATTGAAGACTTTTTTTCCTTTAAGTTTGTGTTTGTTGGATATATTATTTATTGCTGGGAGATGGTAGATTATTAGATTTTTCAAAATCATTTTGGTATTTGATTATGAAACCAAGTTGCCCTTTGAGACTTCCCTGGATATAGTGCATTTTTGTTCAGCACAGAAATTTCATTGGTTTGTGTTCTTTAGAAAAATAAACACATTGTTATTATCACCAATACTGAAAAATAAGTTATATTGTATTGCAAAATGTTTTCTTCCTCTAAAATGACAAGTTCTTACTCTTTGAAAGGTAAAGGTAAAAAGTAATCACAGATGCTATGTTTTTTCTAGTTTAGGAAATTTTGAAGCTATAATTAAATAACTGACTAGGTGTTCAGAGATTTCTTCCTATTCTGTGTTTTTCAAAGTTGTAATTTTCTTGCCACTTCATTATTTTTTTCAGGCTGCTTATTCTGTATCTGGTATTTTTCTTTGTATTTGGTCATACGGTAGTAGGTTTTGCTGTAATGGCCTAATTTTAAATGACAACTTACAAATACCACTAGATATTATTTGCGATCACACAATAAGCTTTTTAAGTTCTTGCCAGATGGAGCAAACAAATCATTAGAAGTTACCCGGCAGACACCAGTGTCAGAGCTCCATAGATTTATCTCTTTCATTTGCCTTTGGGTGAAAAAAACGCAGAACATTTTCTGTCAAAGCCTGTTTTGACAGACCTGGCCAAAAACATGTTGATGAACAGTCTTCTCTCAGAGACCAATTTCATTTCCACTGAAACAGTCTGTGACAACCCATCCATTTCTAGCTTGCTTTTTTTTTTTTTTTTTTTTGTGGGAAAATTTTGAAATGATGAAGTTTGACTTTCCCATTTTGTTTTGTGGGGATTTTAAGTTCATCCATTTTACTTTGCAGCTATAGTGGCCTAAGAGTGTGCATCCAGTCATATATCATTGCTCAATGGACATGTAGCATCTGGCTAAGCCATAGGAACTTGATTGTGTGTAATGAGCTCAGAGCCTTTGTCTGTGGTTTTGGAGGATGAGGGATTGAACTGGTTTCTTCATGGCTAGCCAGCACTGACTGTCCATCAGCATTCAGGACTTGAAACATTTTACAAACATGAGAAGGTCAGGTCCTGTGTGCTTGGGGAAGGGGCCTGACCATTTGCATTGTTTTCCACCATATCACTGCTTGGTGCTGGAGCAAACCTCATGTCTCTTTGAGTAAAGTATTACTTATGTGTTTTCCCCAGTTTTAGGTGAAATTACAAAGAGGCAATTTGGAACTTGCTGCTCCATCATTATTTGGGAGATTACACATCAGCTAATACCATGTCCTCAGTTAAAATGAGTTTTCCACAATCAATATGTGAAAGAGTTCCCTAACATGAGATTGCATACAGACAAGGATCTGGAAACTTTACATTTATTTCCCTGTAAGAGAAAAACTGATAAACCTCGCTGTTTGAGGGTGAGCAGTTAAAGCTGATTCTGAATTAATTGTACTAGCCCTGAGCAGTCTGCTGGCACCAAGGGAGGCAGGAGAATGATGCTGGCAAGCTGTCCTGAGCAGCAAGACAGTGGTAATGTCAGACCGTGGGGACAGCTGTGAGCAGGAGGGCCTGAAGAGATGCCACATGTTGGACTCTGGAGAGCCCTTGTGATGCTTCTGTCACTAGATACAATGGGCTGAGGTGCTTGTGTGGCCCTAAGCCTAAGTCTCTAAATCCCTCGCAAGGCCAGGGGGGTCTCTGACTAGACTGTTTTCTCCCCAAAAGCAGACTTTGCAATCTGTTCCATGTTCTGTGTGTACGTGTTTGGAGAACAATCAGAGTGGAAATGGTAAAAGAATGGGCTAAGGTGCTACTTGCATGTAATGTTAAAGAGTCCTGCTATCTCTTTATCTATTTCTAACCAGATGTGAATTCATGTAATATTTAAAGAACTCCTAACCTTTGATACCAACAATCATTTCATTTTTCAAATATATTTATAATGAAAGTTTCAGCTGCCAATAAATCTTTTCCAAGAGGCAGCAGGTACAGAAGAGAAAAGGAGAGATAAAGGCATTGGAGAAAGATTACAAGGTCGATAGCAGAAAGATCTGCAGTCAAACTTCTGTATTTACACTAAAAAAAGCAGGGGTGGCATTTGTTCACAAGATCTTCATCGGTTCTTTGTCATTTCAGAAAAGAATTATGTGCAGCTTCTCCCAAGGCACCTCTGCAACTGGACATTTCACCCCAGAATGTGAAGTGACATTATCACAGAGCAAAAGAGAAAAGGGAAGGTGAAAACTTGGAAAGAAAACACAAGAAGTGGTGAACTGAGATAACAGCAGCTTCACTCTTATCCTGGCTCTCTGATCTGCTGTTGTCTACTCATCCGACCCCCAAAACAGGCCTACCTCAACTTACCTATGGTGCTTAATCACTTCTTGCTTTATTCTTTTCCTGATTGCTCCCAGAAGGCTACACTGTCAGGTGTTAATCTAATTGTTACTGCTGATGGTGTGTCAGGGTGCTGTGTCGAGGGACAGGGAAAGGCTGTGTGGGTATCTATGTCTGTGTCTGTATCTGTGTCTATCTTTACCTATTATACCTATTTCTATTCCTAAACATATGCCTATATCAATATTGATATCTATGTCTATCTCATCTGTATCTTTATGAGATTAGCCCTGCTTGTAAACCAAATAACAAAAAGATGCTTGTGGCTGATATAGAGAACAAATGATAAAGGCAGGATCTGCTTCTGACCACCTGTGAGGCAGAATGTTTTCTATTCACCTCTCTCAGTAGCTGGTGGCAGTCCCTGTACTCAATACAGCTTTCCTAACCCAGGACTTAGTCCTCTTCTGAGTGTGGCACCAGTATGGAACTAATTGGACTCGTTTCCTTTCATGACACACAGATTAATTGCTTTGCCTTCCTCTCTCATCCCCGCCTTCCCTAGTTATGATCCCCTGCACCAATCCTACCTTCTTATTCTACTGATCCCACTGATACTGCCACAAATTCATTAAAGTGACTTCCTATTTAGTTCCACTTTTCTGGCTGTCAAATCAAAGCAGTGCAGTGAGTTGAGTGACCCCTTGCTGATTTTGCTATGGAGTCAGAATAATATGTGATAAAAAGATATCTGATAATAGATAATCTGTCTGTCTATAATTACAACATATTGCCCGGTGATACATCCAGTTTAGGCTTGGATGCATGTGCAAAGGAGACTTATTTTAGCAGTGGGTACCCATCTTGTTTGTCCTTTCTCTCAGGTGTTGATTGACTGTCTGAGTTACCACTGTCACTATGCAAGGACTGATGGTTTCTTACAGTTTTACTGAGAACTGACCATTTGTATCTGAGGCCCAACATCACATATATTTATTATTCCGGACGACCGAAGCTGACAAACTTCCTTGCAGAAATATCCTTGCTTTCAATGGAGGACAGATGTGGGGGTCTAAAAGAATCATAGTCAGGGGAGTTCATACCAAAAACAACTTGGAAGAAACTGGGATAGTTATGGCTACGTGGTTACAGCCCTGAAATCTATAGAACACTCAGTAAAGTACATTTTTGAAAATTGTTATCATGTTAAAGAGTGATAAATATGGAGTGATTTTCCAGAAATTTATCCATTAACACTTGGGAGCAAAACTGTAGGGATGTGAGGATTAGAAGCTTCAGTTTATCTTTGCTATTGGAGTGACACGTGTCCGGTCCAGTAACTATTTGTTGATGTGGGGAGGAAAACTCCTTGCTGTTGAAGTAGTGAGCACCTCAGGCTGACATATTAGCCAAAGGCAGGGACAGATTTATTGAATGTACACAGAAGATGAGCAATGGGATGAGTGGGCTTTTGCAGGTTCAGCAGTGTGACTAGCAGGCTGGATAATCCACCCCATTGCAAACACAAGTTTGCTTTTAGGAGGGAAATACAGCAGTACTCCAGACTCAATTTGGGGAAGCAAATAGTCATCTGTTATTACCAGCAGGGTTAACGAAGCCAGGATACTGTCACTGCAAATGATTTTTCTCCGTGTGTCAACACCACCACACAGAAACAGAAATGTATGTGATACAGTGTCTGCATCTGAGACAGGCTTTTTGCCTCTGGCAAGGCAGTCTTTGTCTTCACTGTGCCACCAGCCGCAGAGTGGGTGCTAGCTGGCAGCAGCAGCCCCAGATGGCATGTGTTCCCCACTTCAGGAGCTCCTCTCCACACCCTCTGGAGGATCAGTCAGAATTTAAAAGCATTTCCAGGGTGTGGAACTAGAGAACAGCAGAGGTGGGTGTTCAGTTCATGTCCCTTAAAGTTTTCCATTATGTATTCCTCCTCTAAATCTGAATATGTTTAGGATTAAACTTTGGAAGATACACCAGTTCTGGAGCTGCAGTCATTCTCTCTTCCCCACCTTCATATGTGTCAGGGCCCTCCAGAGCATGGTGGCTCTTCAAGTTTAATTATCCAATATTGTTCCAGGCTTTTTGTGAATTAAATTATGATTCTGGAAAGCTAGAGTGTGACAGAGGCATTGCAGCCAGAAACACATGGGGAAAAAAAATAAATCACTTAATTTTCCGCCCCAGTCCTATGCAGTTCCAACTAAATGTTAGAGTCAGAGATGGAACATCAACAACATTTTAAGTCTAGCTTTTTTTTTGAAGCAAGTGTAGAGTTATATGTAGCACATGTTCCAAGAGCTTCCACTGTACAGGAGACCATTACCATTTATCCCAGTATGTTCAAAGCCAGTCAGCATATGATGATATGCTATATCAGTACTTCAAATTCATAAACAAGGAGTCTCTGTAGGGAAACATAGTACTGAAAGAATTCACACTGAGATAACTTTATTTCCATACCCATCCTTTTCAATCTTGGGATAACTGGTGCTCCCTTTGCAAACTGTTATGCCAGTTAGAGACAGCAATATCCCTCCCTTCTTATAACCACTCATTTTGGTGTTTCCACAGTTCACATGACTCAGGTGAGGCTTCCTCATCTGCTTCAAAGACAGCAGGATTAATGTGGTTTGCTGATGGTTTCAGCTAAGAAACCTGTCTGTTCTTAAGCAGATAGAAAAATGCTTTGTGCTGATACCAGAAGTAGGTACACGGAGAGACAGCGGTGTCTCTTACCATTGCATAAGGGTAAGAGATGAAAACCTTTCCCAAATAGCATACATGTCTAAAGAAACCTATAGCAGAGTAAGACGGCCAACATGCCCAGAGAGTGAGGGGGGAATTTGTTTTATTGACACAATATCACATTATGTCTTTGTCTTAAGCCACATGAAAAATGCATATTCCACATAGAGAAGACCTTGCTTACTACCTGCCACAGCACATTTTTATAGAATATTCCACTACAAATCTCTACAAAAATAAGAGTTTCCCTCTCCCATGGTTAGCCTTTTCTCCATATTGAAAGAAGATCCTCATGGAAATGTTATGCTTTATTATTTTTGTTTTTCATGAATTAAATATATTACAATAGTGGCCAGAAACTGTTCTAGCAGTACCAGTGCAGTGTTAATCATTTTGTATTGAATAGCATTGACTAAACTGTGACCTGTTTAGTAGTTGTTTTGAAACAGGGTAGGATTTGCAAATTATGTTTACTACAAAGCACTTTTCATACCCACAATAAACCAAAGTGCTTCAAAATGGTGAGATCACCAATGTGGTTACTACATAGACAATATAATAATATATGCCTTGAGGTAATCCATAGGTCCACAGGTAGTCAAAGGAAGTGAAGAATTTGTTTGAGACAAAGATTAGTGGCTTAGTCCCTGAGAGGACATTCACACTTTTCAAAAAAAAAAAACAAAGCTCAGTACTTGTAATTAAAACATGCACATTAAAACAATTCCTACATGACTTTTTTATTCAAAAAGCAGAAGCTGCACTGTACAAGAGCAGTGTCTGTGTCAAAGCAGCCTCTGTTTGTTTTTGAACTGTGGGCACTGGGCGTAACCTCTCCTACATGTACAGGAGTTGTAGAGGCAATCTGTACAGGAACTGCTTCCAAAGCATAAAACCCCTCTGATGAAAGGCCAGGTAATGGATGAATAATTCAGGTGTACATGATGTACAGGTTTGAGTACTTCTGACTAGGCTGTGAAAACTACATTTTTCATAAGTCTTATACCATTTATATGACATTGGTAATTTCATATCTATTTCTTAGAAGGAAAATCACTTACATAAAAAGCAACTTAATTGTGCATTTTTTCCCCCATTAAAAGAATTCATTCCTCTATATATTTTCAGTTATGCAGGTGAGCACTGCAGAAAAAGATGTAGTTGTTCAGGAAAATATTGCAGACACCTTTTTTTGACCTCAGTTTTATCTTTGTGCTCTCATGTCTGTGTCCCATTTTCCAAACTCAACACATGAAAGGAACTCTTCAGAAAAAAAACCCACTTTTTTTTCTTTCTTTTTTTTTT
>VWZY01000095.1:107271-122721 GCA_013399075.1 Chloroceryle aenea
TATTGCATCAATCAGTCTGGGGTTTTAAAGTTTCTAAAGCTGACACCTATCCATGCAAGGAGGGAGGAAGACATAAAGAAGAGAAGGGAAAAAAAGGGAAGGAACTGCAGAAGGAACTTTCTGGAAAGCTGGAGCTTCTCTGAAATCTTATTTCCTGCTTCAAACAAACACTTTCTTCACTTACTTTCCCAGACTGGATCAAAGCAGATGGCTTTTGGGGGAAAAAAAACCACAACAGTTTTGTGTTTCTCCAGTCCCGAGAGCCTGATAATACTTTTATATCTAAAATTATCTGAATATAAGTGTAAAAACACCCTCCTCTTCTTTTTGTCTATCCCTGGATCTATTAACAAAGCACTTTTGTACAATATTACATTCTGACCCACACTAGTCTGAGAAGTGATACATTGCTTCATGAATCGTTTGACTTATGTAAATATTAACCAACTTTATTCTATATATAAAAGAAGACTGATAACAAAAGACTGTGTATTATGCAAACATTGCACTACACTTGATCACTTTTGAACTCCATTAAAACAAGCTGTGTTTTCCCTGTATGTAAAATAATTCTCTCAGAAGACTATTATATTCACTGTGTTTGGCAGTCACAGCCACATAGTAAATGATCACATTATATGCAGCATCCTAATGCTGTGCAGAATGTAAATGCTGAGAAGGGTAATGAATAGGGCAATTGGAGAACAAAATTACATTTCCCACTCACGGCTCTGATCAGCCCTAGTTAGCATGCTCATAAGTAAAGAGTTAGTTATGGGACGGTGGTTGCTGATTAAATGAGTGAAGAAACACATTGGTTTTGACCAGCAGAAGACTGGTAAATAGATGGGTGTGTGAGAGCTCCCAGTGGATGGGTTACACAGGTGAATGCTGTGTAGAAAGGGAGACATCCTTTTATTAGAGCATACAGAATAGTTGTAATTCATTGAAAGGTCTTTTCTGTTGTCAGAGCAGTTTCTCCATGCCACTTAATATCTTTCTTTCCATGCATGTCCAACAGAATTCAAATCTCCCACTTGACCTTCACAGAAACTTGCTGTAAGAGTCTTGATTTGATATATCTTTGAGATATTTAACTTCTGAGATAATGTGGAGAATCAAAAAGTCTCAGTGCTGTTCAGGGAGAGAAAAGTAAACTGACTCCATGCTATCTGGGTATCATCTCCAAAAAGACTCTCCCACTTGTGAATGTCTACTGACCTCTGTATGCAGCACCTTTTCTGTGGTGGTTGTTTTTTTTTTTTTTGGTTTGGTTTGTTGGATGGCTGGTTGGGTTGGATTTTTTTATGCTGCAGCTCATTACATGATCTTTCCAAATTCTCTGACACTTCTGAGTTCTCCCTTTTCACATTTTTAGCCAAGAACTAGCAACTCAAACAGAAGGTAAAGCTTTGGAAATGGATGAGAGTCATGGTTCAAGAACCGGGTTCATGTCCTCATCAACAGCTACTGCGCTGCTACAGCAACAAGTTGCACATCCTTTCAGATGTGATGAACTTTGCACAACCAGAAACTGCCTTTGGGTGGGTGGGGATGAAGGGAGGGAATTAAAGAACCCTGAAGAGTAGTTGTTACTCTTTTTCATCCCAGGTTCAGAAGCTGCAGCTAGTTGTGGCACTGCAATGAGTGTGATGGCAGCTTTTTACTGCACAGTAATCTCCTGCACCAATTTATTCCTCTTAAATACAAAAAGACTGCTTTGGAGAACCAATGAAATATGTGCTATAGAAGTGTAACACTGGGGCAACAGCCCTTAATGTGCACCACTCATCTGGAAGAATATTGTACTTAACCACCCTCCATAACCTTGCACTGATGGTATCGACTTAAACTGTATTTTCACAATGTAGTGTTTCCTGAGAGCTCTGCTGTGTGGAAAGAACTAGAAAAGTACATTTGAATGAACTAATAGTATTGGTTAAAATGGGTTTGTTAAACTGCATTGATCCCCATTATAGACATTCTTATTCAGCATTTAGACAGCCCTAATTCAATTCAGTTTGATTCATTTTGGCAGTGAAGTAGAGAAAACTGACTTGCATTGGTTAAGTGCCCACATCCTGCTGAATTCAGGCATTGAGCCTGTGCAGACCTTTTAGACCATACCTGCACAGATCTAAATACCTGTCCCAGGCTGAATATTGCTATCAGCTTGGGCCATTCCTATAGCTGGCATGTCAGCTGGGATTTAAGCTGAGAATGTCTTTCATGATTACCTGTTTACATGAGAAAAGATTAACTGTTGAACTACATGACTATGTTATTTCTCTTACAGACTGTTTTGCCTCCTTGTGTGAAACACGCAGCATTGTGAAGGTACATACAAATATTTTCTTGATTATTATTATAAGGGGATTAGAGTATTCCTGTAGATGTTTATAATTAAATGAATAAAACCCAAGCAAATGGTTCTGGCAGAATTTCAGAAACAGACAGACATCAAGAAACACCATGAAGCCTTCAAATATCTTGACTCAGTTATGCCATTTTGGACTGACATGAGGTATTTCTTTCTATGCCTTTACAAACACTCTGCTGTGAGACAGCTCATCTCATGGTGGAGGATGCTGTCAGAACATTCATATCACCCATCCTGGGATCACCACTTGTCCCAGCACGGATTTTTCTCATCCATTTTTCTTAGACCCTTAGATCACATGGATCACATTTGGGTGGTAGCTCTTCTTCATGTTCTTGGAAAGAGAAAAGAATTCCCTTGGATGGAGGAGATAAACACAGGAAATTAGACACAATCTACTTTCAGTCCTTTCCTTTTCCCAGTGATGGGGTGCAGAAATGTCTAAGTAGCATCATCCCTGCTGTTGAAAGAGGTTCTGAAATAGATACAGACAAAGGTGTAGGTAAAGGAAGGCCAAGAGAAGTGGACTGTGATAGGTTAGGTTACAAAAAAAAATGTAGTATGGGGCATGAAACTAACAGTTTTGATACTTCAGTAGGATTCTAGAGATCTAGAACAGCTGCTACTATGGAAATGCTATATAACTGTATGAATAAAAGTGTTTAATTTCTCTTTCTGAAATAGCTAAGCAAAATAAATCTAACTCCAACAAGCATGAAGAGATGGTGCATTTGCTGCTGAAACTAACAGCTCTGAAGTTGCTTTTACTGCTAAATTAGTAGCCGCTAATGTAAAAATCCTTACAGTCTCCAATTCTTTTTATGTTTTGTAACAATAATTGCACTGCAGATGACAGCTAATGCCAAGATGTTAACCACTTGTTCCTTCTCCTTCTGATTTGTGTAAATTAATTTAGGCACATAGATTTATATTAATATTTCTGCAGAATTATTTTCTCTTTCTAAAATGTAGGGGTTGTACTCATTTTTATTGCTGAGATCTGACAGCTACTCCTTGCATGGTGCCTTTGAATTAATGTTTCATGGAGATATATATATTCTCTCTAACTAGTGTGGGGTTCTACCATTAGACTGTACATGTTAATAGAAGTTGCATTCATACTTCCATAGAGAGTGTTCTGTATTATCATAATTTCTTGGGTAACCAAATACAAAATGGGAGATAATCTAATGACTGCAAAAGCAGTCACACATTTCAAACAGCATTACCTTAAAAGGAACAAAAGAAGATGAGCCTGATCCCGATTCCAGAAAAATCAATGGAGAGCTCCTCATGATTTTGAAAGTAAACTCACTCCAGTTCCTGATCCTTGTCTCATTTATCCTTTATGTGTCACGCTGAGATACAATAACTGACTTGACTATGCTACCTCTTCTGACTGAAAAGAGAGATGATCAGACTTTCAAACCTCTTATGTCTGCAATAGCTCCCTTAAGGCTGAGTCCTGTCAGATAGGATTCAAAACACACTTTTCAGGCTTCCCTCTTGAACTTGCTCATGAGACTTTCAACCACTAAAAAGACAAGAAAACTGTTAATAATACCATTCCTATATTTCTCTGTCTCTGTAAACACAACATTGTCCCATTTTCTAAGTAATTTTCAAGTGAGTGTGTATGTTTTCTCTTTTACAGTTTCTTGCACTAAAGTAATGGAGCAAATAATCCTGGAAACCATTTTCAAATGTATGAAGGACAAGAAGGTGATTTGGAATAATCAGCACGAATTTATGAAGGGAAAATCTTCCCTGACCAGCCTGATAGCTTTCTGTGATGAGCTGACTGGCTTCATGGATGAGAACAGTGGATGCTGTTTATCTTGACTTCAGTGAAGTTTTCATCACTGTCTGCCATAACATCCTCACAGACAAACTGAAGAAGTCTGGACAGAACAAGTGGACAGTGAGGTGAGTTAAAAACTGGCTGAGGTGCCATGCTCAAAAGGTTGTGATAAACTGTATGTGTCCAGTTGGAGGCCAGTCACTATTTGTGAAAACCTAAGACATAAAACTTCATTTTCTAGCATTGCATGAGTCTCTGATAGCATGCAAAATGCTGTACAGAAATGTGATCTGAATATGAACTGTACTTGTGATAGGCTGGCTGTAGAAGACAGTAGTGTATTTACCTGTAATATTCCATTTTAAGTAAGTTTCTCCACATATCTGTTGTTAGGATTCTCACCTTTCAAGTTGGACAGTCTCAGTTGCTGATGATTCGTATTTCAGCTTCTCTCTGTATAACTGAATTTCTTCCTGAAGATTTACTCCATTCAGTCGAAGAAGTTTCTCTTACTTGTTCATTCTCTATTAACCTTTTGTCTCCACATGGAGACCTTCCAGATTTGTCTAAGCCACCTTGCCTGTACTCATCCCTTATTGCCTCTGCTGGAATATCCTGTGACAATTTCAAGGGAGAACTGATTTTTAGTTCAGCATCTCTTGCTTGACTTACTAAAGGTTACTCTCCCAGATCAGAAAGCTCAGAAACATAATGAGAACACCTTGCTCTACTGAGCCAGGTTACTACACCATTAAGATTTGAATATTTATTTGTGGAGGACTCCCAAAGATGAGCTGGAGAGCTGTTCTGTTGGAGTTGACTAAATTGCTGCCCAGGAATGAAGTAAAGTTGAATAAATGGTAAGTAAAGTTGAATAAATGGTAAGTAAAGATTCCTTCCTGCTACATGAACTAAATTAAATTATATTGTCACATTATTTGTCAGCTAGTTGCTCTTTTGATCCAGTTAAATCTCTTCTCATGAACGCTGCAGTTAATCAGCTTTAACAGTAAATGAAAATAAGTAATTTTTTCTTGAGACCGATCCTCTTTTGAACTGCTTTTTTGGAACCAAGGCATCTGATACAGAAATCAGTGTGGAAAGTCTATTGTTCTGAAATTGAATCTGGATCAATCCTATGGGACTACTTGAGACAATATGTAGTTGCAGGATTAGGCACTCTCTCGTTCACACCCATTAGTGCAACATTTGCTGATTCTTCAGCAAATGCTGAAGTACAACCTAATGACAACATTTTCTGTATAATTTATAAAATCTATTTTTCCCCAAACTAAATTTCCAGAAGTTAACAGCTCTGTCAAAATCCTTTTAGTTGTGGTTTTAACAATACACTTCACCTTCTTCCAAACGATTTCTTTTCATTTTTCTGTATCTCAATTTGGTTTTAAAGCACAACACAAGCAATTTAAAAAAATGTGTGAAATATATACAGGTTTAAGGTTATTCAAGGAAAATCTGAAAATAAATAAGGAACTTTAAAGCATATCCCAAATAAAATGGACATTAATCTAAGGGCAAAAATATTAATAAAACTTTATGAAGAATTTAATCCTTTTGTTTCCAGGCTAAATCATAGGTCTACCTAGTTGAAAGGTGAAGATGGCTTATCTGTTAAATAGCTATTGGAGCTAGATGATATATTATGATTAATTGTAATATGCAAAGTCTGTCCCGGGTGTACAGACCTCATAAAGCCAAAGATGACACAAGTGGGTTATTAGCTCCCATCATAGTAGTAAAATAAGTCAACTTGTGATCTAATTATAATTTTATATATATATGTGATTACAATGAGTGTTCTGACAGTATGTAAAGATAGAATTTAAGTAGTCATGTTTTTATCTGTAGTCTTTAATTTGGTTTAATTTGAAAATGTAATGCTTGATTTGCCATCAGATATAGAAAATATGGTTCCAGACTGTGTATGATTTTTACTGTATTACATGTTGAGGCTGCCCCTGGGAAGGTATTTATTTCTCTCCTCCTTGTCAATAATGAATGACCCTGCATCGCAGAAACCCTATTAGAGTCTATGTTTAATGATTGCCCTAGTGATATGAGTGGCCTGATAACAAATTGAAATGTCAGACACACTATGACCCTCAAATAATATTGAAATCTGCCAGCCCCTATTAAAATGCCTTCAAACTATATTATCCTGTGGTAATAGATCAGTTACTTACCCCAACAAATATAGTTATCACATGGGACACTGCAGCATGATCCTTTTAATCAAAGGAGTCAAAAAACTGTGGAACAGTGGGTAAAAATGAGGTATTGTCATAGCAAGTCATGATGAACCTGCTTCATTAAGGCAGAAAACTGCCTGGGAAGAAAAGAAGGCTGCGATGAATATTCATACTGGTGTGTCATACTGTAAAAAGAAAGAAGTAACTTTCAGATTTGAATGAAAAGGACTTTCTCACCCTCCCCCTTTAGCTGTGTCTGTTTTAGTAGATTATTGTGTTGCATAAGCCATAAGCTACTTTTATATGTCCAAGTGCCATCCAATATGTTCTAGTGTGGCCATATGAAAAAAAAAAGAAACCCCAAGAAACAAAAAGACTTTTTCATACTATTTCCAGCAGCTCCTCTGACACTTTTACACAGAGAGAGTGACAGCAACTTTTTCCTGTTTCCAAATATGTACAATAAGGAGTATCAATTAAAAAAAAAAGAAAGGAATATTCAACATCATAATTGTAACAAGGAAAGTAAAAGTAACATCAATTGTAATAACTGAAAAGCCACTATTGCATTCTTCTGTCTTAGAAATTAACCCTTGCTGAATTATGTTAATGTGTTGATGTCACATTTACACAGCATCAATAATTGCACTTGAATTGAAGTATTGTGCATAGATTTACCCATAAGATTAGAACAATAAAGGGAAGTCTTGACAATCTCAGACAGTCTCAAGGCACTTGATCCTTTTGAAGTTAATGGGAACCTGTCTTTCTGCTTGGGTAGGTGCTGAACTATGCTTGCCCTGTGGGATTCTCTGTCCCATTCCTTACAATGGAAAAGAAGATGGGGTTAGATAGAGACTCTGCCAAGTTATAACTTCCAGGCCCTCCACTTTTAAAAGGGAGATAGGGAATTTGTAACCTTCTGAGCCAGGGCATAGCTGTGGACTAGCACTTAACATTTCTGACATATATACACTAAGAATCACAAGGACAGATTTCAAGCCTTATGACCTTCCAACTGAAATACCTCTGGAACTAACTGTAAAGGTATTCTGGTTGTCTAAGAGCATCTGAAGGTTGTATACCATAAGATACCCAAAGGCACACCTAATTGCTAAGTGGACTACTTCTGGGACCTTGTGCCTTTCTCCTCCCCGCTTTGAAATACCATACCAGCCCTTCTGGTAAAGGATTTGTGGCTGATGTCAGGCAAAGCAAGTAGCTAGCTCAGTGTCCTTCCTAGGGCAGTCCTGAGTAACGTAAGGAAGATGTGTAGGAGGTCTGTGCTGAGCCTGAGTCCAAGTCTGCACACAGCTGAATATGGGGACTCCCTAGGCTTCAATACTGCAGGATTTGAGCTTAAAGTCTCTATTACCATAAACTCCTAGATGAAAAATATAGGTAATAAGATGGTAGTGTTTATCTACTAAGGACATGTGCATGAACATGTACCACTTGAGTGGAGAAGAACATCAGTCTGCTTCTATGCCTTCCTTCCTGACCTGCAGCAATGTCCTCTAGCAGTGCCTTCTCCTGTGTGCTTTACACCCTGCCCCAGTATTTCATCATGTATCTCCTATGCTCCAGTTTTGAATGGCTCTCTAGTCAAACTACTGAATTATAATTCCCAGTTATCTTTTCTCTATAAACTATTTAAAATTACATCCCAGCACAGAAACAGTGGACACTCTAAAGCTCGCAAAATTGTAACTGACCCTGACTCATGACTACATTCAGAAGGTTGAGAATCACAACCTGTCTTCAGACAGATCCTCTGCAGGAGCTGAAAACTGTGAGAAGATTTTAGGAGGATTTTTGTATGAGGTGCAGAACCTTTGTAAAAATAGCTCTATGTTTATTGTCTTTTTATCTAACAGACCTATCTTACAAATAAAAGGATGGATATTGTATCTGCTATTCCTGCAAAATCACTGTGAGCTTCTACTGTTTTACTGGAAGCCTTAGCTCCCATCCATTTCACCTGTCATCAACAGCAATAAAGACCTGCAGGCCAAGTCAGCCCCCTTGAGATGACTGTGTAGCACACTGACTTCAAATTGTTCTCTCATTGACACCCCTGCCTCCCCCCCTTCATGTCAGTGGTTTTCCAGAGGTAAAGCCAGCTGAGCTTAGTGAATATTTCACTGCAGATGTACAAAAGGTGTCAGGTCCTGTAGATTACAGCTCTTTGCTGCCTAACTCCTGTAGAGAGAGAAGTAGGAAAAAAAAGCTAAGTCAGTTATATCTTCATTGTCATCTGTTGAATTCATATTTGATGAATTCTACAGAAATTCTTTCAGTTGTTTAACAGGCCTAAATTACTTCTGACTACCTGAAAAATACATAAAAGCTTGATTTATTTTCCTCCAGGGTTGGCTTTTTATTGCCTACAGTGAAATCTGCCCGAGGACAGAGCGAGCCGTCATGATCTCACTACCATGCTGGGACCTACACCGATCCCACAGAGATTCATTCTTCAGCTCAGTTTCCAGGAGCCAGTTGCCTTTGGAGCTGAAGGCAATGGGATCACTTGCCGGGCATCACGCATAATACAGAATCAACCTTGAGATTCCCATATTTATAACACTGAGTTGAGAAATGCTAGTGGTTTTGATTTCTCAATAAAAATTTCAAATCTACTGTGACAGAATATTTGGGACAACATGCTTTTGATAAGTTTTTCCAGCTGAAATTTGCTTGGAGACATTTTTCCATAACATGGGCTATGTTTCTCTGTAATTTTGAATGCAGAAATAGTTAGGCAAGGCATAAACAGTGTCAGGAAAATCAAGAACAGACTCATTCATGGATACAATTTTTGTCATACTATTTGTCCAGTTTCACTGACACTCGACCTAAGTAAACTTGAAAGTTCATGAAAAATATTTTGATATCTTGTTGTCATGTACCTGATTAGCTTGGTTAGAAACCAATCGTCTATTTTTGTATTCAGCATTCTGTATTAACCCACATGCTTGACCTGAATATTTATTAGGTATCCTCTAGATTTTGTCATGTAGTTCTTCATATAGGGTAAATTATATTTCTAAATGCTCTCCTGGTTTGGTAATTTTCCTTTCATCCCTGGTGACCATTTCACTCTTGCCGTATCTATTGTGAGATGGCATGTGTAACCTTTGGGCATGTACAATATTAATCCATCTTTGATTGCATTCCCCTGTGTATCCTTTCCCACAATTTTCTGGTTTTCCTCCAAAATACACTCTGAAGCAATTCAACATCTTTCTTTTTATAGTTGTGATCAGTTCATTTCAGTTTCAGTTAACAATACTGGGTCTATTAGTGTTTTGTTTTTGTAGGGTTTTTTTGTTGTTGTTTTTGTTTGTTTGTTTTCATTAAATACTGTTCTCATGCTTAGATGCTGATCTTTTAGAAGTTTTTTCTTTCATTGCTTTTTGTTTTTATTTCCCTGAATCCCTATTTGCTTCACTGAAGTAAATTTCAGAATACACAGCTGTAGCACAGATCTTCTAAACTTGGTATAATAGATATCAATGGAGGCAAAGGCTTTTTCTGTCATCACCTCTCTTTCAGTGTGGGACTGCTTCTCCTGAGTGATTTGCTAGCCTCCCCTACTCAAAAAGCATCTCACAAGGAAGATCTTTCACTCTTTCAGAGGCTAAAATTACTATACTGTAATAAATAATATTTTCTTGGTCTTGCATCTTAATCAAGACAATAGTGGGACTACCTGTGATTCTTTTGCAGGATGCTATTTCTCCATTTCCAGGCATTTGTAAGTCTTCCCTTCATTGTGTCATACTCTGTTAGCTCATGTAAGTGTCCCTCGTTTGTCACTTTCTACCATACTGAATCACCATTGTTCTCTGAGCTCACTCCACCTTGTCAGCCTTCAGACTGTATCTCAACCACCAGTGAGAATTTGCACACTAGAATCTATCTGTAGAAATTTTCTCTCACACATACATCTGAGTTAAGGTAATGTCACATATATTTGTCTTGAAGCTAAATTGGTATCCTGAACAAAACCTGATGGCTTGATTCTCTCTGTCCATGAGCCAGCGCCTCTGCATATGCAGCCCACAATTGTGTTACCCTTTTGTGCCCATCCTGTTGGGAATGCTCCTGTGTAATTTGTTGGCCACTGTTGCCTTAAGGTTTTTGCCTTCTATTGAATTTGTGGCTTCCCCCAGCCCAAGTTATTCTTCCCTTGTGGCATGCATTAGCTTGCATTTTTACAAGCTGAATCTCATTTTGCTATTCTCAGCCTGTGTTTCTCTGAGCTGCTTTATATTACATTTCGTGAACTTGACTTGTATAATATCTCCTAATTTAGCATCATCTGGAAATTTAATGAATTTGTTTTTTTTCTTACATCTTCATGATTATTAATAAAAATGGCAAGTAAATATTGGTCCTACTATAGGGTTCTGTGGCTCTGCACATCCCCCTTCACATCCATACTCCATTCCCCTGTATCCCAAGCTCTCTGCATAGCACTATCTGGCTGTACTCTCTTCTTTCAGCAGCTCCAGTTCCATTCTTTGTGTACATAAATCTAGTTTGCATATTAATTTGGTATATAACTGGTTTACCAAAATCCACATCTGTGATACAGACACCTTGGACACCAAGAAGCTTAGGAAATAAAAAAAATGTAGTCATGGAGTAAATCTCATAGGTCTGTTACCCAGATCTGATGTCATGCTTCTGTTAGATCACAGTATTGCAGCTCTGGTCATGAAATCAGTGACAGTTTAACAGGTTTTGTCTCCTCACTGGTTTTCTTAAGCGTGTGGGTTTTTACCCCCCTATATATACAAGATAGTTTCTAGTGTGGATTCAGTTAGACTGTGTTGAGAGTACCTTACACCCTGTGTACACTTATTCTTCCAGAATAAGCATATAGATGCTGCTCCACAGCAGGAGGTGAATATTGTGGTAGAAATTCCTTGTTTGTGTGTGACTTTGCTTATGTTTACGAGTTTGCAAACAGAGCAACATGTGGCTGAAAATCCACTTTGCTAAGAGGCATGGAATGCAAACATACATGGATCTTTACTGGCAGAATAAACTTTTTTCACAGACGCAGTTTTCAGAGAGGTCCTATAGGTTATGGCAAAAGAACGTGGCAGGATTTTTTTTCTTTTTTTCTGTTCTTTTTTTTTTTTTCATAAGATATTTCTTTCCAAGAAGGCTATATGCAACATTAATAGGTACTTAACAACTTCTTTCAATAAATGTACCACTACATATTTAGGCCAGTAACTGACAGGAGACAAGACATGGTAAGTAATAATCATAAAGTCATACAAGTACTAGGCAGCAGTGAGAGCTGCTTCTGCTCCAGCTACTAGCATTAGGATCAGACAATTTTAAAGCTGTGGAAAACACAAAAGAAAGAAGAAATGGGCTGGAAAGCAAGAAAAAAGGCCAGGCCTTTTGTTCATTTACATCTTCATCAAAATGCATCCAGTTTTCTGTTAAGCCCCAGACTACTCACATGCCTTCAGCAAATTAGATAACCTCTCTAAAAAGTGGGTCTATGACGTAAAAATGTATGAAGCAGCTTGATAGTAGCATGGTCAGGCAGTAATTTTAATCTGAAGCTGTCTGCTAGCTCTTGCAAAGTAAATACAATTTATAGTAAAAAAACTCTTCCCATTTCTAGGTAAGTGAGTTTTTACAAAGGCAATTTGTGTAGAGTTTACATTCAAATCATATACAAACAGATAGGATTCTAGGTACTATCTCAAAAATATTCAGTCCCACAGACACTCTCCAACTATGGTGCAGATTGCTACATCAACCAAATACTCATGACTGGTGAAAAGTATAACAAGCCTCATAGTCTTATGTCTGTGTAACTCTTCAGCTTTCCTATTTGTTATTCTGTTGTGAAAAATAGATTAAAACTCAACTGTATATTTGAGTCTCAGGCATTTTTGTGCCTGGTTATTTTTAAAACATCTTTTTTTTTGCTTGCTTTCTTCCCTATTTTTTTCACATTGATATATTTATAAGTATGCTTCTCTTTTCCTCTGTACCTGCAGCTGGCATTTACGCTTACTTTTTTCTTTCTCATCTGTAGTTGAATATTCTTGCTTCATTGCCTCCTTCCTTTTTCATTTCCAGTTGACAGCATCATTGGAAAGGTGAACTAAAAAGAAAATTGGAAATTCTGTTTACTTCACCACTATGCACTGAATGTCCCACCTATGCAGTCTAACAGAGAAGCTCATAATGAGAATATGCTGCACCAACAGGCATGTCTTTTCTCTGCAAATCTCAACATATCTTTCAGGGGTGGTTAATGTTTAGTATTGCTGTTGTGTTCCTGTGCAAAGGTGGCCTTTAGCAGATTGATATAGGACAAGATTCATTGGTGCTCCTATATCACATATGCATTTCATATCTTATTTCTTATTTATCCCTACTTATAACCCTTTTTATTCTTGAGATAAATCCTGATCCTTTCCCATCAAATGTGTAATGCTTTTTCTGACTAAACTTAATGTATATGGTGAGGTGAAAAATATTTCCTGAGGCTAGATTTCAGAGTGGGTTGCAAATATAAGCTAGCGGGAGTCATGGACAGAGCTTTAAACTAGACTTGAAGAGGGAGGGGGATAATATCAGGCTTCTCCGTGACAAGCTGTGGGATGACATGCCAAGGTTAGAGGAATGCGATGCTAGCAAGGGCCCTCAGCCTGTTGCTCTGAGTTCTGGGGACACTGCAATAACACACTTGCAGTCTTACAGAGATGAGCCAGGGGCTCCTGAGGCTGAACAAAGGGGTGTCACCTTCCTCTAAGAAGGAGATCAGTGGACAATCAGTGCCCTTCAGGGGGCTGTAATAGGACTTTATATCTATAATATCTTCATCAGTGACATAGACAGTGGGATCAAGTGCACCCTCTACAAGTCTGCAAATGACACCAGGCTCAGTGGTGCAGCTGACATCCAGAGGGACCTGGACAAGCTTGAGAAGTGGGCCCATAAGGTTCAACTAGGCCAAGTGCAAGGTCCTGCCCCCGGGCTGGGTCAATTATTGGTATTAATACAGGCTGGGCATTCATGGGTTTGAAAGCAGCTGTATGGAGAAGGATTTGGGGGTACTGGCGAATAAAAATCTGGACATGAGCTGACAATATGTACTCACAGCCCCGAAGGTCAATTGTATCCTGGGCTACCTCAAAAGAAGCATGGCTGGCAGGTGAAGGGCGGTGGTTCTGCTCTTCTAATCCACTGTGGTAAGAGCCCATCTGGAGTACTGCATCCAGCCCTGGGAGTCCCGAAGAATAACATGGACCTGTTGGAATGAGTACAGAGGAGGGCAACAAAGATAATCAGGGGACTGGAATACCTCTCCTATAAGAACAGACTGTGAGAGTTTGGGTTGTTCAACCTGGAGAAGGTTCTGGAGATGCCTTTCAGCACTTAAAGGGAGGTTATGAAAAGATAAGGACAAGCATTTTAGCAGGGCTTATTGTAATATTGTGATCCCTGGAAACATTCAAGGTCAGGTTGCATGGGGCTCTGAGCAACCTGATCGAGTTGAAGATGTGCCTTCTCATTGCAGAGGGATTGGACTAAATGACCTTTAAAGGTCACTTCCAACCCAAACTATTCTATGATTCTATGAATCCATGATTCTGTGAATAATCTGTCACAGAGTTATGTCTTGTTTCCAGGGATCTGTTAATGGGAGGCAGCAAACCTGTGTCTGATGGAGCTCAGATAAAAATCATCATGAAAATACCTGCTGATTTCTGGAGGAGAAAGCCAGAAAGAGGGTAAATAATAGAAAGAATTACTTCATTTTTCCTGATCTATAAGATCTGTATCTTTCTGAGCAGTAAGTTATTTTTGCTAAGTTACATCACTGGTTCTTGGCAGCCATAGCATCTAATACCCTCTTCTGCCCAACAAACACAGAAAAGAGAAGCCAGACTTGACTGTTACTTCGGCCTGTCTTTGCTGTTTTCTGTCCCCTCCTCTGCAATAGGTTTAGGTTTAATACAATCTCATTTTCCCTTACATGTGCCCAGCTCCACCACAACCTGAAAGAATGATCTTCAGCAATGAGGCTTCCCAATCCTGTATTTAGTTATGTTTTCTGTATTGCCACTGGTATTTACTCTTTATGATGATGGCTCTCTCAGTCTTGGATTAGCATATAAATAAGACATACACAGAACTATAGGATGCAACTGTGGCCAGTCCTATGGGTAGTGCCAAGAACAGACTTCTACTTATTCCTCCAGAACCTATAGCTCCTTCTCAGTGATTAAGTTTCTAGGCCTGAAAACAAAGCCTTTTTTTTTTTTTTTCATAAAGTACTTCCTTTTATAAAGCAGAAAACCAGATTCATGGGAATGAGATAAGCTTTGGTATCTCCTAGCAGAAGAACAAAGAATGAAGGAATTATTCTGCATTTTTTTCCACTTCTAAATGTGTAAAGCACTTCAGCACAGGCTTGTCCAAGCAAGACAAGGTAATGTCCTTTGGTGACCATTGACTTGGAAGAATTGTATTGAATGGTCTAGAAGTGAGATTCCTTATCATATTAGCAGTCTCTTAAATTGTTCTTTCCCCTCGTTGTAATAATCACTGGACAGCTATACTGACTGTTATCTCTTAATTTATAAACATCTCATACATCATCTGTTTTCTATCAATGTGCAGATTTGTCTCTGTATGAAAATCCAGCTGTATCTTTGCAAAAAATCTCGCTTAAAAAGGACAGCTAGAGAGGGAATCAGAAAGAGTCACACTATGATCCTTGGGAATAAGGAGCAAGTGGGGAGAATTTGGGAACTGACCTCTACTGCAAACTCTGGGTAACTGCTCTATCTTTGAGAAGAAGTGAAGCATCAAAGGCTGAACACAGTAAATAAAGCTGTGGATTCCCTGGCAAGCACTGGTATCACCTGGACTTTTTAGGATGCATGAAAAGGACCAGCAGAGACATTTGCATTTTTTGTGTTCAATGTGAATTCTGTCTAAAAAAGATCCAATATACCAGTTAATTCATGTGGCTTCTTTCTTTCTTTTTTCTTTTATTTTCTTTTTTT
>VWZY01000095.1:123470-134532 GCA_013399075.1 Chloroceryle aenea
CCTTTCCATCAGAAGAGTTATTGTACTTGACAATTCAAAATAATTGTCAAATCTGAAAGGTGGCATTGTTGCGTGTCTCTAGAAATGGATGACAAAGACTTAATTCATGTAAGTATGTGGGGGAAAATGGCCATTTATAAAGACAGACTATAATTTAGTAAGGGTGAGGAAGTGAAAATGAGAAAATATGAGAAAAACTGATAGACTTTGCCATGATTTCATCTGTCTACTCCTGGTTCTGCTTTCTGGACAGTGTTGGACCCTTTCCTCTAGCCTTTGAAACAAGTATTGAGTCCAGGACTTGGTCTGTTGCCTTTTTTGGTATTTGATGAATCAAGGAAAGGGTTGGCTGCTTAAAAACTTAGATTTCCAGTAGAGGCTAAGAGATGGGAATTCTGGAGTGTCATAAAACAGATATAATTTCTTTCCTGGCTAGCCTGATAGGATCAAAGTTAGGAAATACTGTGTCTCCTGAGGGAAAGTGATCTTTGCTTTCCAGAGGGCTAAGAGGCTCTTTATGTCTTATCTTTCTTATCTATCTTTCCTATCTCTAGCTATATTCATATGAACATGATATTGACATGGGACTATTCTCATGAATTATACATTTTTGTGTCAACTTATTTCTCTTGAGTTGTATGATTTAACCTTGTTGAGGAGATATCTGTAAAATAAATTCCAGTATTTTAATAGATATAGAGGGACAGAGTCTAAATATTAGGCTTACTCTGTGTACAGGCACAAAAATAATGTTGCCTGGACTAAATTATATCTCTTTGCCCCTCAGAAGCTCATCTGAGAGTAATTGTACATACCTAGCTAAATCAAAAGAGAGCCACAGCTTGATGCAAGAGATGGGATTAGAGGCTATGACTGAGATATCTCAGGTCACCCTGATCAAGGCAAGCTATGGAGCAGTCATCAGAAAAGAAAGAAGGCAGGTGAGAGACGCCATGACTGAGAATCAACATCACAGATATAATAGCATAGGCAGGGGAGACTTTTTGCCTTGTGAACAAATTCCATGTAAGCTTGTGCTGTGTACTTGTAGCAATGCTTGTATTTCTGTGTGAATAGAAATAGCTCTTCAAACAGAGGCATTACAAAATTCAAATTTAAAACAGACCAAGCTTTTCGGAAGGTTTTAAATCATAAAAAATAGCTTATTCAAGCAATAATCCCCATATAATTGGTCATTACCACTATTAATGACTTGCTAGTTAAAATATTAATGACTCATAACCAAATATTGCTGTTAATGACTGATTTGAAAGGGTATTATTGCTTAATTAATGACACTTCACCTATCTTCAGCCAGTTTTGTGGGTATCCATTTTACTCTCTGGTTCAGGATACTAAAACCAATTACTACGCGTGAAGGAAACATCACAGAGAGAGACAGAATAGATGCTTATTTTCTGGTTGTTTTGCGTATTGTAGCCTGTCAGCTAACTTGCACCTGAATTTACTTCTGTCCTATTAGTATATAGCTTCTTATTATTACGAATTTTACATTAATTGAAATTGCATGTTAATACTGTCTATTGAAAAGCAATGCATGCTTTGGGGAGAGTATGTGAGTTAGAAATTTAAAATATGTACATTAAATCATGGTTTTTTAGATCTTTTCAGTGTCTTTGATCTGAATGACAATTTCTTTCACAATATCCCATTATCACACATTGCTTTGTCATGTCCTGTTTAGGAACCTTGTTTGATGTGTTGGTAACATGTTTGTGCTAGTTTTTGCAATTTGCACATCATGTTGATTACAAAAGTTATGTTTTAGAAATACAACAGGTGAAAATGAAGTAAACTGAAATGCTAGGCAGCAGGATGACTACAAAGTATGGAAGGTGTGCTAAATATTTTATATACTTACTAAAAAGTCTCAGACTTCAATTTCCTATGAGTTGGTTAGTGTCCAATGTTCCTTGTGCTTGCAGCTGTTATGCTTAGGAATAGGACATAATGCAAATCTTCTTTAACATGCATTTTAACATCAGTAGCCCAATCCCTGCTTCTCCCTGTACTGCCTTACACACTGAAAAACAAACGTGAGTAAACACTTTCATACAGTGACTTTCCATGAGTATAAAACTAACGATGTTTGCATTGTGAGGTTTGGACATCTTAGGTCCTTCTGTGACTATGGTTTCTCAGGAGCCAGTCCTACAAACCTTTACAAGATTTATCTTATTCTCCCAAATGTTCCAAAGTCACAGCAGAAGAACAGTTTTGGGGACTGTAAAGTTGGTAATTCCCTTGACCATAAATCTGACAGTGAGCTCAAGCTTTTATGTACCTAGTAATGCCTTCAGTGAGCCTTACTCTTCTCTCAAAACTGTAGCAACTCATGGAATTATTGACAAATTATTCTAATGTATTTCTGCTATTCATTCTTCTTTGGTGGAATATTTCAGAAAACACAAAACTTATGTGTATGCTACTTCACATTGAATAGGTCTTTAACTTTACAGTTATTAAAATTTTCTTTTAAAGTCATTTTTATCAGTTCTGCTGTATATCTCTCTCACCTGTCTTATTTCTAGATCCCGAGCTGAGACTAAGAGCTTTGCTAAGACCGCAGGGAAGAGTTCAGTACACACACAGATGGTAAAACTTCAGCTGAAATTAAAATTAGAAAAATATTTAAATTAAAGATTGTCTTTCATTGTCTGAGAAAATAAGGTAGCCATACAACAATAAGGTTGTTCTTTGCATTCCTGTGGGCTTTATTGTTTTCATTTAAACAAATTTTGGGCTACAAAAAGATGATAATTTTAATTTGAGATGAAGGCCTAACATCTGTGTACATACTGGACTCCTCTCCCTTATGTATTATCTACACAAATAACACACATTTTATTATATGGGGAATGTGATGAAGATAATAAAAGTGAATATAGAGAGGTGTTGATCAAACAGATGTTATTTTAGTCTGACTTTCTCTACCTGGCTCATCAGTGTTCTTCAGTGTAGACACACATCACTCCCAATATTGTAAGTCTGAACTAAACCTACTGGCTTGCATTGTGATTTACTGGCTGAACAGAAAGGAATAAATAAACAGCATCAAACTCTGGTGATTTTTGTTGCAGATATCCAGAGGTAAAAAGCTACCATAGACTTCTAGTGGGTCACTTCACCTTTGTCTCTTGCAACAATCAGCCTTCCATGTATCTCATTGTTTAATTTTTTATCTGTACAGTTTCAAATGAGTGAAATGAGAGGAACAGCATGCAGATATTGAGGAACATTCATACAAGTAACTCTGCTCTATAAAACCAGCAGTACCGCATGATGTCTATCTGAACTTCTTCAGATATAGAATAAATTATCGCAGTGTAACCCATGTGGAATGTAAGCTAAAGCTGATTTTAATGCTAAACTAAACCTCTTTTGAATCCATTTCATTGAGATGGTTTAATTAACTAGACCACTTCTCTTAGCCCTGTGTACTCAATGTAAATTAATGGCACTCGGAAGACACATTCTCTTAGTGCCTTGCTGCTGTTTGCTGCCAGTGAATCCTATCTCCCATCCCACACCTTGCACTTGCAGGAATGATTAACTACCTCCAGAACTCATTTCCTCCTAAGTAGCTTCACAGTATTTTTCTTCCACAGAAAGAAAATATGGTGGGTGAGCTAGTACAAGACCATTTTAAAAGGTGTTAGTACTGTTATGCCAGAGTATTGTTTCTGATGCCTTATTCTATAATACAGAATACAAAAGAAATGTTATATTACCTATTTACTTCATGCTCCATCACTTATCAAAGGGCAAAGATGAGGATATTCCATTTCTGCTAGAAAGTGTGGGTAGAAGTTTTAGGTGGACTCAGAACATTTTTAAATATAGCATCTAGATAGCAACAGTCGGAGAAATGATACCACATTCTTACAGGGACAACTCGCAGTCCTTCTTCTAAACTGGAATGGTGTTGAGGTCATGATATGGACTGAGTCATTCTTGTACCCTTTGTTGCCGAGAAGAAATTCAGTGTAAGAGCCAGATTTTCTGCTTCATGATATTCCCACATGTAAACATTTTTTTTTTTCCTCATGCCAGAATGGAATAAGAAGCAGAACTGTTGAAAATCGTTTCAAGTTCTGACAAAATCCAGCTTTCTCTGTTCTTACCTGAAGAGCACTGCCAAAATGTCAAGTTGAGATGAAACCCTGACAGGTCACTTTGGTGCAGGCTGTAGAGAGACCTTCGAAAAGCTGTCTTTGTTTCCACGGGAGCATCAGACATGAAATCCTATTCTTGCTCTTAAGCATTTAGCATTTCTGGAGGCCTGTAGCTGACAGTGCAGCTCTGTCAACTGGGTGCTCTATTTAATCTCTGTAACAAAGAGTCACTACCCAAAGCGACCTCCCATTAACAGGCCAACAGGACACAAGAAGTGACATGGAAAAATGCTGCTGTACTTACTGGGACAGAAACAAGAACCATCCAAATCCTTTCTTCCACCACCAGCATCAGGCAGAGGCTCTGATATAAACACATGAGGCCTCAGAAGAGCAAAAAGCAAAGATGCAGGTGGTCTGCAAGTGCTCAGCAAGCTGAAGGCAGCCATCAATATGGAAGCAGAGCGCAAAGAGTCAGGAAAGCCACTGCATCGCTGCCTGGAGCAGGAGGGTGGCTCAGCCTGGAAGGCACATCAGCATGAATGGGAAACTGCTGTTTCCATTGCCCTAAAAACAGGATCTGCAGATTGCTGCCCTGTTGTTCCCTTCTGCTGTCAGATCTGAAAGCTGGTAAAGACTGGGAGATGGTTGCTTGCACAGGAAAGATGATGTGAAGGGAAATAAGAACCCCACTGTCCTTTTTAGCACGAGGAGCACCAAGCTATACCCTCCTTTCTGTTGTTGAGTTAGAACGAAGCACAAAGAGCTTTTCACATTCTTATATGAATATCCAGCAAAATTTAGTCTAGCAATCTATCAGGGTGATTACTGAAATTTTATTCAGGGATCACTGCAGCAGAGGGATATGTTTTTGCCAAAAGCAAAAGCTTGGGAATGAACAGAGAAGGGAACTGACAGCCTGGCAAGATGCCATTTTTTGTCTTCCTTCATTTTCTAGAACTTCAGTGATGAGGCTGTGAAGTGCTGATTACAATGGCTCTGATTTCCCAGGGTGGGTATTGACAGGTAGCGAGGTGGAGAGTTTATAGAACTGCAGGACGGTAGTTGCCTGGCCTTGTGGAATAGCAATGGAAGATAGCATCTTTCAGCTATAGTTTACTGATGGTATTAGAAACTGAAATAGGTCTCACTTAAGTCTGTGACCTGTCCTGTCAGCTTTGAAGAGGCTTGAAATGTGACAACTGGTATCCCTCAGGGGTCTGTACTGGGACCAATACTGTTAAATATTTTCATCAATGATATAGACAGCAGGATCGAGCACACCATCAACAAGTGTGCAGATGACACCAAGCTGAGTGGTACAGTAGATATACCAGAGGGATGGGATGTCATCCAGAGGGACCTGGAAAAGTTGGAGAGGTGGACCCAGGTGAATCTCATGAGGTTCAACAAGACCAAGAGCAGGGTCCTGCATCTGGGTTGGAACAATCCTCATTACCAATACAGGCTGAGGAGTGAGGTGATAAAAAACAGCCCTGAGGGAAAAGACTTGGGAGTTCTGGTGGATGAGAAGCTGGACATGAGCCAACAATGTGCTCTTGCAGCCTAAAAGGCCTCTCCTATGAGGACAGGCTGAGGGAGTTGGGGTTGTTCATCCTAGAGAAGAGAATGTTCCAGGGAAACCTCATAGTAACCTTCCAGTACCTGAAGGAGGCCTACAAGAAAGCTGGGGAGGAACTGTTTACAAGGGCATGTAGTGATAGTATGAGGGGCAATGGTTATAAACTAGAGAAGGATAGATTTAGACTGGACATTAAGAAGTTCTTCACTGTGAGGGTGGTGGAGCACTGGAACAGTTTGCCCAGGGAGGTGATGGAGTTCCCATCCCTGGAAACAATCAAGGTAAGGCTTGATGAGTCTCTGAGCAACTTGATCTAGTTCAGGATGACTACAGGGTGGTTGGCCTAGATGACCTTTAGAGGTCCCTTCCAACCCATGGCATTCTGATTCTATGAAACCTGAATGCAATTCTCATGTCTGAATGAAGCTTTTTGTGTAGGGCATGCTTTCTGAGGGTTGCAGAGNAGCTGTTTGTGTAGGGCATGCTTTCTGAGGGTTGCAGAGAGCAAGTGCTGAAGGTACTGGCAGAAAGTCAGTTCCTGAGGGTTTACTTAGACACTTAGGGTCTGTGTACTAATTGAAATATTAATAATGATATTGCTTTTTTTGGTTTATAAAATTCCACATGGAGCCTGTATTGATTTCAGTACTGCAGGACCAGGAGCTAAGGATATATGCAAATGTGGGCCTATGCCAATATTTTGCATAATTTTCTAATACTTGTAGCAATGTGCAAATGGAAGGTAGGGTTGGTTTAATATATATATATAATTATTTTTTTTGTTGTTGTTGACTTTTGGAGACACCAAAAGTGTCTCCACATCACCATGTGATTCTTGAGAAATTATTCTCCAACACATGCAATATTTTGTCTTTAAGTCTGGAAATTTCCTTCTTAAATGTGTCATAAGTAGTCACTGCTTCTTATATCTTTGAAGTGTTTATATGCAGTGTTATGTAAACTGTTTGTTACAAAGAAAACTGTTGTTTCAAATGTGCAAGTGAATCCCATGATTGTAAAAATGAGCTCCTATATGGCTTGACTCATTCAAGACCCAGGCCATGGCCATCTGGACACTTGCCTTGTCCACCTGGCTGCATTGTGTATCACATGGCTGGCTTCAGTTTGTTCACGAGGGGACTCAGAACTGTTGCCTGCAGGGACATGGGTTTGCCCACGTACACCCTTCCATGCTTTTCCCCTATCATCACGTCGGGGCAAGACTAGGGCATTTTTGTGAGAACTTTTAGCCTCTTCTTGAGTCATCTTGCAGAAAGAGTTGTTAAACAGGGAAAAACTTGAGCTCCCTGTGTTATACATAGCGCTACACATTGCACAGCTGATAGGTGGTACTGTACAATAGCGCTAACCACAGAATAATCTAAGGCTTGTTTATGTTTGACATTTTCCAAGTGCCTACTGCTGTGCAGTTTATTTAAGCCAATACACCATGTTTATTATTACTACTAGTTATAGCAACAAATTCCATAGTGTTTTATATATTACCAACAGAGTGATTGACATGAAATAAAAATGCACTGGTGAAGGCAAATAAAGTTAGATGAACAAGGTAATGTGGTGGGGTTTTTTTGTTTGTTTGGTTTGGTTTGGTTTTGGTTTTGTTTGTGTTTTTTTTGTTTTCTTGACTAGGAGGGTGGGTTAACTATCTGTTGGAAGGGCAGTGTAAATCAATTCACATCACACTTTGTAGAAGAAGAGAAAAGATGTGTCTCTAGAAGGAAAAGCAATCAACAGAAGGGGTGGAGAAAAAGTATAAATCAGGATGGTTTATGCTTTTTTCCACCTTGTTGTAGATTGCTTTTCCTTCTGTAACCTCCCTCTCTCCTTCCTTCTCCCCCTTCCTCTGTCCTTCACTAGTGATTCAGCTTGCCTCCATATATACATTCTCACAGCATTTGAATGCATTATAAAAGTAAAAGCACAGTTTATAAAATGGGCTGAGTGTTGTGTTCTCTCTTTTCATCCTAGATAGGGGAATGTCCAGCTTACGGGAAATTTTTGATCAATAACAACAACAACTCACATTGATTTTATACTCTGCTGCTGAGCTATGGACTAGAGGTAGCTGAATTTTGTTTCTAAACTACTTGAATCCCAGGGAGTCTGTACTGCTATGTGAGTGCAAGGTCATCCTGATGGTTTCTTCTGAAGAACGTTTGTAGTCCTTGGCAAGGACTACAAAGGACATTATCCTAGCCCAAGCCATAACCAGTGAGGGACTGCATTGCTGATGTAACTGATAATATGACTTGTCATGGAACTAAGACAAGAAGTGGGGTCCTACACAAGGACAGCTTGTGCTTTTCTCAGCTGCATGTTTTTGTATCCATTAAATTTAGATGTCAAATTCCTGTTCTTCATCTTTTATGAAGTGTTGAAGCACCTGTTTTGAAGACACCCACCACTGAGATTGTATTCTTTCCTTTTTTACAATTTTGTTTGGAAAGGTTAATCCTAGTAGGATTCCAAGTCTTAGCTCTGCCTCTGAATGATCTTATAAAAAAGTGTGACAACTGCAATCCTTCAGTTCTAGTAACTAATTCCATTTAAATTTTGAGGTGGGAAATGCAACATTCACACATGTTACTTGTGATCAGACTATAATAAAAAACTTCAGCTTGGTATTCATAATCCTCTTATAAAAAGTAGTGTATGATGGTGCTCATCCAGATATACGATTATCAGGCAGAAACTCGTATTGGTGTTTCTGAGAGGAAGGATTGAGAGTTGCAGTACAATGCGGAGGTAAGGCACATAGTGATGGATTTACTTGCGCTAACACATCTGATATAAACACGAGACTTGTTTCAGAGGGGTGAGTGAGGTCAATGAAAATAGAATATGCAGTCTGTGGATAATTAGGAAGATGATCTCACCTAGACTTTTCTTTTCCTGTAAATCTTGCTTAGGTGCCATCCTTAAAGAGTGCAATCAACACATTTCCAATAAAATCTTATAAATTTGCAGGTGTCAGCCTAACAGATACAATATATTGGACAACAGGCTCCGAAAAGGTAAACTTAAGTTTCCTTAAGACTGTTTTGTTCTTTAATTCAGATAGCAAATTTAATTTTCAGACTTGTTTATTGAGAACATATTTCACAAAGCTGCTTAAGTGATATCACAGTTTAATGTTGCATTGTGAACATAGCTGCTGTAATCTGGCTTGATTTACTGAATGTCCGTGAGGACAAGAAAAAACATCACATTTCATAGATTTTTTTTTTTTTCCTGTGGGGAAACAAATACTTTAAAAGAAATGATATACAGTGAAACCACACATGGGACTACAGAGCTTGGTCCTTTGATATAAATCCTACAGTGGCTCCTTCACTCCATAGCAAAGAGGTCTAGGTGTCTGATGATATTGCTCCAGAATGAGGTATTCATCTGTGCTTTTAAAACAGATTTCAAGAGCTGCTATCAGTGGTAGTTAACTGGCTGCTATCAGTGGTAGTTATTTGTGTTTCCTTTGGAGCTCAGCTTTTGGCATTGTCATACTAATCATAGGGGATAAATCTCTGAATTTATATAAATTAAAAACATATCGTTTGTGCAACTATGTCATCTACCCTCCAAGTTCTTAAATCAGTTCCAAACAAGACTGAATTTAACTAGGAAGGAGGCAAGTGTTTCTGTGTCATTTAACAGATGGACAAATTAGGGCATGGGTAAGTTTCCTGAGGTATGTAATAATAATGGCACTGGAAGTTTCAGCAAAACCAGGGAAAGAATCCAGATGAGCAGAAAAAGAACAGTTTCCCTGTTACAGACACCTAGGATTTTTTTTTTTTCTTCCTCCAACAGAAAAGGGTGAGATGATTAAGATAAAAGATGGGGAAATGTAACACAAATATCTTTTTTCCATATGGCATCCAAAATACCCACATCATTCAATTTTTGTGTTACTTTTTAAAATTTACATAAAAACCCAACCCAAAATAAAAAAAAACACCAGCCATTAGTAAGATACACTAGAAGGCAATCTTTCCCATAAATTAGTTTAATTGTTAACAATAAAAAGTGTAATGATTTGTCGTGGTTGGGGTTTTTTTTAAAGTATTTAACCCTTCCTATCACAAGAACTATGCAGCTAAGAGCAGAAAAAGAGACAATAGACAGGAAAGGAATATTTCTTTTCTTTCTCTTTATATGCTTTCAGAGATAAGACATAAATTACAGTGAATTTAACAAACACCAAGACCCTTTGGCATTTGACACAAGAGCCTTTTCTCTTTAATTTCGCATCCTAATAATGCTCAGAGTCCCTTCGTTTGAACAAGTTACTGGCAGATGTTTTATTGTGTCTGTTGTTTCTCCTCTGGGGCTGTACATTAGGTTAAAATATCACAAATAGCTGCTATTAAAGTGTGAGTCACAGTAGCTATAATTTTTCATGACAGCCAAAGAAAATGTGACATGTTTAGGAAACTCTGTCATTGATGCTAACACTCAGATCTTCAGGCAAATGTTTAATGACATATTCAGCATGCTGTGCAAACTCCACTATCTACCAAACAAAAGGTTACTACTAGAGAACTATAAATATTCGGAAATGTCACTAAACAATAGGAGCTCTTTTCTTCCTGATCACTGAAGGCAAGATAGAAATCAGACTGATATGAACTGCAAAAAAGAAGAGGCTTTTTACATACATAGTTATTTTTGTTTGGCTCCTGTAAATACTCTGTTTTAACATATCTACCGTGTGTGTTTAGTGCAGAAGCACAGCTTTCCTCTTCTGTTTTGATTTAAGCTTTTGTCTGGCAGTGAACATCCAGGCTTATTACCGTTCAGCAGCTATTATTCTACTGTACAGGGAAGTAGGAGATAACTAACATGCACATGCATACAGCCCTCTGAGAATGCACAGCATAAAGCAAGAAATCCTATCTGCAAGCAGGTCCTGTGTTACCTGTAACATTCCTAGTAAGCTTTCATGGTTTCATGACGTACCATCATTTACCTTCTTAAATGATACACTATGTATTTATTCAGTCTGTAATGATTACTGTTAGAAATTGGGCTATCTTACCCAAATGACAAATAATGTATTGGGAAGACCTATGACTCTCAGATTTTAACAAGAGTAATGCAAAGTGCTGCACTGTGATCTAAAAGTCATAAGGACCTATGTATGACTATAATGTAAGTTTATGGTCATTTGAAGTCTCTTAAATTATCAGCAATGTGAAGGAGAAAAATGAAATTCTTTCAGAAATGCTTTCAGTAAAGCATTTGACACCGTCTCTCACAGCATCCTTGTAGATAAGTTGATCAAATATGGGTTTGGTGATCAGGTAGTGAGGTGGATCAGGAACTG
>VWZY01000095.1:134708-219319 GCA_013399075.1 Chloroceryle aenea
ACAAAGACCAAAAAGGGTGCGAACAGCAGAACTAGTAAAGAATAATCATGGCCAGGGAGTTGGGCTATAATGCTGTAAAATGCCATGGAAACTGTCCACTTAGCTTCTCTCCATTTCATGTGGGGGGCAATTGATTTTGCCTTTCACTGATCAGTGGTGAAGCAGAGATGGGCTTTCGAACTGTTCAAATGTATGGTGAGTCTTAATCATGGTATTATGACAGGTTAAGAGTTTAAGCCTGCATAGCTTGGAGATGATGAAGCTGCCTGGGGATGGGAACTCACTGTAGTGTATTGGCACCTAAATCAGGGTTATGAGATCTCAAGCAAGTAGAGCACAGAACAACAACAACAACAACAAAAAAGCAGGAACAAAGAAATACAGATATCCCTGTAGTTTAAAGCAAAGGAAATAGTTTAATACATTTTTATTCTTGGAGGACAAGATTCACTGATTGATTTCTTAATCTCCAGAGAAAGTGGCAGGGTTTTCCATGTTCTAATTTAGAAAGGAAAAATATCACTTGTGCAAAATTTGCTCTTTTAGGTAATCTCTACAGTTCCCATGACAGGGAGCATGGGAGCTGTAGGATTCATTGCACTACTTTTGTAAACCCAAGCTCAGGGGAAGGCAAGGGCCTTAGCAGTAATAAACATCAGGGCTGGTATGAAACGTGTGATATTTCTACCAAATCAAAATGGTCTGTTACAGCAGATGCTACCTAGATGTTTGGTCTTCTGTGTTTCTGAAGTGCACAGCAGAGATACCAAACTATGCAAAAAGCAATGTGAGCTAAGACTTTTGTGTGAGTATGGGTTCTCACTCAAAGCAGAGTGGAATGGTTCTCATGTTATGAGCTTCTCTGCCTTACACGGGACCACTCCTGGGCTTTTTTGCCTTTGGTGTTGAGTTGCTTTGGTGGAAGCAGTAATGTTCACCAGAAAGAAATTTTACAGTACATGACAACTATATTTTTCAGCACAGTTTTAAGAGCAGGCTCTGTGATGGGCTCTTGGAGACTATGGATATCTATCTCCAAATAAATGTTTTGGGAAATTAATCACCTGTGAGCTATGTGTAGTCACACATGCAAAATCCAGAGGAAGATGGGATTTAGGATTCACTTGTCTCCTCAGAATTTGATAACTACACATTTTACATTGCGTTTTTCTGAGCACTGAAATAGTGGATACTTACCTCACCAACAAGACTGGCTCCAGTGCAGGGAAGTCCACACTGGGGAAGGGGATTGTGGCAAAAAGCTAGCATGAAGCTCTTTTGGAGGCTTTTATTGAAGCTGGGAAAGTGTCTTGTTGTGTGAGGAGCCGTCAGCTCATGGGCAGGCTGGTGAGCTGTGGTGGGTGGAGCAGCAGCACCAGCACCTGATCTGAATGAGGTGTGAACAGCAACCACACCTGCACACTATAAGAATCCTTGGGGGGGGGAATCAGCAGCCCCACTGAGTTTAGGGTGGGCAAGCCGTGTGTCTCCCTTCTGGTGGGTTCTTCAGGCTGCTGAAAAATTTACCAGCTTGGTTAAAGAATAATGGTCTCAATCTGTCAGAAGAGGACTCTGCTGCTGTCATCAAGCAAAATGGATGGGGGAGCCCAAACAGAGCTGGCAGAGATCATTGTGAGGCCTCTCTCCATTATCTTTGGTAAGTTGTGGGGAATGGGAGAGGTACCTGGGGACTGGAGGAAAGGAAATGTCACTTGAGGCTTCAAAAAGGGTAAGAAGGAGGACCCAGGTAACTACAGACTGATCAGCCTCACCTCCATCCCTGGAAAGGTGATGAAGCAACTTATTCTTGGTGCTGCCTCTAGACATTTCAAGGATAAGAGATACATAAGTGGTCAGCATGGTTTTACCAAGGGGAAGTCATATTTGACCAGCCTGGTAACCTTTTAGGAGGACATAACCAGGTGGATAGATGATCGTAGACCAGTGAACGTGGTTTATCTTTATTTCAGTAAAGCATTTGATACTGTCCCCCACAGTATCCTCACAGCTAAACTGAGGAAGTGTGGTCTTGGATGATCGGTCAATGAGGTGGATTGTGAAGTGNAATGGCATCCTGGGGTGTATTGGAAGGGGTGTGGTAAGTAGGTCAAGAGGTTCTCCTCCCCTTCTACTCTTCCCTGGTGAGGCTGCATCTGGAATATTGTGTCCAGTCCTGGGCCCCTCAGTTCAAGAAGGACAGGGAACTGCTCAAAAGAGTGCAGCACAGAGCCATGAAGATGATTAAGGGAGTGGAACATCTACCTTATGAGGAAAGGCTGGGGGAGCTGAGTCTCTTTAGCTTGAGGAAAAGGAGACTGAGGGGTGACCTCATTAATGTTTATAAACATGTAAAGGGTGAGTGTCAGGAGAATGGAGCCAGGTTCTTCTCAGTGATGTCCTATGATTGGACAAGGGGCAACGGGTGCAAACTGGAACATGGGAGGTTCCATGTAAGCATAAGGAGGTGCTTTTTCACAGTGAAGGTGACAAAACACTGGAGCAGGCTGCCCAGGGAGGTTGTGTAGTCTCCTTCTCTGGAGACTTTGAAAACTAACCTGGATGCATACCTGTGTGACCTAATCTTGGTGATCTTGCTCTGACAGGATGGGTTGGATTAGATGATCTTTTGAGCTCCCTTCCAAGCTATATCATTCTGTGATATATACTTTTTCACTTAAGCCAGTGGAAGCACATCAGGCAGTCCCATCACTGTATGGGACATTTACTTTCAATCTGGGCAGGTACTGGCTGTAGAAGATGGAGAGAATAATTTCGGCCTGAGTACAACTGCTTCAAGGATCTGAGAAATAACTTTTGCACTGGTAGTTAGAAGTCAGTGAAGAAAGAGCAGGGGAGAAAAAGGCTTTTCTTCCACTCTGTATTAGAAGCATGAGAACTTGGAGGAAGGATGAAGGCAGACTTTCTTCAAAGAAATGCAAAATGAGGGGCTGGACACTTTTTCATATTAATATGACAGGAAAGGCATAAATAAGAAGTAAGCTTAATCATAGGAATTTGCTTCTTGGTAAGGGAAATTTGAGCCTGTAGACCTGGGGCTGGGTGACCACTGTTGCATAAGTGGTGTTGTGACTGGCAATACATCTTTCTCAGTAATTCTATATTATCTGTGTGTAGAAGTGCTATGAGACAGCAGTCATGAGTGATATGTCCCAAACTGGATCAAAGAGACTCAACTTAACCTCTAGTAAAGCCTGAAAAATTCAGAAATCTAAAAGAAAAAATGGATAGAAAAGGCTGTTTAGAGCAATGCCTCGAAGGCTGCAGTGCTTATCCAAAGTAGCCTTCAGTATGCCATTTTCAATGGTTTTTAGAGAATGTAAAATATCCCAAGGCCCTACCTAAAAATATTTGGTGTTCCCTGTTGACAGCACACTTGTACAGAGGTTCACTTCTGATATTACCAATACTTTTGCAAACGGCCAGAGAGAAGCACTGAGACCCCAGGAGGTCCCAGAGGCCTAACATTGTGCTGCAGACAAAGTACAACAGAGAAAGATTGGCAGACATTAGAGAATTACTGTCTGAGCTAACATCAATGGAAGCTTTGATGCAAACCCCTTTCAGGGAATTACAATAAAAGGTAGAGTAACTGAAGTTGAGGCAGGCTTAAACAAGCATTCAGATAGTTACTGATACAGATAAGAGACTTCAGGAACTTGAAAGCAAGGACCTAAAAAATAGATAATTCTGAGAATCGAGAAAGAAGAAATAACACTGGATTGAAAGAAATCCCAGACCAAACTGAAATAAAGGAGGAACTCTTCTTAAAAAAAAAAAACCAAAACCCACTACATTAGATACCCTCAAAAGGAAATTCTGAGAGAGGGAGGGAGAATTTACTGGGTATATGTCAGTAGGGTGCCTCATACACATTGCAATCAGCACTGGGATTTCACTCTAGTCCCCATGGCTTTTGTACTGTGCTGTGTACCACATTGTACAAATGAAAAGAAAATGATCACTTAACAGGAATCATTAAACTGTGAAAAACTATATATCCCACGTAATTTCTATGAGAAATGAGCATGGGGTTCAGTGGAATAAGAGGGAAAGCAATGATCAGAGAGAAAGGATGGCCAGAAATAAAAGAAATGCCCTAAATAAGCTTAGTATTCAGCACATGTGGACTTTGGTACCACAAAATGGCAAGTTCAAAGAGCTGAGACACTGAGTTAGAAGCTTTCAGCTGAAGGTAAAGGAGCTGAGTGCCATGATGCCATACTGTGACATGATTGTAGTCGGCTCTTCATGACAGATACCCACATATATTTTTCAATAATACCAAGCATTGCTCACTTCTCCCTGCAAAAGTATAACAGCAGAGAGTAGAGGAAAAGGAGGTGATCACGTGAAACCACATCTGTCTGCAAAATGAAGAGACTTCAGTCATTTCAGCCTCACTTTCCTCAACCCAGAACTGCTGTTCACAACACTGTTTTTCAATTTTTGATTCAAAAGTCATGGTCCCAAGAGCAGTGATTATAATGCTGGCACCTTCTTTCCTGAAGAAATACTGGTACTTCTAGGATACAGGTGCATTCCTCCTTTCTCCTTTTCTCTAGCTCAATAAATCCTGAAGTTTGAAAGAGATCTGAATCTGCTCAGGTGGGTGGAGAAGTTGAACAGGTTTCCCTTTTCCTGCAGGCGTGTGCCAGTCACTAGGTCTATACACACAAAGTTTTCCTGTTGCTGCCAAAGGAAGTTGGAACATTTATTTTCTGAAACATGTAATTCTGTCAGTATGTGTTAGGCATGGTCTGAGTATATCTACCAAGGCATTCATCTGAGGGGATGGGAGACCTGGTTTATATGCCAGCTAGTCGGCCTTGTAAAGAAGGAATAAATTGAACACTAATGTAAATAAATTAAAAAAAAAAAAAGGTTTAGTTAACCCTATGAATAATTAAAGACTAATAGAATTGCAGCTCTGAATTCTTTTCAGTAAGTTCTTCCTAAATCAAGGAAGAATTTACAACTTTAGGAGCTTAAAATCCTTCCTTGATCCTAATGGCTCCATTTGTCTTCAGCAAAACAGAAGGAATCCCATTTAGTGGGGTATTTAGAGGTGTGTTAAACAGGGTGTGTTTCATTTACATTTCCCATTTAGGCAAAACTGATAGGATGGGTAAAGAAGTTTTAAAAGCTCAGACTACACACCAGCATTAACAACTGATATCGTGGTAATTCAGATCCTGGATGAAAAACAGCTAGGAAAGCTTAACGGAAGTAAATGTAAAGGAATATGGGAGGAAATGCTAAAAGACTAAAAAAAAGGCAGGGAAAAAAGCCTTACTGAGGCATTAAACAGAGCAAGTGTTTGTCTTCCAACCCTGCTAAGTTAGATTCCTGGAATGCAAGCAAATTTCAAAATCAATAGAAGCCCATCTTTAATTGACTTGAAACCTAACAAAGACAAATTTGATTTTGCTTCTCATAGGCCTGTCTAGTTGTTCTATATTGATGTTGAGATATTCACCAATGTGCTGGCTAATAGGTTGGACTCTACTTCCTGATTAGTTAGTGCAGACCAGAGAAACTGTTTTCAAGGGCATTAATTAGCAGATAATATATGAAGAGGTGTAAGTGTATGAAAGGTATGCCATTGTCCTGTGATGCAAAGGAAGTCTTAAAAGAGCTGAATTAAGTGATTTAGAGAAGAGTCCTGGATTGCATGGATAATGGGAAAACATCAACTATTAGATCAATAGGTACAGCTCTATTATAAAATTCCTTTGACTGGAGTCAGTGCTAACCACAGCTTTTTGTATCTTCAGCATATATTTCCTTTTTACAATGGTCCTGTCACTTTTTTTCAGAATTATCAAAAAAAAATTTCCATTCTGAAGATATAAAATATGGGAGGTTTGGAGAATGAAGTCGTGAAGAATGAAAGTGACATTTTAATGATGATTTCAGACAAATTTCTTGCACAGGCTATTGCAGTGAAAGAAATTAGGAAAGAATTAGTGAAGTTTATAGAAGATCCAGGGCTTAGTCAAGTAAACCAGACTTGAGCATTAGTAATTCAAACAGTCACGCTACTCACGAATCATTACAAGACAAATGTGAACTCAGTGAGAAAAATTTTAATCAGTCCTGGGGAGTTTCTAACATTTCGCTCCTGGGAAAAAGACATGATGCAAATTACATTTCTATAGCAGAAAAAATGGGAAAAGATTTAATACAAAGGAACAAGCCAATAACACTGTGAACTGTTCGAATGGCAAAAGTGAATCTTCTCACCATGAGTTTTACTTCAGACACGTCTACTGTCTCTCCTTATTCCCTTGGAGAAGAGCTGTAGTGCTCCATTTCAGCAATCATTTAAGCAGAAGAGGAAGTCATCCTCAATTCAAGTATTTAATATAATTTAGTATAGAACTGAGGAGAAGAATCAAAGGCATTTGGAGTTTTAATCTTTACCAGCTGTGAGTGCAGCCAGATCATAATGCCTCCCTTTGGAAAAGCCCCCACTACATGGGTACACCACCCAGGTGATTTATACATCTGTCCACATATCAGCTAATGTTACAGCGGTGTAAAAGTGCTAGAAGACTGTCTGAAACAAAACAATCTTTTTTTTCTATTTATGTAGTTGATGCTACTAGAATGTAATTAAGCTACAGATGTAGCTGAGCTCTAAACATCTCCCCACTGGGTCTAGAGGGAAGGCCAAAAAACAGAATAGAAATTTTTAGAATATTCTGCATGTAATCAAGATCGGAAAAGAAATTAAAAAAAAAAAAATCTTTACGATTTTTAGTGGAAGTCAAATAAATCTTCAGTGATTTTATTTTGGAAACAGGGTTGTTTTTCAAACAGGGACATCTCCAAAATGCAATATGCTCTTCTACAGTCTGCCAGGTAGATGGACACAGAGCCAAGCTGTATGTGCAGTCAGCTTGCTGCCAGAATGGGGGCCAGCAAAGAGCCAGCTGCTTGTGATACAGGGGCAACAGACAGACAGGAGTAGCCTGTCATGAGCCATCAGCCATGAAGTTTTCCAGAAATTCTTGTTACCTACCAGACTTTTTTCTGTGTAACATAATGTCCCAGGAACATGGGAGTCCACCATGCTGTCCAGAAAGCTTTAGAGACCAGGAGGCTCTGAAATGCACTTTTAGAGCAGCTTGCCAGGACACTTCTTGAGAGGCAGTATGTTGAAAATGCTTGTGGACCCCTATACTGCTTTGTCTCCTCATCTGAGAAGCTGGGGAAGTAACATTCTAATTTGAGTGAAATTCAGTGGCCTTGATACCTTCCCAGCACAGGGGAAAACATCTATCTGAAAATGTCTAACCTGCTTTAAACTGTAAAGAGATACACGTGTTTAGAGAGCTGAACCCTCATGTCTGGAAGGTGTGAAATGCTCTTCTCACCTATGGATGATATGTCTGACACATCATTTGAGGGCTGCCTGCCAGACAGTTGTAGTAACAGGTCTATAAAACTTTTCTACCTTGGCATTGTTCCGTGTCTTTGTAGCAGTACAAAAGAAACAATGAAATCTGTCCTGCACATTCTGGTCCCACACAGAGAGAGTCCCAGAAGTGAAGGGCAAACATAAGAAATTGTTGGGAGCAGCTCACCCTGCAGGTACCAGTGAATCACAGGGGCAATATCAAAGCTGCAGCTCTTATCAGAACTTTTACTATCTGTACTAGAATAACCTGTCCTTCACATAATAAATCAATAGTATCCTGGGCAATCTGCACTGTTGAATTACACTCCAGTGGCAAAATTTGTTTTCATTCAAGAAACAAATTAATGTGCTACTTTTTCCCAGTTAAAAATAGATTCAAAAATTGCTAGTAATTACTCTGTATGGGCACAGGTTAGGATTACAGTCAAGGTGGAAGAGACAGACCCACAAAAGGATGCCCTGAAGGCTTTTAAAGTTTCAGTTCTCAAAAGTCTCAGGCAATCTGACACCTAGTGGAAATTCTGCTCAATAAGGCAGCAAACTACCTGGGGAGGACTCATCAGGAAGGGACTCATCTCATGTCACATGCCAGTCTGGATCCACAAATAAGTATGTGTGGAGGACAGCATGTCTTGTGCCTGTAGTCTGAGCCAGTGGGCTCATGAGCTCACCAATTAGATGGGACCCCCAAAACCAAGCAGAAAGTGAAGCAGCATTGACTTGGATTAAGAGCTCGGTAGTAGATGTGAACTCTGGGCATCACTGTTCCTATTTTCAAGTGGTTGTGGGGACCCATAGATGTCACATAGCTCCAGGGAAGTTTTAGTTGTGAGGGTATGCAGCCTTTGGATCTGCAGGGAATGGTGGTCTGGGTATGTGCCTCACCTAGATGAATGTTTATGATGCTAAGAGAAGTGCTGAAGCACAAGAAGCACTTCATATTATCTGGTAGCAAGGGTATTGGGCTGCCAGTTTGAGCTACAGAATAAATTGATGTGGATTGAAATCAGAGGACCTCCAAGTTTCATGATGTGAGTTGGGACCGTGTCTTCTTTGGCCACTGAGTGTTTCTATGCCATGCAAGGTACAGTATTGCTTCCTCCCTCCTGTCCTGGGGCTGCCACCAGCCTGGTGACAGGAGCAGTGACTTTAGCAGAGCAGTTGAGGTGAGAACCGAAGCCCCCCCAGGCAAAAATACCAGCTTGCCCTGAGAGTCAGAGGTATCGTGGTTCATCTCTGTCCTTTTGCCACTGTAAGGAGAACAGTCAGCTTTAAGACGTATCCCCTCTTCAGTTTTTCTTCTTGACTACTTGAGACACATCCTTCCACCCTAAAATTTAGTCAGTGCAACATTTAAGGTCCTTTTGAGGATCTAGCCTTAAAACTTGCCTTCTGTGTAGTGATATTCTGCCAAATATTCTTTAGCAGAGCTATGAGTGGCTCGGCACCATTTTCCCATGTGCAGACAGACTGAAATTGCACTTCTCTCGTGCCATTTAACATGTTAACCAGCTAGGCTTTTTACAAGCATGTTTTTTTTAAGCAGAAAAAAAAATCACACTGAGATCTGATTCCTGAATATCAAATCATTTCCCAAGCCTTCCTTACTGCTCCAAATCCCAAATTATGTTGTAGCCAATGTAACTGCTGTCAGTTGCCCCTGACAATATTTTGCCCTTCAGTTCTTCATTTCATGTACATTTCAGAAGCAGAGGAGAAATGCAGGTGTAGGGTAAAACAAGTTGAATTTACTGTTGCAAATAATGCAAGGAATTTCTTTCATGGATTATTCATTTTATATTGAATGCAATAATAATATCACTTTTTAAAAATTACCTGAAGCTGCAGTATTTCCAGTTTGCTGTGTTAGCCAGAGAATCCAGGGACACTTACTGCATAATTTAAGGTCCATTTGTCACAGACTGCACAGGGTCTTTATCCATTGGAATTATGGAGAAACAGATAATTAGCAAGATCTGTGGTAACTTCAAGGTGGGTACAGGATAGGAGCTGCCTTCTAACAGAGAGCAAAGACAGGGGCATGGAAAACCTAATTAGCATTCAAAAATACTTTAAACAAGGGATGTCACAGTCAGTCTGGGCAAGAAGGGGGATACTTACACTTCCATCTAACTGTATAGCTACATAAAATAGCCATATAAATGATAATGGGCTATATTCCACACAAAAGAAGGCAGACATTGAATAAAAAAGACACTTAAATTGTACACGTGTCTTTCACTGTTGGTGAATATCTCTTGAACTAATCTGCATCCCCCAAGCCTGGTTTGGGGACAGAAATTATGATGAGTTAATGGATCAGTTTTATTCAGTGCTGTCTATTTCCAGAAGCCAACAGAGAATTAAATTTTATCCGTATGTGGATACAAGAGAAGGCTCATGCTTAAAGTGATAATTAATGAAACATAGAATTTAATATGTTACCTAAAGATTACAAAGGCGAACACTACTGGAAGGGGTGAGAGGACTTTTGAGGTTGCAATGTGAAGAAAGAGCAGAAAAATTCCTGCTAGAATCAGCATTAGAGATCTGGATCGCTCCTTTTCTTGCTCACAGCTACCACAAAATATCCTCTTTTGTTTGCTTTCCTACAATATCATTATGTGAGAGAGATTTCGCTGGGGTAACAATTATAGACTATTGCTCACTTTAAGACAGTAATCTTCTGACATTTTGCCACAGGTAAAAAAGAGATGAAAGGTGTGACTCAAACAGTTTGACCATATGATTGACCTAAAGCTACTGAGATTTACAGAACTATTTTCATTAATAACGTAGTGTTTGGATGAGAGCTACTTCAAGGCATACAAAAACCATGCCTGCTCTCTGCTTGCTGTAATCAGGATTCAGTATCCATGAACAGCTGCTAAAACAATAAAGGCTGAGTGTTTTTTGTTCTCCTGCTCCTACAGGAATGCAAACCTGATCTCAACAGGCAGCACTTAAAAATGCAGGTCATTATTAAATCCAATACTATAGCCAGCTGAATCTCAGTGTGGAGTATTTTTTTTAATCAATGGGTCTATAGGGAAAAGTGGATGGGCTATGTTCCCACACCACTGCCAATACTGTCACATGCTGATCTAAACTTACGTGTTATAATTTGTTTACTCACCATCATCCAAATTCTGATCTAGATGACAGTAATGTAACTTTGGACTTGAAGTTTATCATGTTCACCTGCTTCAGGCCAAAGACAAAGACATTTGGTTCCAAATTGCTAATAGCTTTTTCTCAAAGATAATAGCTTTTTCTCAAACCAAACAAATATGCCAGACTGGCATTTATTTCCTGATTATATGCAACAAATAAACCCTCAGTTGTTTAAAGGAAACTTCATATTTTCTTGACATTAGAAAGCCTTTTAAAGCTTTCTCATGAAGTTACACAAAGTGGCCTCAGCTAGACATGAACCCACCATGGATAATTGAGTTCACAGGTCTTGCAATAGATAAGGCCTCTTATTTTTTAAATGCTTTTAGGCTAATTACGTTATTTACTAATTAGGAGTGCTTGATATTCACAGAGATCATGAATCTGTGTGCACACAAGCTCATGGGGAATAACAAAGCTTCTCTTCCCCTATCCCTTCCCTGACATCCCCAGAGGCAGCTCTGTACTCTATTTCCTTCAGAGGCATGGCTGGGTAGGTAAAGAGGGCATTGGAAAGCATTGCATTGCTTCTGCAGTGGCATTGCTCGTTCCTCTGTCCACACTGCAGGTTTGCCACCACTGTCCAAGATTAATGTAATCATCTGAATCTTACACCTGTAGGGGAATAATTTTGTTTTTGCATAAAGACAAGATGGCACAGTTGTGAGAACATTAATCTCAGGCAGAATAGTAAAGAAGGCTGGTACATGGTAGAGACTTTTAGTATGGGGACGTGTGCTCTGAGGGCTTATTTCAGCCAGTAGGACAAGATCACTAAAGTTCCTAAAAAATTAAAATTAAAAATATTCTAATTCAGAAGCCATTGCAGAGTGAATTTATTTTCAGCTTTATTATGGAAGATGAAGGTGAATTAATCACTGGACTAGAAGATTGTGCTTGTAGGGAGACCAAAACGGAGGCAATTACAAAAGTAATCTGCCCCAAAAGAGCAGATCCAATCTCGAACATACATATTGGGTGTTTTTGAAGGAGTCAAAGAGAGTAAAACTGGAAGAAAAAACATTGCTGTAAAATGCATTTCAGATATATTAAAGGATTGCTACATGTCAAGAAAGCTGTGAGTCTACTGTCAAAAGAGGGGCAACTTTAGCCCTAGATTCTTCTACTGCAGGGGTGAAGTGAAAGAAGCTATCACAAATGAGGGAAATACAAAAAAATGTAACACAGGAGAAAAGAAAGGAAGAGATAATAATGAATATAATTTGTGAAGTGAACATAATTGATAAAAGAGTCTAATAAAATCTTGGGTTTGTCTCTGGGCAACATAAAATAAAGAGCTTTTTAAAAATATATTAGGAATAATACAAGCCAGCAGTAATACAAGCCTATTACTAGAGATGATAATGCCATTAATAATGAGACAGGAAATGCAGGAGTGTACAATAACTAAATCCCTGTTCTGTTTTCAAAATGCAACTAGAGGAAGTGCTTCTTTCACATGAAGATGATGAAGTACTCAGTTAAGAGCTAAGAAAGGTATTAAAAAAATCCCAACCCTTGTATAGGGGATAAATTGTTTCAAATCAGTGGGCCTAGATAAGTTAAATCTTAGAATTCTGAAGAATTACTTGAAGCAATTTCTGCCTGGAGCACCAGGAAAATCCTGGGAGGCTGGAAACAATATGAGTTGTGAGGTTATCCAGGTGTCTCTAGCACATACACTCTCTGGGCAATTAGGCCCAGACAAAACAGTACTAAACCAAGATGGGGTCCTGTTAATTATGACAACAAATATGATTATGTAATAATCTCAATTACATTTGTGGGACTTGTCAGTTTGGTTAATAAATCTACTCTGGTGAAAGAGACTTTTGTAAGGCAGTTGCCTTATTGCTGCCAGGCACAACTGATGCCACCACACAGTACCATTGAAGTATGCTTTAAATTGATTACAGGCAGGCTAATAATTTTGACAATTTTTGAATTTAGTGTTGTCTTGGTTTTCTCACATGCCTATCGCAAAGTCATGTCTGTGTCCCAGGACAGATGCAGGTCAAAGCAGGACTCGGAATATGAAATCCTCCATCCTATCTCCTGAAAACATGAAACAGACAAATTGTAAAAATTCTTACTGTATGCCTGCAGCCCCTCCCCAGGTTAGACACAAGAAAGAATGAAAAGGCAGGAACCTTTTCTTTCTAAAGAACTTCTGATGTGGGAGGGTATAGTCATGCTTTTTAAATCACAACCAGGACTTATCTTGACGAGGGAGACGAGAGATTCATCTGTGCCATCTTCCAGATAGGGACTCACTGACATAACTTCTTGTTTAGTTTCTGAAGTACTACCTAAACACTGACCAACAGCCTAATGTGGACTGTGTAAAAGATGTATCTAAACTATCTTCATGTCCCATCATTTGGCAAAGACTGAAAAATCTCCAATTCAGAAAGTCATGGTAGCTGCACTGTGGGGAAGCCCTTCACTTACATGAGGAGTGGCAAGTGCAAGCTATGACTCTAACAACTAGAAAAAATGAACAAGCAGAACAGACTAAAGGTTGGAGCCCAGAACTGACTGACACATAACATGTCTTGAGTTATCTTGGGCTTTTTTCTCTCTCTTGCTCTCGCATTTAGAAGTTTTTTTTGTTCTGTTGTTGTTTGCCATTGTTTTTGCAAAAGGAGAAGTTTCATGAGAACTGCAGAGAGGTTCCTTACAGACAAGGGATGTCTGTAGAAATACAGAAGCAGGGAGATGTAGGTCTAAATCAGATGCAGTAGGAGGGAATTTAACCCCATGTCTCCCAGCCTGGAGTGTGCTGGGTAGCAGGTCCACAATGGAAAGGGAAGATTCAGTCAGCCGTTGTGATGTCTTTCCAGCTGTGCTGAAAAAGAAAGGCCAGGCTCCTGCTCGTGACACCTATCTGAAGGAGACTATGCTGGGCAGTGTAATGAAATGTGGTCCTCTTCATCCATGTGTGGTATCTGAACCTCAGAAAGGGATAAAGCATGACAACTAATTTGAAAGGGTGTATTCTACCAAACAACTTGCTAATTACCAGCTGACTTGACTTTCAGTGGGCTCTCTATTTACCTGTGTGTGCTCCGATGGCCTGTCACAGATAAGATGCAGTAAACAGCAACCGATGGTGGATCTTAATAGTGGGGTTTATTTAAGGACCAGCAAGATTCAAGCTTTTGCACTACCTGACCATCTCAGCCTCACTTGCTCCCCCCAGCATTACACTCACTTGGTTTTGACTTCCCTTTCCTGCAGGGCAGTCACTGCTAGCGTAGGAAAGTTGGGCAGAAAGTTGAGTCAGTTTCTGTTGTACCAGTGCTCATGGGCATCACCCACCAATGTCTCTGGATGTTCCTGGTATTCATTCCCATCCATCTCCCTGATCTCCAGGATCTTACCCATTTCCAGGCTCTTTCCTTCAGCCAAGGTCTTCATCCCCATTCTGGGATCGCTTCTTTCACAGAGAGATGATGGTCTGTGTGCAGGAGATCAGTGTATAATCAGCCCCCTAATTGTTGGTCCTGTGTCATGTGTCTTTATGAATAGCATTGTTCAAGACATACCATGTGTTTTTAGTTCAGGTGTTATTAGAATGCACAAGTAGCCCTTACAAGCTGCAGCTAGCAAGTAGCAGGCTTCTGCTTTAGAGTTCAGAAGTTCAGCTTTGATCATTCACTCACACAATTCTATGCATGTACTGACCATCCACGGTCACAATTTCAGCTATTTTTTTGCCTACAACACTACCTATCACAAGTCAACTTCTACCCTGTATTGCTTTCAGCATTTTCCTCTTGGCTGATTCTAGTAGCTCTGTGGACAAAACTAACTCTTCTCCTTATTTAATCCTGACTGCACTCCATCCCATTGTGGCCTATATCAGGGGTTGTTGCTATGGGACTGTAGGAATAAAATCCCTTCTTTATATCTTCAGCTAAACTCAAAGAAGAAGCTCTGCAGTTAGCAGAATCCAATCTAATCTTCAGATTGTATGTACTTATGGGGAGATATGAAGAAGTAGGCAGCAGCCTTCCAGGTTTAGTTCTGTTATCAGCAGCTTCTTGGGGAGAAATTAACTATAATTTTCTCTTTCTCAATGTGTTCTTATAATCCCCTTATGTCCCTTCATTATTTGTCAGTCCACCATTCAGAACATTTTTCATGGTTGTAATTTTGATTACAGTGGGATCTTTGACTAAGCTGCACGAAACATACATCTATAAAATTTAGATGAGAGGTATAATGAATACAACACTCTTGCAAGTGTCTAGTATTAAAAGTATGTCGAACAAAGATATCAGAAAGTCAGGAAAGTGTATGTGGTAGAATAGTGTTTCAAAAGTCAGGAAAGTGTATGTGGTAGAATAGTGTTTCAACAGGCTTGATTTCTAATAACAAAATATAGTTTATATAATAACTTAAAGAATCCTCCATGAACTCTCTCTACTAATGTATAGGACTCATCAACTGAACTAAAGTTTGGAAATTGGACAGAATGAAGAAATGTTTTGCATGCAGTTACATGCAGTAGAAGTTTGCACATTAGCTGTCATGAATGGTCTTTAATTAAAAAGAAAACTAAGAAATGAGTAACACCTTGTCTAAATGTCTTCAGTGCAGATTAACATATGATATTGAATCAACAGGTCTCACTAACAAATGTTAGTAAAATAACTGGTAGTGTGACTCATGCCAGTGAGAAAAAATGAGCAAGTATCAATATCCAAATTTTGAAGAAGAGGAAAACAAAATCACAGGAAGCCTTAAGTATCCTGTCCAGAAAAGTTTGATTTTTTCTCCAAGCTTGCATTCACTAAAGGGAAATGAAGATGCTCATTTCTTTGCTAAATTAATTGCCACAAAATGTAGTGGATGCCAAAATATCAATGGGTTATAAAAGCAATTGAAAATGTTAATGAATGAAAGACTATTAATTCACCACAGGCTGGTGAGTGAAATTCAGGCTCAGGAAATTCAAGAACAGGAGGAAGTATCACTCTGTTTTTCTCCTACTCTTATACTTCCATGCTTATACAGGATATTGGGGAATATGAATACTCAGTCTGATCCAATAGAAGCATTCTTAAGTTCTTGTTATGTTCTGTACCTTCTCAAAGAACTTATGTGATATTTCAATGAATGTTACTTCTAAAAAAAAGAAGAAAAAAAAATGCAGATCACTTGCCAACATGAGTTGCTTTCTGCTTTTCAAAGGGACAGGGCTTTCTCCATAAATAATTGCACACCAAGCATGCAACAAAGTAAGCTTCTTGGGAAGTAAATGATCCAAGAACAGTTTAACTATATCAGGATTACATACTCCAGGGATTTAGCTGAAGCAGAAGGATTTGCATGGTATGAAGCTCCTGAGAAACCTCTCAACAGAAACTGTTTTCTTTCTTTTGCATGGTGTGTGGTCCAGCAGCTGCTACTTAGTGTTTGTATTTTTTCAACAAACCAAATTATTGGAAGTCACTAAGTAATCTCAAAGCCAGATACATTTTTAAGAAGCTCTGCATATTTTTTTTAAAGTGCTGTCTCAGAGGAAATGGTAATTCCAAAGGGTTAGACAGTTCTCCTATTCTGTTGCTGAAAAGGCAGCAATTTGCAGTGCACAGATGAGGATAACATTTCTGGTTTCAAGAAGTGATGTAAGAATTCAAATTTGCTGAAAATCTTGATGCAGGATAACATAATGGGAGTTTCTGAAACACACCTTTGATTCCATTTTGTTACCTATCCTGGAAACTATAGCCATGGCAAAGTTGGTCAACAGTGCTTGATGTATGGGCAGTTTTTTGACAAGTCTGGATAACCAGTATAATGTGGGCATCATTCACCTCCATTTGCTTTAGGTCATGCATTATTCTCTAGTTCATAGCTTCATAAACCTGTGGAATAGCCTTTCTTCCGAAGAATTCGTGAAAAAAGAACATAGTAAAAAGGGTTAGATGTAATCATAAATATGATAAATGGCTTGCTAGAAACTACATTAAATAGCAGCAATATCAGCCCAGAGATGAGTTCTGCAACATTCCTATTGCAAGCCAGTGTGGATGGATGATTCACTATGTGCTTGCTTTTCACGGACATCATTTAATGGAACATCCTGTGTCACAAGTCATTTGCACTCCAAATGCAGAAGACTTGTGTGTTGATGTTTACCATTTCATTACACTTTCCTCATTCTCCAGACCTCTATTAAATGATGAGAAAAGAAATCAGATACGGTGTAAGTTGTGCCTCCAAATCCTTTCTGTAGCACTTTATCCGGAATCTTTTGACTGCCTCTGGTTTGGAGTTGGTTAGGGGTTTTTTTTTGTGTTTTTGTTTGTTTGTTTGTTTTTTGATGTGTGTGGTTTTTTTGTTGTTTGTGGGTTTTATTTTCATTTTCTAGTCTTTGTCAATGAAGAGGTTTTTTTCCCAATGTGCTTCTCTGCATCATAATCCCCCAGATAGCATGTCTGGATTCTCAGCTTAGTGCTGAGTCCTGCAGCAAGATCCTGAATACTCGAGCACAAACTATGCCCACATTTTGCACGGTGGTTCTATTTTCACAATACTTTGGGGAACCTCACTGAAAACCTCCTTGACAGATAGGCTCCTGCATGAACTGCTCCTTGTCTGCATAGAGTTCCGTGAGTTAGTCTTTGTCAGAACTCAGCCCACCACTGCGTACAAACTACTTACAAACCCTAAAAAAAAAGTCAAGTTCCCATCAGGAATGTCTCCTGCTGTATTTCTCCAGAAGATGTATCTTCTAAACACAGACAAACTTCAGGTCTACTATAGATAGAGAAACTCACATAATTTTTCAAAGAACATTTACTTGATAGTAAAAGTTGCAGAAAGGAAAGAATAAAATAGTAGAGCAAATCTCAGTGATGAATACAAGTATTACCAATATTGGACTTTTGTGGGGAAAAAAAAGATAGGAAAGAAATAACACTTCCTCTGAGAGTGACAGCAAGGATTTGAAAATGGTAGCAGAAAGTCTACTGTCAGGATGACTTTATTACCATAATTGATAAGTCTGCTCTATGAGATCATTTCCTATTTGGGATTTTTGTCTCAGAGTTGTTTGCAGCAATGCATCTCATTCAGTTCCTCAGCCTCGCTGATGCACCAAGCTTGACCCTGTGTCTTGGAAATATACTCGCTATCAGTCAGGTTTCTTCACATTAATTTAGACCACTTTTATTTATCAAGGTAATGTACTTCATTTATATTTATTGCATGCTACCTCCTTTACTTGAGCTTTGACCTCAGATTGACCCAGATGTTTGTATACTGTACATGGAGGTACTGTTACTTTTGTGGCTAACACTGACTGAAGAACAAACCCAAAATGACACTTGGGACCAGGCTACATGGAAAAAAACAGAACAGACATATCAAATTGCAGTTAAATCCAGCCACATTATTTACACCATCTCAAATAATATTTTTACGCCTCAAGGCATTTATAGCAATTATTCAATAGAGAGTGTGTATTATTTTAACCCCTGATTATAACAGGTTTGACAGCTTGTATTATGGCTTGGTAATCATCACTAAAGCTATCCTGGGACCTCTCTCAGCATTTAGAGGTGACATGAGAAAGCTTCAGACAGTAATCCCAATTTGTAAAACCAGCAGGTTTTACTTGGCTCAAATTACTTACCTTGCATACCTTCACTGATGTATAAATAAATAAACCAGACATGCCTTAGTCTTCATGGCATAAAGTTATGCAAGACCAAGCCTGTTTGATGCTGGCTGACCCTTCCTACTTCGTGTGTGACAGGGGTCCTTATGTGAGAGTGCTGTGCTGGGAAGATGTGTCAGAGTAAACATGGGGTAAGAAATGCTCCACACTGTCTTTTTGGGAAGGTTTCATAGCATTCAGTCTGCAGGAGGCCTGTGTCCTGCTCCTTCCAAACTATGGATGTAACAGAACAATTGCTAGCGACCAAATTACTGAGGTGTAAGGAGTTACTAGCTGGCAGATAAACTATATTACCTGATTGCATTAATGTTCCTTGTCTGTTAAAAGAGAGAAGTAAAATGTGTTAGCTGAAATGATGAAGGTGGCTTGTATTAGAAACAAATATTTTATTTTACTGAGCATCATCTCAATGCTACTTACGCAAAATGGCAAATGTGACCTTTGAAATGAGTTAAGCTAATGCTTTTTTGTTCCTTCTTTGTATTATATGACCTACACACATACAGCCAGCCACTGCACCAGCTCAATGACAAATGGCAACCTATGGAAACTAGCTATGAAAACTCAATTGCTTGTGAACATCTTCTCATAATTGGTATTTGGTTCAGCTTCTGTAAAAAACCTAAGAAAGAGGTAGGCTTTACAATTAGGAGAATTGAAGTTTTTGATAAGTTTGAATAGGATTTCCATGTCCATAACCTGAATTTTTTTACTGTAAGGGTGACAGAGCCCTGGAACAGGCTGCCCAGGGGGGTCGTGGAGTCTCCTTCACTGGAGCCATTCAAAACCCGCCTGGCCATGTTCCTATGTGATGTACTCTAGGTGGCGCTGCTCTGGCAGGGGGGGTTGGACTAGATGATCTTTCGAGGTCCCTTCCAACCCCTAGGATTCTGTGATTCTGTGATTCTGTGATTTTGTGTGGATTCAGGGACAAGAGCAACAGATCAGAGGCTGGAGAACACAAACATGGTATCCTTTACTGAACTCATTCTACTCACTGTATGGACTACAATGTCAATCATCACTTTGTTATTTTTTGTGCTTTTTTTTTCCCTTTGTTTTTTTTCAATCCTTTTTATTGGCCATAATAGGAGGCTTGCTGCTATTGGGATGTTGCTACTAGTAGATCTGAATTGGGTTTTCTATTTGATTTTCCACTGCTGTTTGTTTATAGCTTTAAATTACTGTTTTGCAAAGTCTTGAAGATACCAGCGCTATACCCTTGAAGATATCATAGTCTAGTCAGGCTCTTTCTCCCTTTGCACATCGGCAGATGTGGTGTATGACTACAGCTCCTGCAAGAACTTCACACTGCACAAGTAGACAGGATCTGTAACAGAAGTAAAAGGAGAAAGTGGAAAAACTGAGAGATTTAACTGCTACAGCACTTTTCTTAAGTGAAAAAAGCCCCTAGGGGCCAGATTCTATGTTACTCTGCATTGTGTCCACTTAACTTACACCAGTGGAAACTGTAAAGCAGATGTAATTTGCTCCCTGCTGTCAGTTCACTAGCACTTTACATTACCAGACACTGCTGTTAGGATTAATGAAGAATCACGCAAGAGGGTTTTTTCCCCCTCTTAAAGATGAAAATGGTGTCCTGAAAGAAATGGTACAAGTATCTTTCTTCCATTAAATGAGCATTGGGAAAAGCTTGAAAATGTATAGCAGTCTGGTGACCTGGGAGTCTTCTCCAGCTCTAATATCTGTGATCAAGGAGACAAAGGATGTAGACAATATTGAATTATGCCCAAGGCACAAGGATTCCTGGAGCTGATCACCTCTCCAAAGAAAATGTCTTTCTAAAAGATTTTCCAATACTTCTCACTAGCAATTTTGACATGTGAAATTCAAGTGTTTCTCTGAATTCTAGCTGATGTTGTTGATAATATTTATTATCACAAATGTCAAGGTACTGTAGCAGTTGCTTTATTATTGAACTTTTCTTATGTGACCTTCCACAAGATTATTAGCGTGCAGCGTTTTGTGATACTTCAGAAGGTCCAGCATGAGCTTCCTGTGATGACAGGACAGTAAATGATTAGAAATCCTCTATCTCCACCATCCATATGGTAGGAAATGCAAGGACCCTTATTATGACTCTTTTTTGGAGTTGCTTTTGCCATGTTTTTTTCTTTTTAATCTTTGACCTTAAGCAGTTCAGACTGAGTGCTTGGGATGACTTTATGATAGATTTTGGGGAATTATGTTCAAGTGCTTGCAACCTGGGGAAATCAGGTAGAAAAAGGTTATAAATCTACCTCTGAAGATACTGGTCACATTCTGACATTCCTTTCAAATGAAATGGGAAATACGATCTCTTTTGTTGCTCACTTGAATCCAGACAAAGTTATTTGTTTACTGGTTGATTTTGCTTTACAAAGATTCAGATATCCCTTGAATGTTTCTTTGAAAATAATTCTGAGCAAAGAACAAGTAAGGGGAAAGAAAAATGATCTTTAATGTCTTATACTATTTAACTATATGTTAAAGAATTTGAGAATTTGCTTCCTCTCAGCTTTTCTGTGTGATGGCTATGTACACCTACGCAAAGCTGGTGCTGAATGCACTGTCCACCTTGGTAGCATTCTAACTTAGGTTTTCTTCACTTGAGTTTCCATAATAAAGCAAAGTAGAAGCCTTGTAGGACAACTGTATGTGTATTTTTGAAAAGCAGCCTAAATAGCTAGGAATTTTTTTCATCTAGATTTGCATTCCTCATGTCCCAGAAACAGGACAGACTACTCTCCTGTAGTTAACACTTACTGGCTATAACAGGTGGTTTCACCTGTCCTTTATGGGGTCTTCTCAGATCCAACAAATATCTTAGAAACAGGAAAAGCGTAAGAGGCATCTATTATTTTGTGGTACTTATTTCTAACAATTATCAAAGCTTCAGTAACTGTGCCTATATCTTATTTGATAAGCTAATACAATCAACCCTGTTCCTTTAGCTCATCTACTATCAGTATGGGAATATCATGTTCCAATGAAATTGTTAACCATTAATAAGCACAGTGCTGAAATATTAACCCATTTCGTCTCTCCAGGGCATTATAATCAACAGATCGAGTAGGACTTAAAATGTTTGTGTGAAAATTGCTACAGCACCCAGCATGCCAAGCTATGACTTAAATCACATTCTGAAGTGACTTATTCTTTTCATATATAATATATAGTTGGAATGAGAATTAGAGACAGACTGTTTAGCGATCTTCCATAGGAAGATATAAAAACTGTATCTACTGCTGCACCATCAATTGTTTTTTTTCTGCAATACTGGAAGAGACATAAGTTATAAAGGAAATACCATAATGAACTTCCCATGTAGATGAGCTAAATTGGAAAAGAACTCCCACCAGTGTGCATTATGCAAATCTCCTTATTCACATCTCTGCTTCTGCACAAACACCAATCTTCCTGCCCTCAACTGTCTTGCCATTTGCTTCTGTAGTCAGGAAAATAAATTCTAGTGCAAAGCATGAACCTTCAGTGAGCTTACACATTTCACAAAATCATTACAGTAGCAGCTATAAAAAAAGCCCTCTTTTGTCAAGAAAACCAAAATACACCACAGCATTTTTCTAACAGGTGAAAGGTGCTAGTTATATGTTCAATATTGTGTGTCTGTCATTAACTTTCTCTCTGGAAGGTTCCCCTAAGGTGTAAGCCAAAATCAGAATACGTGATGACTTATCTGCATCATTTTGCTGTTAGGTTTTGTTTTAGAGAATAGCTTTAGCACTCTCTATGTACCTCTAGGTTGGTTTTTGCCCAATTCCTTGCAAAAAGGGGAAGAAGTGAGCATCCTAGGGATGATAAACTAAAGACATGAAAAGACTCTATCTTGCTTGCCACCTTGCATCTGTGCAAGCTACTGGGGCAGCCAGATAATCCTGCAAAAAAATGAGGTAAATTATATGGAGGATCATAGGGTTTTTTTTGTCTTTCATTTACCTGACAATGCTTTAGATGTGTTCAGATGCCATTATTTCTGGTATGTCCATGACACATGGCTCTGATAATTTAAAGAGATATCTTGCCCTTAACCTCTCATTTTCACAGTGAGTGTGTTAACATGAAGCATTACCCAGTTGTTAAGTCTAGGTATTGATTATTTGGAGCTATACATGGACTAATATTATTTTCCTTGTGGACAGACTAATGTAATTTGTTCACAACAAAGGACAAACAAATGTACATCTTTTCTTCAGAGCTCAGAGATTAATTTTGAGAAGGAAACAGGACAAAATTACTTGTACTTCTGTTAAACAGTTTCTTTCTTGCTTTTCTTCTCCAATGAGGGGATCATTTATAACACAGTACTTCCATTCTTGCCACACGAAAGGTAGGGAGCAGCTGCTTCCACAGAGGAGGAAACACATGCTTTGTAGAATAAAGAAAGCTTGTGCACTTTTTATTAAAAACTGCATTTTACAACTGAAACGTAATCTGCAGATGGAACAGCTGATAGGGCTATTTTGCTGGTTGTTAAAGAGTTTATACTACATTAAATTGACTCCCATGGGTTTAATTTTTCAGTGCTGTTACAACTACCAACCTTTCTTATTGAGAAGGTCAATAGGCACAATGTGAAGTCTTGTAAATCATTGCCTTGCTATTTTTGTAATATATAATGTGACCCTTTTCACACACCTTAAAAATTATAAACCAGAGCACATACTGTATATCAAACAAATAAATCAGCTGCTATAAATACAGTCTTCCTTTTGGTTCTGGACAGATTAATTCTACGGCATTTCATATGTTTTAAATTGTTTTTGGCTTCACAGGCAAGGTCTGGTTTTGTATTCAGAAAGCAGAGACCCTGGATTTAATCTATTTAAAAAGCTTAATAGAGCTGAAGTGACCCTGAAAGCATATTTTAAAATGATTCCAGTAAAAGCCTTAATGACTAAAAACATTAAATAAATTAACTGATTACACTGAAAAAAAATAATAAAAAAATCAAATGATAGAAATTTAAGTGAAATTTTGAAAAGGAGCGAAAACACGTGAGAATTAAGTGTAATGGTAACTTGATGGTCTATTTACTACTCTGGGGATGTTTTTTTCCTCAGGTATATTTACTAGCCATGTTTCACACACAAACTGAAAGTCTTGATAGCACATCTGAGGAAACTGAGTCAATGAGGAATTTGTTTTCTAATGGAAAATTGTAGTATTTCAATGATAAATTTGTTTTATTCAGAAGACTGTTTACTCAGCTACGGTGAAAAGCAGGATATTTTTACCTCATATTCTTGCATGGTTTCCTTCATGCCTATTACCACCTACATTAAAATATATGTCTGCCCTATGCCTTCAATCCTTTTGCATTAGTCAGTAGCAAGAAATAGATGTCCTTGGTCATGCTTAGTCTCCCAGTACTTGTCCTAGTCCTATTGTTTCTGCCTCCACTGTTGGGGAAGATGTGATGATCAGAGGCATTTGAAGGAGAACATATATAAGAAATAGAAATTACCAGAATCATGATGACATGGCTTTTTAAAAGAAAGAGCTGCAGAAGCTCTGAGACCTGTGAGATTTTTTGTTCCTGCTGTGTCAAATCCACCCTGCATAATATATTTCTCAAATACCCCTCAATCCTGGTCTTCAGAGAAGTGACTTTGGCTATGGACACTAGCAATTAGGGTGGAGGAAAGGACAGGGTGTATTTGTGTGTATGTGCATGAGTGTGCATGTGCAGTGTCCATCTTGCTGGTGCCTTTCACAATGCTAGCAAAATCCTTATTGTGGAGATCAAACAATGATGAGATGTCCTTTGAATTTCACCTGCGTAAGAGTCCTATGAAGGCTTCATAACTTTTTTCCTGTGGTGAGCAGATCATCCTGCTACTGATTTTGCTGAAAAAGTTTAAGATGAGAATTTGGCTTTTTCCTATTTACATGTTTTATTTATTTTATCATGTATTTATTGCATTATTGTTCTGATTATTCTTTGGCTATTTCTTCCTCTAAGTCTGGTAAGAATCTGGTGCAAAACAGAGCTGAGGTTGTTCGGCCAGCAATGATCCTATAAGGCCCAAGCTGTCTGGGAAGTACAGCTTACTGGGGAACTAGTCTTTGCCCTAGATCAGTGAAATAAATGAGATCTGAAGTACAGTGCTTCCTTTATTGTACTTCCATCCTTGTATGAGGCCAGCCAAAATCTGACATGACATAAAATACTTTCCCCTGAGAAGCATTGGATATATCTACAGATTCTGTCTAAGCTGAGAGACAAGTTGTGATCTGTACAATTTCCCGATACAGACTTGCATTATATTTTTAAAGAATAGCTTTTGTTTTTCAGGGGGAAGCTATAACTGTTACTGTCCTATAATAAATTGTGATCAAGTTATGGTGTAGGGAAAAGGAACTGCTGCTTTTTTTGTGGTTCATTTGATGGAAGGGTCAAAAAGTTTGAATTCAATGATTTTGTGATCAAGTCAGGTTTGCTTGCATCAGATATTCTAGTCATTTTAATTCATGAAAATAATCTGTATGCTCACATTTACTTTTTTTCAGGCATCAAAATCCCTTTGATTTAGACATCTAAGAGTTTTCCTCTTCCTTTTCCTCCACCTCTTCAGGGAGCTTCCCCAAAAGAGTTGTCAGATCAGCCCTTCAGTTCCTAGCATTTTCTCTACAGTTCTTCCAAATATGTAAAGTAGACCTGGATCCCAATCTGATTTATGTCCTGTATTTCACCTCTGAACATGCTTAGAGGCTGAAGCTGTAATACAAAATGCTGGGAGTCTATGAGTTACACTGTATAATATAGATGTGGAAAATATTATATCTTTTTTTGTTACATTCTAAAATATACATTTTATAAAAAAAAAAAAAGGAAAAGGAAAAAAGAAAAGAGAAATAAAACATACTTTACTGAATGCACACAGATGAAAAGAAAGGCATAGCATCAACTATTGCTGGTTCTCAACCTCACCTGAAAATTTACTGAAATTTAAATGCAGATATCATGATTTTGGGATAAAGCTCCTTTTGTTTTTTTTCTCTGTCAGTCTCATTAGTGATCATCAGAATGCATACAATAGACAATAGCTTTGTTGTATGAATATACGACAAGAAGGGTTAGACACTTGAAAAAAATCACACCATTGTATTTTTCATTTGACAGTGTAAGAGTTTTGGTTGCATTGATGGGAGCTCAGTGAATATGTTTTCATCAGACATTAAGAAGCAGTGAACAGTTAGGAGGTGCTAGTGAGCACAACACTGTGATGGGAAATGTCCTTCCTATGCCCATACCCACTGCACTTGCAAAATTTGGCTCAGCTTCATTGTCTTTTTCCTTTCTTAAGAACATCCCCCTCCACCCCCCACCCCAAAAAAAGAGAAACCAATCCCATAACCCTGACATCTCTTAAGCTTTTAATCCAAAAATGTTAGGCTTAAATATTTTTTTAGTTGGAAAAATAGTACCTCAGTCAAGTACATAACTTACTAGTTTCAAAAGCTTAGTTGTAGAGTTTTGTGCATTTGTAAATATAATTATGGTAAAATATAACTATATCAGGATACAATATAAAAAGTACCTCACATTAATTTTGTGTGAGATTTCTTGTGAAAATTCTGACATTATTGCACCAGTATAGTATCTAATACATTCCATTAAGCCACAACATTTTAATTGTCACACAAGGAATAAAAATATTAAGTTAGTGAAAGTTAGTACACTAACAAAACCACAGGTAAGCTTTTTTAATAATATAAACAAGGAAAATCCAGACTGGATCGTTTATTCATTAATTTGCATTCATCAAATTTCCTTCAGAAATGTGTTTTTTTAATAATGAAATATGCATGTTTTTTATGATAGAAAAACATTTTACTCACAATGAAATATTCACACTCCAGCAATACAGTCATGTAAGTAATTATGCTTTTGACTGTCTTAACTTCAAGATTTTTAGATGTCAGCAATAATTACATGGTATACTCGTTTATTTTCCTATGTTAGAGAATATTCAGTTGACTTTGAATGACATTAACAAGCCTGAAAGCTTATTTAAGTTTTCAAAATATTTCAAAATATTAAAATACTATTTCTTACAGGTTTTTTAGATAGGATTTCAAGAACATTGGGGTTTTCCATTGGAAATAGTTGTTCTAATATATACAGTGATGTTACTAGATAATTATGTAATTTAAAATGTAGTTCAGAATCTGAACTAACCTGCCCTCTCTAATCCATGATTCAAAGGATATTGGATGTTAAAAGAATGTTGTTAGCTAAAGCAATGTCATATTGATTGAGCATAATAGTCTTTTTGGAAATTTCTCAGATGTTTCATCAAAACGGGAGCTCCCAAGGGCGCAGGAAGTTCCTGTTCTGTCCCCTTGGTCATGGAGACCATGGCAGGATCTCTTCACTGATCCAGGCAATCATTCACAATGTGTATTTTATGTGCGTGTCTGAAATGGTATAGTGCTGAAAAAGTCCTGATTACTCATTCTTTGATTTCCACTTCAGGGCTTTACAGGTATCAGTGGTGAGGGGTGTGAAGCAGCTGTTGCAAGGTGTGGGGCCAAAGGCATTGCAGAGATGGGTCTCTGCCTCTCCATGTTCGTATGTCATTCCGCACCGCCCCTCCCAAACTTTCCGTAGCTTACACTTCTGAAGACATGCATTACACACAGAAATAAAGTTTTGTCACATTGCACTTTCTCATCCTGCGAGGAAATTGGCTTTCCTGTGGACATCTGTCTTCCATCTGCAGCTGGATAAACAGGAGCTCGAGGGCAGTAAAGAGTGAGGGCTCCTCACTCTCCTATGACATTTCCCATTTTTAGGGTGTCTGGTGGGCCTGTCAGTCATTCTCCAACAGAACCTTTTGCTTTATTGAATTCTGCACAGTGTGGTCAGGACCACATGTTACAGTGAGGTGTGATACAGCAGCAGGGTTTGCAGTGACCCTCAGTCAGGAGCATGGGGAGGGAGGAGAACCGAGCAGACCTGTACCAGATGCAGCCAGGTTACGCTGGGCTGCAGAACAAGGGCAATAGGTTAAGATGGTTTCCCTCTTTTACCTTTAAGAAGATTTAAATCAGTGCTGCATAACTTCATGACAAATATTATTTTGGGATGGATCTGTGCACAGATGGATTTCTGATAGCATTCTCAGAAGCAATTTTTATTTTATTTATTTTTAGATTCAGAGAAGGTACCCTATTGACTTATCCTGGTGTAATTTAATAAAATGTACACAGATCTGTCTCTTTGAAAAGGCAAAAGACAGAAAGATGATTGGAATAGAGATCCCCGTGAACTTTCCCTCCCTGTCTCAGAGAAAGGAAACATTCCACATCCCACCCACTGGAAAGGCACCTGCATTTGGGTTGTCTCCAAATGCATGGGGGCCTCTTTCTGCGGAAGAGTCAATGAAATATGAGGATTTCTAGTGCCAGCACTCCACATGACCCCAGTTGCCATGGAAGATCATGAAGTGGAAGGTGGGATGCCAGACAACTAGGCCTCAAGCTATATTTGCCTTTATCAGGAGTAGGGGTAACACTACTAGGAAGCCAGAGTGTCTGGTAAAATATTGACTTCATATGTTCAGTTGGACTTCATATGTTCAGTTGGATGGTAGCAGCTACCAGCAGGGCAGTGCCATTATGATCTAGGTCACTGGAAGTCAAAGGCAGCCCCTGGGAAAACACATACCAAGGAACCCTCATCACAGAGGATTGTCTGCATGCCCTCTGGCCAGTGGTTAAAACAGTGGGCTTGCTGCTCCTGACTTGTTCAGCCATCCCTCAGTAAATTTTAAGAGTCTAATTTAAAGCAAGAGGCTTGAATTTGATTGCCTAAAGGGTGAATCAGGACATTCTGATTTTCAGAGATGCTGAACAGCTGCAGTCTCCACTGGCTCTCAAAGGGCAGCAGCCACACGCGGAGCTGCAGGAGAACATTACCCTTGAAACCTAGCTACCTACTTATTGCACTGGGTTTGGATTTTGATGCTTCATTTAGGGAACTAGTGTTAAATCAGTATGGCCTTTCACCTTGAATTCTGTGTTTCAGTTTTATCTTCTATAAGGCAATAGTACACTTACCTACAGTATTTCAAATATGATCAGGAAACAGCTCTGAAATGCACTATGAGCTGCATCATTGCATAATGATACATCTTTATTGTGTTTATATAATCAACAGTAATATAACATGCCATTAAAGGACTTTCAGGTTTAAACCCCTATGATACTGATTCCTTTTTCATGGGTAAGCTAGGCATTGACGGTATATGCATATATTTATCAAAATGCCCTTGAGAAATAAAATAACATGTGAAAGTCATTTTTTATTTTCCAGTAAACTTCATAACACTTTCTCAGATTCTATCCTTTGGATGGATTTCCAGTTTATCTTAGGTGTGAGAAACGACCTTATAACCTATGTGTGACAGTTGTTTGGGTTTTATTAAGTGCCCTGCTCACTGGTAGCATTAGGGCATTACTCACAGATACTTGTGTGCTACTACAGAAAGCCAAAGAAAATTATTATTCTTCTGTATTTAACTATGGAGTCTTCTTTTTGCCCTATGTCACTTAGAAGTATCTTGCACCAGGATAGGTTTACTTTTAAATTGGGAAAAGAAAAGGTGGGTTTTTTCTCTGTAGTTGACTCTGGTGTTCAGTGCTTTGGAACAGGCAGCTTTCATTTCTGAAAACAGTTTGTCAGCCCTTTAATTGGGTTCTGTTTAAAGGAATATTTCTGTGTAGAAGCTGCCGTCTGTATGAAGAATGAGGAGGTAAATTGATTTCCATGTAGAGTTCAAGGAAAGCTGTCAGAAGAGGAGGAAACACATAGCTCGCATTAGCCCTCTGAAGAATTTCCCTGCTGAGAATCAGGGGAAGAACAGAACCTAGATGAGTTTACTAATAAGGTTAATTTAAAAATTATTCTAGAGGATTGTTATTACTATTATTGTGAGAGGGGTTTAATATAACTTTTCCTATTTTCAATCTCAAATGCCAACGGTAATGACACCTTCCATGAGAATGATATTCATTATAGTGCCCTGGGGCTGTGCACTCTACTCACCTTTTTTATCTCTGACTCTCTGCTGTTTTTAATTCAGTGTTAGGTACAATATGATTGTCCTTGCACAGGACACAAGTCATTGCACACATACTGGCTTTTCTGAAAGAAGCTGGGAGTTAGCATCTGAAAATGCACCTTTGGTTAAGATAGTGTCCATAGCAATGAAACCCACAGATGTTTTGTAAGAATATTGGAAATGATAAAGCTGCAAATCACAAATGGGAACTTTGGCTGAAGACAAAATGAAGTGAACAATTAGTATTCCTGGCATAATAGAGTAAAACGACAAATGCTGCAATAGATGCTCCATATTATTAAAAGGTATTGTGATAAGGTTTCTTCTGCAAACACAAAGGCAGAATTATGCAGAGCAGGGTTTTAATCTAATTTCTTTTCCAGCTTTTGTTGACAAATTGCTAATGAAAATTACTCACATTTTCACTGGATCTTATCAAGCATTGCTAATAAAAAAATCCCACTGTTTTGCATGTATGTTGCATAATTTCATAAAATTTTTAGCAGCATGTGATTCATTAAATAAAGTTGTCACTCAAGCCTTATTTCCCATCCAACTGCAACGAATTAAAATGGACACTGAATTAATGCTGAATATTGTCTGTGTTTGATGAGTTCTCTGCAAGATCTCTGTTCTGTCACCTTTAATGCACTCTGCTTGAGGGACTTATCTGATTTCTTATTGTTTCCAGGAAAAGATGAAATATTACAAATCTGTCCCTGGCCTCATCTAATTTATGCTTTGAAATGTTTTTTTTTCAGGAGTGAGAAAAAAAATTTAAAAATGAGGACATCCATCATTACTTTACAAGAACCCTAGTCAGAACTGCTTGCAAAACCAGAAGGGTAAGTACTATGCTTTATTTGTTCTGTGTCTGAAAGAGTACAACTGAAGTGTTATTTTACTCAGTATTCTAAGTAGTTGTCATAGGCTCAGGAAAGAAAATTCAACCTAAAAGCACTCAGATCTTTTCATGAGATCTATGAGTGTAGAAAGACAGTAACTGCAGTACAGTATTTACAGCTTCACAGATTTGTATCTGCATTTCCATTTTGCATTTCTTAGAGAGCCGTATAATATAGTGAGACAGCAGTAATCCTGTATTCAATTCCTTAAATTTTTTTCTTTATAAATTATTCATGTAATTTGTATGTACAGAACCTCTCACACTTTTGCTACTAATGTTGTGAGTTTTCCTTGACTGACAGGAGAAAATGCCCACTGTCGATTTTTGGGCTGTTCTTTCAGTATGGTGGTCTCAGCCATGTGCTGGTGGCAGAGGCAGAAGGGCAGGCAGCCAGATCACAAACCTCCCATTGGCTGCTCCTCAGCCAGTGGATAAAAGGTCTTGTAACGCTCTACAGGCATTGACCCTGAGCTCAGCTGTCCATCTCCCTGAAATAGGGTACCCAGGCCACATCTCCTAGTGGCTGATTAGCACGTTGCTTGGGAGGTGGGAAGATTTGGGCTGTGGAGGAATTGCAATCTGATACCACACTTGTCTTCTGGATGGGTCCAAGAACCGAGCTGCTGCATAAGGAATGCTGACCACTTCCTTCACCTGGGTTTTGTAGGATAAGTCTGGCACAGGTGCATGTTCAAGGAGAAGGCTTGGAACAGCCCAGAGACATATCCACTCCAAAGCACCTGCACTTAGAGAAGGTCAGGGTTAAGAGGCACCCTGTTTTTGCACACTTATTGGCTAAATTAGGCGAGTCCCCATGCAGTGTTTTAGATTTCATGAATGCCAGTAAGACTCAGACGTATGTTGCTGATCACCTGTGGGGAGGTGAGACCTGCCAACAGCATGTGGGAACATTAGTTGGAGGCCAGCATTCAGCATGCTGCCAATCCTAAATTCTTTTGGGGTTGTACTCATCTGTCTCATTTTTTTATCTTCCTGCACCACCTAACACCAAATACCACAGATCATTTTGAGACTATTTAATCATAAAATATCCAAAACTGGGGTCTCAAGACTATCCAAAACTGAACATTAACATTCTTCAAGGACAAGCTATATGCAGGAAGTCAGAATGTTCTGCTCTGTTTCAGTAAAATGAGCTGTCACCAATGAGATGACTATAAACCATAGCACTATTTTTTTAAGATGCTGCATCCTGTGCAATTTATGATATTTATTTATTTGATGATTAGCAGTGCAAGGACACTTAATAGCATATACAGTGAAGCCCTTCCAGCTCATGGTGCCATGACATCTTTGCTACTTAGAAATTATTCCCATCTCCCCTGAAAACTCACAATGAAGTACAAGGTCTGTCCTAAGTCACATCATTTTCAAACATGTAAAAAGCATAGTGATGTAAGCACAGAATTCATGTTGCTGGGCATGACTGGGATGAGCTATAAAGGTAGTATTGGATCTGTCAGGTATGTGATTTACTCTATAAAAAAAAAGCTACTTTTTTTTTAAGGCTTTTGTTTTGTTTGGAGAGCTTTCAGTAAGAATCATAACTGGAGCTCTCACAACTGCATTCTAGAGTGTAGGCAATCTCAGCTAATAATAAAAATATTTGATGACACAGGTCTTCTTCTTGGATAATACACACAAGGGGGTTCATTAACCATCCCAAGTTTTTCCTCAAGCTGTGTAAGTGCCTTGCAGAAGATATTAATTCAGTATGTTAATGTTTATGTCATCAGATGTACTTATTTACACTTTGGGACTCTGCTAATTCTCACACTATGCTTAGAAGCATAGTTTCTATGTGTTTCTTGCACTAAACATATAATCCTCTTACTTCCATTTACTGAAGCCATCTTCGTAAGTGGTATTTAATCACATTTATTCAAAGTTCTGAACTGGCCACTGTTTTGTTGGGGGAATCTGTCTGTGTTCAACATACCATAATGTTGATGAGTCCTGTGGTGCCAGTGGAGGTAAGGCAAGCCATCTGTACCCTTCAGTTGAACTTAATTCCCAAAGAGTCTCAAGGGAAGAGGGCCAAAAATTTTCAGAACTCATTAGATGAGTGACTGTGGGTGGAAGAGGTGGTTGAGGAAGAGAGAAGTAGCACGCTTCAGTCACTATGAGAAGAGCTCAGTTGAGAAAAAACATGTTTTGGAAGCCTGAGCAAATTCTATGTGTAGATGTGTGTCTGTTCTCACGTTGCTTATGTCATATCTTCCTGAAGTAAAGAACTGTGAACCTGGAATGTGACCATATGTTCAACCTTGTTGACTCCACCAAAGGGACCAGAACCCCTTAGTTATTGCACTGTGTCTGGAAATTAATGCACAGCCACTGAATCAGAACAAACTACATAGGTCTGTTGGGAGGTAAACTTGGACACAGATCAGAGGATAATGTGTGTGAGAGTCCTCACCCCAATAAGTGCTTACAGATGTGTGTGAATGCAAACCAATGCACAGCACTTAACTGGGGAATAGTACAGACATATTTTGGATGGATTTGCACTGAAGTTACTCGGTGAATGAGATAATTCACAGTCCTGAGAGCAAAAAGTCTAGGAAGAGGCAACCAGGAACAAAACAGCACTACAGTCTATTAAGTCACAGGACACCAGTGGATGAAGAACTGAATTTCTGACTGGTAAGGGAGGTCTGCCTAGGCTGCAGGTATGCACATGCATGTACTTTCACATGTGTGAAAGGATGCCAACAATGCAGTAACACATCTTTTAAAAGGATCCTTTTGAAAGAAGCTAAAGAAGTTTTGGACTGCATGGATCTAGTGGACTGGGTCCTAACAAAGCATTCTGGCAGCTAAACTGGAAATAATTGTTTAGTGGCCCAAGTGTCTGCCTCATAAAATATGCAAGGGCCAATCACGCAGCTCTTCCGATCCGTATTTGGATTCATTTTCTGATCCAAACTTTTCAAGTGGTGCTTACATCTTGGTGCCTTTACAGCTCGCTACCTGTAAAAGAAACAGTGACTGGTAACTAAGTTTCTTACCTTGATTTGTACTTCTTCCATCACATTCCCTTGAAGCTCTAAACATGGAGTGAAGATGTCTGCTCTCAGTAAATAGAACAAAATTCACACGTGATTTGATTTTCATGCCACCTCCGAGGTAGAACTTGACCTCTCTTTGATATGGTGCTCACAAAAGAGAGAATTAGTATGCAGCAAAATGCAGGCACACAGAGCTGGACACTGTTCAGATTTAATGTTTTCCTGTTTCTGATTTATTAACCAAGTACAGATGCACCTGTTTCTTTTCAGCAAAGTGCTATTCTCTCTCCAGTTTTCTGCTTGCACTGCCAAAAATAGCTGGCCTGCCAAAATGTGTACAGAAGCCACTGGTTGGGGAAGTATGAGGACCTAAAGCAGTCACAACCTCTTTTAAACAGAAGTATATTACTGCATCCTATAGCATCAGCTAAAAGCATTGCTTTATTTCCACATAATCTTTTGGTAGGAGTGGAAAAAAGTTGTCTTAATGATGGAGAGGACAAGAGTTTGCAAGACTAATACTTCACGTTTCTTCCATGGGTTCCCTGTGTAATCTCAGTGAAGTCACAAGGACCATGAGTTTCAGCCCTGGGTACATGAAGACCTTTCCAAATCACCACCAGCTCTGCTTTACACCTACTCAAATCTACATTGAGTCTTAAGAATCCAACATGTGTAGTTCCCATTCTCCAACCTTACTGACTGAGTATGGGTAGGCCAGCACACGTCCCTCATTCCATCATCTGTACAAAAATGTTCTACTGCTGAGGACTATTTGGAAAGAGAATTAAAAGACTGTTTCTTCTGGCAAGGAGCAATATGACAGCTGACTTACATAGCAAATTATTTCTCTTTGTGTAGTCACTAATCACCAGATCAGGGATCTCTCCTTTACATCTATCCACTGTGTGCTCACTAAAAGCCAACAAGCTAAAGCCAAACTCTTCTGAGATTATAGTTTAATGAATCCTCTCCCTGTGGTGTGACTGAAATTCAGCTGAAATTGCCAGCTTCCCTAGTTTCAAGTCTGAACAACAAGTTTTGACATGGCTTATCATCTATACACAATCAGAAAATACTTTTCTGCTTTGAAGTGTTGCACAGCTTGTGAGGAGACTTTCTATATCTGTCTGGAGATGGACTGTATCCCCAGATACTGCGTCTGAGGAGGAAGGAACATGTGAGGAAAGCAAATTAGAGGCACTGAACATTTAACGGGATTTCATTCAGTTAACATCCTTCCAATGTTTCAAATAGCAACATGAAGAACTTGTGTGTGCTAGCCAGAGTCTTGTGGGACACAGGCAATCCCATGGCCAACTTCCCTCAGGGAGGACCAGGGCCACTGGAGCCCCAGCCGCCACCACCCTTATTACACCTTCCACTTTCTCAAGGTTGGTGAGCAGCATCTGCCTCCCGCACCAAATAAATCCACTTGAAGGTATCGCAGCCAGTGCCGACAGGAAGCAATGCAAACCAGCAGTGCAGAACACATGCTTTATGTTTTACCATTCATCAGATATTGCTCGTGCTAATTCATTCTGAGTTGGGATAGGATCAGTAAGCAAACTTACTGCAAAAATAATTTTAAATATTTAGTTACTTTGGTTATTGAAATAAGAACTCTGAACAATTAGTGAACCTACATAATGTTCTTGTGGGAGAAAATAGTCTCTGGAATATACGGATGTTCTGGGCTGTTGTGGAATAAATACAGCTTTCCTATAATATTATAACTAAAGAGTTTTTGAAAAAGAACAGAATAAACCATATTAAAAAAACCCCAAACCTTTACCCCAGGCTATTATAATGAAGAAAAACTGTTCCAAATGTGAACTAATGAAGTACAAAGTAATGAATATTTAATTTGTATAATTTACTGAAATGCAGTTAGGAATCCAAGTGACATTCTTCATAAATACAGTGTTCATTAGGCCTTTACTGTAGCTTGCATGCAATCATTACATTTTTTTCCTGTATTACTATTACTATGGTATTACATAAAGGTGAATGAACATCTCATGAGAGTGTCTAGAAGGTTCAAGGGAAAAAGGGAAACAAGGAAGGCAGTGGTGTCTATTAAATTTAAATAAGCTACCTGTTTACAGTGAAAAAGATAAAAGACTAAGCACAGCAGAGGAGCAACTGAGAAAAGGAATAGAAAAGGTAATTGAGTTTTACATTATGGGCTTCTTCACTTGGCAGTGTGAATATTATTGAATTAGCCCTATTACTATAAAGATTACACAAAAGCAGAACAGTGTGAAGGCTTGGTATGAAACTTTAACAGTATCAATGAAGGTGAGATAAGTGCTACCAAAACTGCACACAGGAATGTATCAGATAAAGAATATAGTGGGATGTTTTTTCTTTTTCAGTAGAACTGAACTATGGTGTGATGTGAATTTTAATAGGAGCACTCAGAAAAATGAAAATGCAAAGAGCAAAAAAGTCCAAGCACAAAGGGAAGGATTTCACAGCCACAGCCTGCACAGCAAATATCAAGAGGTGAAAGATTTGTATTAAAGGGAATGTCCTTCATACCATGGCTTTATTTAACAGACTATCCCTTGCCACCTCATCTCAGTCTCTAGCTTACCAAGCTGAGTCTGGCACAAGATCACATATTTACCTGAAATATGGATTTCAAATGGTTTCATAGATTCAAAGTGAGAATTAAAGGTCAGCAGATTTAAACTACTGAATGTGGATCTAAAAATTGTGCTTTTGTTTGACTGCAGAAGATTCAACCTGAGTAGTTTTGCCTTGCTTCACCCTCTTTCCCAACTCTTCTTTCCTCACACTCCAACCCAAATTTATATCTGCTCCCTAGACTTTATTTAATTACTTACAGACACAGATCAAGGTGTTAGGCATCTCCATAGGATGTTTAAATAAAATCTAGAATCATAGCACAACACATTCAATATTTCACACTTTTCTTCCAGAAGGTATCAGGGACACCCTGTAAAAATAATTGACTTAAAATCAGGCTCCTTGTTTCATTCCTCCTTTAAGAGGGAGAGGGGAGGTGCTCCCAGGAGGAGTTACCTATCACCAGGGGTGCCGGTTAACCATAAGAGCTACTAGTGCCTCAGGATGGCAAGGAAGCCTAACCAGGTATTAAAAATAACATGATTTTGACAAATTATTCTAGGCATGTATATACACAGCATGTATATACACAGTTCTGTGTTTCGTCTTCCCTATCTCTGAATAAAAGAGTGAATTGCCCTTGCCACAGGTCACCCCCATCTATTCCCGCGCCTGGCTAAGTGCTGCAGGTTAGCAATGCAGCCCACCTTATAGGAGTTTTGGACAGCTGGCAAGCACAGTCCAGGGGGATCTCCTGCCTGTTTGATGTAACTCCTGCCTACTTGAAGGCAGAGCAGGTGATTAAGTTGCACAGACTCACAGGACCAAAGAACTTCAGGTGTCGTCACTGGAAAAACCTGTCAGGGTGCTGGACCCATACCTCTCTGCTTAGCAAGCTTTGCAGGCTGGGAGAATGAATGCAGCATGGAAGTGCGTAAATGATGAAGCCATGAGAGACTTAAGACAGAAGGTGAAGCAATTTAAAAAGTGAAATTAGAGGAGAGACATAAACCACCATCTAAACATAACCAGTGATATATCCTGAACATAACTGTATAAGGATGGACAGTTTTCAGGTTTTAGCACAGATATTTATGTTTCTGTCTTAGGGTAATTCAACAGAAAAATGAGTAATGATCATCCTTTTGTTCCTTGAAGAGACCAACAGTGATATAACAGGAAGCTGAAGTGAGGCAATAGGATATGGAAAGCAGAGGTGAGCTAAGTGCATAGTAGTTGCTCGAGCACAGGGATACATCAGAGACCTTACTGCTTAGGAGCATATTAGCCAAATGCTGAAAGACTAGTTTAACTTATCACTTTAATTTGCAGTGGACTGTTTCCATGTGCCTTCGTTGGGCATATCTATACCTGCTTTGACAGTGCGGTCTTGCTTGGGTAGTCAGCTGTGGTGGACGATCCCATGTTTTGAATTGGATGCTACATCAGAGGTATCAATATATATTCCTGGAAGCCAAACAACATTTTTCTTTTATAAACTAGGATATAATCCTACAAAACATTGTTCAGATTTTCTTTGTGTCATTAAAGAATTTTTGCAAAGATGGAACCTGGAAGGTGACCTTCTTACAACTCCATGGACCAGGTTTACCTGAAGAATGTGGCTCTCCTTCAAAGAGAGATTTTTATAAGAAATGCATCCCTACTGTAGCTCCAGGAGTGTAGTGAACAAGATTGGTAAGTCATTTGTATTGACGCCTTTCCAGCCCCAAGTGTGAAAGCCCCCAGTTCCCTGCTTTCTTCCCTCTGCAGAAACTGGGAGGAGGTCCCACAAAAGAAATGGGGTGAAATTGCAAGCCTGAAGGTAAGTGTGGCTCAGATGGGAAGATTAAAGGCAATTTGTTGTTCACATTAAAATGACTTTGGAGAAATGTTCTCTATTAAAAATTTCATCACTCTATTTTTATCATATGTAAGCATATTCCTTCTCCTTCCTGAACGTAAATGAACTGGCTTAATCCTACTCTTTTCATTTAATAGAATTATTATTCCTTTTGCATCTCCCCTGCTGTTTCGTATCACTGCTGAGTATTTATTAAGAACTAGTAAAATTCATGGACCTTTCTCGCTTGCCAGGTACAGAAAAATACAGAAATAGGCAAAAGGCAAACTTCTGTGCTTAGTCAACAGGGAGTGCTATGGCTATACCACACTATTAGACTATATTGAGAAGTAGTAAAATTGTTGAAATGAAGCAACAATTTTTGCATCTCATGACCCAATACTGTAAAGTACTGATGCTGCAGTTTTCACAAAAAAAATCTGAAATGATAAACATGCAGATGGTGGTAGTTTCAGTTGCACAATACCGCATTATGGGAAACCCTCAGGACCAGAAAATACATTTTTTCAATCTGTTCCAATATGGAGATAGGTCTAATAGGTTTTCTCTGGAAAACAGACTTCACTGAAAACTGAAGCCCCTAGTAAACAGGGTCTCCTTAATCTACCCCATGCCTGACATCAGTTTCCTTTTCTCTTTTATTTTAAACATTTCTTTTTTCTCCCCATTTTCTCACGTTTCCTCCAAAATCTTTCTCTGGCTCCAGGAACCTAATTCTTAAAATTCTGCTTTCCAAAAGTGAAGATGAGGATCCTAGCTTCTCAAAGAAATCTATATGTAATTTGCATTGAAAAGTTGTGGGGTTTTGTTAGCACAATTGATATTTTTACTTCAGCATTTATAATACAAAACTGCTCTGGAAAGGAATTAACTCATTGTGCATGGAAAACTCTCATCTTATATTACTGGTAAACACTTCTTGCAAATAAGTGAATTACCTTGATAATTTTGTTTCAGTTTATGACCACACAGTTATAAGTAACTACTATATAAATGCTTCTCTCTCTATATATAAAATAAATATCATTTTGGGTTTTTTTCAAATATGTGGTGATATGTAGGAGTCATCCAAATTGTGCAGGGAGGCCTTCCATTTCAGAAATAATTAAGCATGTTTTATTCAGGTGTTCATAACATAAGTGAGTCAAAAGGTGTAAATCATTTGTTCAGATCAGCATGGTACTGCAATTACACTCTCAGACCTGGTCTCTGCCTCCAAAAATAGGCTATTTTTGTTTCTCACAAAAATGTTAAATTGCTGCATCAAGAAAGATAATGCCTACATAGATTACTTGAAAGACTTTTCATTGCTTCCAAAAATGCTAAGCTTCACTGTGTGAACTGTGAGTGTTTTCTAAAGAGAAAAGCATCAGGTTCCTTATTCTACCTGATTCCAGCAGACATAAAGCTGCAAAAATGAACACAGGGTACTTCATGCTCTAGGAAAGATATTATTGTATCATTAAGAACTGATATCCCACTGTGTCAGGAAAAAACCTCCAAAATTACAGAAATAAAAAAAGCAGAGTGGAAGTCTCAAACAATAGGATTTATGTCTCTATATATTATTTCATGTGAATACTTTGTAAGTATAAACAAGTAAACTAGCATTTTGTTCCTCAGAGTGTCACTTTGCATCCATAATATAGGATTATTCAAAGATTCTTGCGTGTATTGTTAGCCTATGTGTTTGCATGCATCTCTATATGTACACGTAAATATATATATTTTATACATACACATATATACAGACTACGCATTTATACAGTATACACACATATATACAGTCATAGCTGTCTCAGTTTTTTCCACCCCTAGTTTTGTGGAATGCACTGAGTATTCTGTTTTTTTCTTATAAAGCCTTAAGGAGCCGGAAAGCTATGCACAAGTCCAGCTGTCATATACAACATTGTATATAAAATGACAGTCAGTTGCAACAAGGGGGAAAGTGTGCGTGTGTACCAAGTGTGTCTGGAAAATTAAAACTGATTCAGTACCTTCATTATCTCCATCAGTGATATATACAAGGCAGTAGGATTTGTGGTCTGGCACGGATAAAGACTGGTTCAAGATATTTAATAACATGAGACCACTGTTTTAAAAATTTCTTGATGAGTCACACAGACAAATGATAGGCACCACCACACTGATGGCTTCGGAAGGCCTTGTAGGTCTGCAGGACTCATAGAACATAGGAGGATGCACTGGAAGGAAGAGGAACAACCCCTATTGCAGATGGGTTTTGTTTAAGCCAACTGGTAGTACAGAAGTTTGACTGCCTCTTCAGTTAATGTAGAATGCATACTTTCAGTATTTACTACCCTGGATGTAAACTTAGGAACACACTGTGTAGGACTGAGAAACTAGTTTTACAAAGATCATAAAAAAAGTGAGTTGTGGAGGAAAATAAGGAGAGGGTGTTGTGATGTGATCCTTGTTTGCTCACCACCTGCACAGCTTTATATCAAAACCTATAACATGACATATTGTCCCCAGCATATGATTTTCTGGAAGGACAGAGACTGAGCACCTGAGTAGTTCTCAATCAGACTGAAACTGTCTCAGTAACTCATCCCAATAACACTACAGATTATTTGAGTTGGAGCAGCAGCTGCAATACTATTTCACAAGATAAAAAAAAAAGGCTGGAGGTCATGGTTGGCGCTGTGCTTATGCCCACCTTACTCTCCACCCCACTGAATAGTCATGGCCAAAGGTGAGCATAAGGAAAGGAAACAATTTGTACAAAACTTAATCTGCCTCCTGCCACTTCAGCAGATTCAACCACACTTTAAATTAACAATCATATTGAGAAATAACAACTGGAAGGGGGAAAGGGATAATGAAAAGTACTTATGAGTAACTATAAAAGTGGAAATTTTATATAGGGACTTGTAAGCAAGGATCCTGGATTTGATATACTATTGGCAACCAAGGAAGACATCCACAGGTGAGGCAATAGGAAGTCATAACAGTGATATTTCATCTGATCTAGAAGAATAGATATCAGAGAAGCTAATAAGTCATCTCCCACGGAGGAGAGAAAACCTTGTCACTGACAGTGCTGGAGGTGAGGGCAGCAGAGAGGGTTTCAAGGGCAGCCAAGAAAGACTATTATGACAGATGGACATCAAAGTCATGGGCTGAATGAACTCAACAGACGTTTTATAGGGATGGCCTACAGACTGTGGGAGTGATAGCTAAGCTTGGTATGGTGGTTATGATGGCAGCCAACTCAAGGTGAAACATCAAAGGCAAGGAGATATGAGCCTGAGAGCTTGCAGATGCACCAGAGTGAGAAGTAAATTTGAGAACTCTTAATAGAGCCAAATAGATTAATTTGCTCAACAATAAGGAGTAGACTAGAGGAAGATGGCAATCACAAAGAACTTGCACCTCATTTTTACAATGTGCAAGTTCATAGGCAGTTAACTAAATGAGGATCATCGTGGAAATTACAAAACAAAGTAGTGAACATATGTCTTTACAGAGAAGACACAGGCAGATAATTGAAATTACCATTGCTGTCCAAAACACCATAAAAACTAGGACATTCTCACTTTATGAGCTTAGAAAGCTGACTACAGACTTCCACGCAGACGGAAGTATGACATTTGTACAGATTATACATGTGGGATCACACTTGGCCCTGACTAAGCCTTGATTCTGAAGTAACTGCTTTCCAGATTTTCTCAGGGTTGATTCTTTGAAACATTGGCATTTTATTAGACTTCCTATTTCAACCAGGCATTTAATAGTAAACAATTCACCACATGCTCTCTGGTGAATATCAAAGTCTCATTTGTAACGAAATAAATTTAAAATGCCAAAAGTTAAAAAAGCAAATGTGTAAACCAAACCTTTGCCTTTGAAATTAACTAGTTTGAAAACATCTCTTACACCAAAGCAGAGCAAAGAAGGAAAACAAAGCAAACAAGGAACCTGGAGAGACACAGGAAGATGGAACCAGACCAAATGACAGATCACAAACCTGAGGAATCAAGTAATATGCAAATAGTGGTAATCAACAAGGATAACAGGAAAAGCATGATCAAAGCTAAACTCTTCTGATATGAATGACTCTTATGGCATGTTAGAAGTGCATTAGCACCCTGTATCCACAACAAAAGAGCCCAACAAAGTAATTTGTATCAAAGAGAAGCGTGTAGAAAGAAAGAATATATAATAAAGTAACACATGGTAAGCAGGTTCCACCTCTTGCCTACAATTAACTCAAGAAAGCGAAAAATGGTCTCACTGAGATGCATGACATTAAAGCAAAAATTAAGGAAAGAAAAAAAAACAAAACACAAAAACCAGCAGCCAGGATTCTGCATAAAAGGGCTGAAAACATCTGATGAACTGAAAATATGATGAAGCATAGCAAGCCTTTCAGGAGCCATGGGACTAATCAAGACACATTTCCTAGGGATCCTCTGTATTCCTTATCTTCTCAGGTAATAAGCCCATCTCCCCAAGTTCTTAGGACTCCCACAGCCAACATCTGTTATGTCCCCTTGCAGAATTTGAAGTCCCAGCCACACTGCAATTCCCACGGTACTCTTTATCATCCTTCACTCACAGCCCCACAGTACCCTAACAACCCCAGACAACAGCCTCCCGTATTTCCCCAGCTACCTTCTATTTTCCTTACACCCTTCAACAATACTGTCCAACATGTCTCATGTCCCTGGCATCCCCCTTTGAATAACTTGTGCTTGCTCTCTTGTGCCCTGTGATTCACAGAGTCACAGAACTTCAGAGACTGGGAGGACTTCTGGATGTTTCTGGTCCTGTAACCACAATATGTCCTCTGGTGCATCTAGCTCTGAGCCACACCACATTCACCTTCTCAGAGTACTCCTAACCTCAAATCTACATGTCTTTCACCTGCAGAGGCTGAAATCTCCCATGTCTTCTACCAAATGTGCTTTGCTTGCTGTCTGGGCAGAGGCTAGAACACACTGTGGCCCGTTCAGGGTCTGTCTGACCATATGCATGGACAGCTGGCAGCCATTTGGCTGACAGCAGACCAAATACAACCATCAGGGCTGAGCTCACTCTGTCTTCCTTCTGTGATTGGCTTAATAAGGTCCTTTCCCCTACACAATCATCAGCGCAGATCTCTCTGGTTTGTAATAGTCCCTTAACTTGGATCAAAAACTTTTGACAGGAGCTAACAAAGCAAACCCAAACTTAAATGAGGGTGTTTAGCTCTTCCCATTAGCAATACTTTTAGATTGGACTCTGAAGCTACTTCTGTGTTTCAAAATCAGGTGGGAGAAATTAGGCCTACAAGTAACATAAGCATCTGGCTGTAAGATTGCACTGAGAATAGAGATGAGACTGGAGATCTGGAGATGGTCTGGCAACCCAAGGAGACATTTCAGGTGTTCATTATAGATATTACCACCATCTCTCATCAGCCAGGGAAAATACTTAATGGCCAATAATAAGATCATTTCTAAAAAAAAAAAAAAAAGGAGCATACTTTAAAAATCTTTAATCATGCACTGTATTCCATAAAGAATACAGGAGCTATGATCCCTGGGCATTGTCTTTTTAACAAAGCTTTCAGGAAGCAACAAGAGATTTGAGCAAGAGAAAAAAAAAAAAGTGTGACGCCATATTCACTTGATAAATCAGTGAATGGCACAAAGCACTCCTTATGCTCAGAGACCATTTTTCCTCCTTCCAAGGAATCTGCAGAACACGACTCACATAAAAATAGCTCATAATAATAATAATAATAATAAAAAAAAACAACAACAAAAACCAACCCCCTCCTCCCAAATAGCCAAGTTGCCTGAGGAAAAGAGTAAACCAGTTCTAAAATAGCATGTGAATGTATGAATGGAATGAACTAATTTAATAGCACTGGAAAACATTGCAGAAACCAGCTTCCAGCTGAGACAAGTTTAGTAAGGCTCCTCCTGGCTTAGTATTTTTGGCTCACCTGGTGGAAATGCAGTGAGGGTCTCAGCTGGAGCCTCAGCTGTGCTAATGTGCAGGACATACATTGGAAGTCCAAATACCAGATGGGGGATTTTGCTAACTGCTTAAATCAGCTCTCATGGCTGGCCACCAATTGGCAAGCACGGGAGCATTTCCAGCATTTCTATCATTACGCTAAAAAGCACAAGAGCAATAGGGGGAAATGAAGAGCATGACAACAAAGGAAACCCTATTCTCAAGCAAACATAGAGGTCATTGCTTCTGTGTGATTGTAGGAGCCTTATATTTGACACTGAAATCTGGCAAATAATGATTGTCCTTTTAAAGACACTGTAAATTAAAATACACAGCATACATGTTACACTCAGACACATATATACACAGACTTAGCTAAAATAGTAGAATTCAGGAAAAGCTATTGATATTTTAAGTGCTTTGGAATCCTGACCCTGAGAAAACTACATACTGAAGTTCTGCCCTTTGCTGCTTTAGCATTTTGAAGCTATTTTCAAAGCTACCTTTCATTGATTTAGGAGACGGACATCTATCTTTGAGAATCTTCAGTTATTTTTTAGCTTAAATTTTCTGCAAGGTTGAGCACATATTTTGCAAGGATACTGCTGGCCAGAGGAAAACAATTGCAAGGCTAAGATTATATCCACTCCAAGATTCGTTATTTCAAATACAGTCCTATGGTCCCTTATGAAAACAGCTCCTAAACCCAAGCTAGAAAACTGAGTACAAGTCAGGTCAGCCCATGGTATCACATATCCAAATGTCTTATTCAGTTGGCTGGTAAACTGGTGCTTAAGGCTACTAAGTCCATCCTCAGTGGTAGTATGGTAGTTTCTATTGCACTTGGCATGATGTTGCAGAAAACTCTCCATTTCTTCTGCTGTCTTTGGAGGGAAGAAAGATTTATCATTATGGCGAGGGCTTCTGAATTTCCTTTGGAGGACCTCATGGACACTTTTGGTCATGTCATACACAGAAGCTAAAATGAATCTTCCAATTCCAATCAGTTTATGCACTCCTATAACCAGATGTTGCATATTAAGTTATTGTCAAAAAGTAGAAAATGTCATAATATATTAGAAAAATATGCTATACTGGGAAGATATAAAAAATGAAAGCTACTTCCACATCTTTTCCTCTACTGTATCACTCAATATCATTATACTTCACTATCTTCCCTGTCTTTTGCTTACTTCTACCTACTTACTACTTTACTCTCACTTTCCTGTACACCCATCCTTTCCAACTCAAGCCCCGAAAAATTCATAATGCATGCCATGAGAATTTGGATCAGGATCTAATACAGTTGATGTTCTGCTCCCTTTGTGACCATCAGAATAAGAATGATAAATGTCAGTGCCTGAGGCTATGGTGGCATGTGGATTGCAGCTGATTCCAAACCGGAATATCAGGTTCAAGATTTTTAGAGCTATCTAGGGACATCTATCTCATGTCCAACTTTTACCTTCGAGTTAAACAGAGATCTCTTGCATTCTTAGAGCCAAGTTACCCTTCCTGGGAAAGGAAGGGATTTTTAATTTTTAAATTTAAGAGATTTTTTTGTGACTATGCAGTGGATTAAACACTTTGATAAGCAGTATGTAAACTGGGTAAATCTGAGGCTTAAAACAACCATCTTCTATATACTACAGAAGAAATTTAATCAAGACCAATGTCTCAGGACAAGAAATCAAAAGAAAACTCTCTCTTTAGGAGATATTAGTAACTTTTTCTGATAGCTACTTTTGATTTGTGAGTCAAAAGGATATCATTATGTTGAGAAGAGGCAAATCATTCTCAAATGGAACAATTAAATTCTGATCAATTGCTACATAATGACAGAACAATCTTCTAAAGCTCTGGAGGTGACTAACCTTTCTTTATATTAAGTAAAGATAATCTACAAAGCAAGTGATTAACTATTTGCAAAGGTTCTTTGTATTTTCTGTCTCTGTAAAACTGTAAAAACTGCTATTCTAAACTGATTTACTTTTAGCATGGTTCTTTTTCAGACCTCAAAAGTAAACCTTTTCCTTTTTCCTCACTTTTATGTGGTATCAAGTACTTCAGTTACTATTCTCATATCCCGTATTTTTGAGCATGATCTTGTAGCCTGGGGTTGGAACAGTGTTATGGCCATATCCAATGTATTTAATCCTGGGGTGATGTTTGGGTTTGTCCGTCTGCTCACTAAGCTGATGTGCAAAGGACAAATGCTAGCAAAATGCAAGCACTGCATTTTGCCTGAAGACCAATGGGATCTTCTGTGTAAGTGTCAATGCAAGGTGCTTACAGTTCTGTGTCCTCGGGACTTTATGGTGAGGAGAAGGGAACACGATTTGTAAATGGAACCACTAGTAAGGGCAGTCATGGATCATGATCATGTCACATAAGCTCTCTGGGGGTGTGGTGTAGCTCCCTTCCTATGCATCCAAGATTTTTTCCAGAGAAAGTGAGGACTTTGGGGGAGACCACAGATATTCATCCAGTTGTCTTTTCAGCTGTCTGTGGAGATCTGACCTAGCTGTGCCAGAGGGAATCAGGCTCCCAGCACAGGCCATGCAGTTGATGCAAAGGACCCTGACTCATGCTTGGGAGAGACTCATATCACCTTACCGTCAGGTGACATAATTTCAGACAATATTTAACTGAAATCAGTTGCGTACTGCTCACCACCTTGTAGTGGAGGTGATACAGAATGCAATCAGGTTTAACTCAGCCTATAGGTTTAACAAAGGCCATTTAAAAAGAAAAACAGAAAATCATTAGAAAGCATAGTGAGATTTTATTTAAAATGATGAAGTTTTTCAATCTTTTTACATCCCAGGTACACATCTCGCACATGGCGAAACTTCAGTGAACATTGCCTTCGTGTTTAATGTTAGGACTTATTTACTATTTATTTGTACAGACTGAGAGGCTTCCCTCTGTTAATGCACACATTTTCCCTTATTTTAATATAGATGTTTTTATTTTCAGCTACAAGATAAAAATCAGTCATACCATAAAAACTCTTCTGTATGGTGCATGTTTCCAAGAGAGCCTGCAATTGAATTTTAATGTATAGAATATTTGCATTTTTTCTTCCACTGTAGAAAGGCAGGAGTATAATCTCAACCTTATCCTGATTTATACTTTATGGGAAGGTATGTAAAAGAACATAAATACTATTGCTGAAATTTTGTATCATATTTCATGTGCATTTTCTTCTTCCTACTTGTGCTTCCCAGTTTCATCTGCTTACTGCTTTCCTCATGAAAGAAATGAGCATGTTGGTATAAAATATTACATCAAATATACCTGTGAACATGAACTCTTATTTCCTGGATTTTAGGAAATAAAGAGATGTTTCCAAGTTTCTGCTTTGCTACACAGAGAGGGGATAACAGCTTTGGTTAGTATCTTTAAAAGTGCTGATAAATGTAAAAATGCAAGCTGCATACCTTCTTCATTCATACATTAAAAAAAGAGCTGAAGGGTACTCAGGAACAGGAGGAAATGGAATTAGAAGAATAGGGCTGCTTGGCAAGATACCTAGAAAAGTCCTGGGCTTTGGGGTTGGTAATAATACTAGAATTAATGTAACTAACCATATTGCTACAGTCTGCACCTGTGAAGAGGGTTCTGAAAAAAAGGCAAGGGTTGTCTATGTTTTTTACATATAATAGCAGTTTATTTCCTAAGATTGCTGTTGGAGCAGGAACCATATTTCACATTAATATCAGTTAATATGTTATTCATTGCCCTGGGCTCCAGAAACGAGCAGTGAATTAGGTCATGGTGAATAAATACCTATCAGTGTCCATCAAGTGACATTCCTCATCTCTTTTTCCTCTTTCTTCATTTCATGAGGTATCAAAATCTCATTCTGTTGTTTATCAGGCAGTATATGACAGAACAAACCTTTCTGGGGGCGGCTATAAATATATAGCTCTCATTACAGCTAGAGTCAACCTCAGTACAAATGGTAAGGCTGATGTAAATTCCCCTCATTTTGATGAGGTATGTGCTGTATTTGGTCAAATGAGCACATTTTAAATGACCCTGAACTAATTACCTCTCAATGACATGGCACAAGGCCAAACCAAGGGCCAGCTCAAGCTGCTGGAGCTGAGAGGTCTCTGTGCTTTCCCAGGTCCATTGCTCCTTTTCCCTTCCCTTGCCTACAGGGTGACCAGGACTGATTTTAGGAAATGCTGTTTTACAAAGTGGCTTCTGAAGCTGCTCATCAGCAACTTGATAGTTGCCCAATCCTCATTCTTTTTAGAAAATGATCCCATTTTCTTTTTTATCTCATGTCCTTCACATCAGACAGCTGTTGATATATTGCTATTTTGATATACATTGACATATGACTCCTGAAGTACTAAGAAAGTGATTCAGGCTGCTGCAACAGTCAATTTATAGCCTGCAGACACAACTTTAGCTCCTGATGATGCCCAGGCTGTGTGCAGGTGAAATCTTCTGTCATGTGAGAGGCGACTCCTCAGACCTCAGTGTTACCAGCTAATGGAGGCTTAGCAATCTACCTAATCAAAATCTGATCAGACTATTAAAATTAATGGAGTCTTTCAATAATAATCAGGGACCTGGAGAATTGTCCAAGTTTTTAAATCATATTTACAGCAATTCTTTTACAATTACCTGTTAAAATCACTAGAGGAAGATCGGTGGCCTGCATTTAGCCATATGGTAGTGTTGTATGGCTTTATCAACCACTGACATCTGTCCCAAGCTTACGACTGTCCCTATACCTGCAACGTTTCATCCAGTGAAAGCATGGCATGTGCCCTGCACTGAATGTCAGAAATAAAACTCATCAATGACTGTTGAGGAAAGAAGTGAACAAAGGTCTCTATAGAAAGTTTTCTGGGAAAATGGATTTATGCTTGCAACCTTAATTAAAAAAAGAAAAATTGGCTTCTTTTCTGGGTGATGATTTCTGTCAGCTGGTGAGGAGATACTGTCCTTTTGCTGCCTGGCTGGAATGACAATTAGTTTTGGCTATGCAGTTTCCTAAGAGGAAAAATCACTTTAAATATCCAGTTAGAGATATGTTACTATTTTAGGTGAAGGCCCTGAAGGCCTCCATCTTGTCCCTTCTATTTATGCATTTATACTGCTTTACTTAAGACTGTGACAGCATTTCTGTCATAGCTACTATATTTTCCAGAGGCCATGGGATCTTTTTTAATGATGTAATGGGGTCATAAAAATGTGCAACACGTATCATGAGATTTAAACCAAGAAGAGAACACATTTGACCGAATAAGACCTTCACATCCCAAATAGTTGTGGTTTGTTTGCTTATTTTTTTTTAATTCTACATGTGCAAAGCATGAACAAAGTTTGATGGACTGCCTTTGAGAAAGAGTTCCTAGAAATACAGCAGAGCATGCTTGCAGTCACTAAAGAAAGGTGTCTGCCCTTCTTTAGTGCCAGGGAAATAGAGATAAAAATCATCATCATGCTGACAATATAGTGGCACTGAGCATGAGACCAAAAATGCTGAGTTATGATTGAGCTGGTCCAAGGCTGATGGGAAGGTCATTGATGGTAGTTATATATTTAGACAGGTGAGATCATGGTCTTCCCTATATGTTGGCTTTGTGAGACATCAGAGAGGTGGTCAATGCTCATGGAATCTGTCTTTGCATTACTTCATTCATTTAGTGCAGACAGTTTCTAGCTGTGCTTCATGGGGTGCATGGGGAAGAATGTCCCTGCCCAAGGGACATTCTTCTTGGTTTAAATCTCATAATACAGGTTGCACATTTTTATGACCCCATTATATCATTAAAACAGATCCCATGTCCTCAGCCACAAAGGCTCTATTTTTTAAAGAGCATGTGGGCAAACTCAGAAGAGAAATGTTCAGGAAAGTTGACATGAAACAATGAGAGATGTGAGACAACATGAGTAAGCTACAGCACATTAAACCACCACATGGCTGCTTTCACTCAGAGAGAAAAAGTCCTTAACTAGCTGTAGCTTAGTTAAGGGTGCTAGTCTATGAATGATGTAAGGATAGCTAGTGTATGAATGATGACTTTACAAATTCAGATTCGTGCACCTAGCTTCCTCTGGGTGTCCTTGTGCAGAAGATCCCTAGTAAAAACAGCTCATGACTCTTTATTTGTAAGTTAAGCTGGATCTCTGCAGATAGAATCAAACAGTCTACCTAGGCAAATTTTCCACTGAATTTTAAGGAAGGACTGATCCAGACTTCAGAGCCTGGTGTCCAGAATGAGAAGAGGCTTTTGGGTGTGGGGGATGAGTATTAGAGTCTCTGCGTCAGTGTCTGTGAGGATGATTAGAAGTAAGAAATGAGATTACAGACTTAAATAATGGTGTGGATAATGCTAAATAAAGTAAATAGAAAAAGGTGGAATGTTGCACTGTAAAAAGCAAGGTAAGTGTTCAATGAAGTGAAAAATTTATGTTCTCCTTCATTAAACAAAGTAGATTTATTCAGAATTTGCAGACTCAGGGCTCATTTGGAAGAAGTTTGACTATGGCAGGCTAAAATAGTTGGACGTTTCTGAAGAATTCTTTCTTTCTTGACCACAGGCAAACATTATTAGCCATCAGTTAAAGCTCATGGGGCATGTGCAGGAGAGAGCCACGACACTTAAGTCACCCCTGAAAATATATAGTTACTCTTCGAGCCCATAGCCTGACTGAACAAGGTGATATCACCCTGAAAGTCAGGAACAGCCCAAGATCAAAACAGGATGGGGAATAAATGGTAAAGTTAGCCATGAAGCAGAGCAGTAAATGAAGGTCTAGTTGTTTTAGGGTTCATGTTTACTCAGTATCAGTTACACAAGGTTGCACTATATTAAAACTATATTAACACTGTATAACAACTGGAAGCCTCTCTTTTTTTAATGGTAAATGGATGCTGGAGATGATAGCTACATTTGTATTTACAATAATTTATGCTAGTGTGACATCTCAGCAGTCTTTTCTACACACCTGAGGGTCTGAACAATTTTTTACTGTCTGTAGAATTATCTAGGGTGCACAAAAAAAATATGAGGGGATGGTGATTAAAGCTGGGTAGCCCTAGCTGACAAATAAATTACAGATAAATTGGTATTATTGCCCATTGTTTAAAGCCACTGGACACTAGGTTTGGCAGACTGATTTGACTGTGTTCTTTTGTCTTTTCCAACGGATAATTTTTATCTCCTCGTACTTCAAAAGCTAACTCACTTCCTTTGAAGGACAGTAAGCTTGACAGGGTTCAAGCTAAGCTTCTTGAACTTAAATCCAGCATGGCTATACCCTGACTGAATCAGCTTTAACTTGAATTGTATTTCTCTAATATTTCATGCCATTTCAATTACACTCCACAGCAGCTGAGGACTATGTGAATTCTAGTACTAAATTTAATCAAGTGCTCCTCCAAAGTGGAAGAGAACGTATCTTCAGAATTAATGGAAAGAGACAAATGAAATCAATCCTTGGGATCTTGGTTCTCTCCACTCTGCACCAGAGGACGTCCCAGAGAAAAGACCTTCAGAAGCAACTGAAGACTGAAGTCTGATAAAGTGAGAACTTAAAACTGCAAGATATGAAACCCATGAAGAATGGTACACTTCATTTGGACTGTAGAATCAACAAGAATTTAATAAGTTAATCAGATCATCACTGTTTGAGCGCATATAAATTTGAATTGTTTCTCCATTATGAAGTGCTTGTCTGTAAATTATTGCAGAGAAAGCCATTTTCAAATTAATGTTTGAGCTATTAGAAAATACAAAGGGCATTTTCATTAATTGGAGGCAGCTTTTCTTCCTCTCTCTTTATCATTACCTTTGTTACCCAGAATCAGTTTAGTGCTCAAATTTATTGATGTGCATGATTCAGTGGCATTATTTGTTTAGAATTTATCCTATACCTCGTGGAATAAACTCATTAAGTGTAAATGAATAGTTATGTAGTCATCATCTAAAATGAGTCACTGCAGTTCTCTGAAGTCATTACAGTGCCTTTGAACACAGCTGGAAAGAAACCTCTGTGAAGGTTACAGCTTCTATCTCAGAGTTTAACCACCATTAATTTTCATCCCTTCCTTGGAATGGCTTCTTTTTACAGATGGTGAGACTCATTCTTCAGCAGAAGACCAAGGGCCCCAATTCTACCTGAGATTGTATCAAAACTGCCAGAAAATTGTTCTGCTACCCATATTTTTGCTGTCCTAATGCATTTATTTTCACAGGATATAGAATCTGGGATTCAGAAAGAATATTGTTTGTGAAAAATAGCTGCTTTAAAAAATCACGAATTTTTGAGATAAATCACAGAATGTTAGGGGTGGAAGGGACCTCAAAAGATCATCTAATCCAACCCACCCTGTCAGAGCAGGATCACCAAGATTAGGTCACACAGGAATGCATCCGGGTGGGTTTTCAATGATTCCAGAGAAGGAGACTACACAACCTCCCTGGGCAGCCTGCTCCAGTGCTCCATCACACTCACTATGAAAGAGTTTCTCCTTATGTTTACGTGGAACATCCTATGTTCCAGCTTGCACCCACTGGCCCCTGTCCTATCATTGGACATCACTGAGACAAACCTGGCTCCATCCTCCTGACACTCACCCTTTACATGTTTATAAACATTAATGAGGTCACCCCTCAGTCTCCTTTTCTTCAAGCTAAAGAGACTCAGCTCCCCCAGCCTTTCCTCATAAGGTAGATGTTCCACTCCCTTAATCATGTTTGTGGCTCTGCGCTGCACTCTTTTGAGCAGTTCCCTGTCCTTCTTGAACTGAGGGGCCCAGAACTGGACACAATATTCCAGATGTGGCCCCACCAGGACAGAGTAGATGGGGAGTATGAAATATGAGGTACAGCTGCTCTTACAGCTGATAAACTTCCTGCCACTGAAGGCTGAAGAGGAGGGTTTTCAGATTGCAGGACACAGTGTAGGATCTCTGTTTCAGTAAAACTTCCCACAAAGTGAGGAGCTCATAATTTCAGGTTAGAATTCCTACAAAGAAATTTAAGCTGTGTAATTAAGGCTAACTTGGGCTTTTTTTTTGAGAAATAAGTGTCTCTATAAGCTTTGCCTACCTTTTTGGATGCTTCATAATATAGGCAAACTGAACTATGTTTTGATACTACTTATACCCTCTTAAGTAGCTATCTTGATATCCAGTATGAGAGTTTTAAGGTGACAGCACAACAGAATAGACCAAGGAGTCCTGGTCACTTTTGCCTGATAACTGGAATATCTCAGTGTGCCAAAGGCAAATCTATATAAGCTAATACAGTCTGTTTCAAAGTCCCAATGCATCACATTGCATTCAGCATAAACCTTTTGAAAATCCTATTGGTTAAGAGCTATTTCACTGAATATATTGTATGCAAAGAAAGAAAGAGAAAGAAAGAAAAGAATTCCCAATAAAATTGACAGTATCTAATCTTGCTTACAGCTACAAACAGCTAAGTTACTTTAGTTTTTCATCTAAACATCCTTAATATATTTTGTAAACATGCTGTCTGTGTTTCTTCTCCCTGCTTGCTCAAAGGCTGAGTTTGGTTTTCAAGAGGCCAAACACATCTATGAAGGAAATATCAGAAGTTTATGGCATTTGTAATATTGCCCTCAGGCTGACGCATTCCAAAATACATCGGACTCCTTCCACCTGTTTTTACAATGCTTGTGGAGCACAGGTATGGTCACAACAGTGTTTACACAAGACCTGAGATAATGTCCACTGAACACAGGAGGCATTTTTTTTTTTCAGATTCTGATAAAGTGAGAACTTAAAACTGCAAGATATGAAACCCATGAAGAATGGTACACTTCATTTGGACTGTAGAATCAACAAGAATTTAGTAAGTTAATCAGATCATCAGATCATGCCTAGGGTCACAGTTAACAAGAATTAGTTCTATTTTTTTTTTTTTTTTCCCTGGCACAGGAATATAATTAAAGACTCAGGGAGACACTTGAAATGAAACCAATGAGACATTTGATACAGTGCAAGTAAAGTTTGCTTCAATTAGGAATGCAGAATTGTGTTACACAGCACATTAAATGGCACATTAACAGATGTAAATGCTTCCATCAAATTAAAAATGGTTAGTTTGCTTGTTAGATTATTTTTTTGTTACAGTAATTGGGTAGTTTTCTGGTTTTCAACAGCACAGATAGAAGAATTTATCCAGGTTTTCTTCTCTACTTGTGGGGGGTGCTGGAAGTGGATAAATGTAGCTTTTCTACCAGGAAATACTGGACTGCAGCATGCAATACAGCACATAAAAGCAGTAGAGCTAGGAAATGTTCTTTTAAATCTCACATATAATTCTGAGAAAAAAGTATTTAAGCATCTAATATTCTAATTAATTTTAGATGTATTGTGTAAACTGCTTCAAATAGAAGAGCACGAGAGCATCCATATTTTAAGAATTCACCATCTCCTGGGAGTAAGAAAATGAAAAGCAGAGCAGTTGAAAAGGTATTTACAGGAGAATAACAGCAATACAAAATGAGTAACCTCAACTTGGTTAAAATAAGCTATTCCCTAGAAGGTTTTCTTTGGCAAAACTATTCCTGTTGAAAGGTAGCTCTCCAGTGCAGGAGAGCAAAGCAGGAGTCAAGAAATCAGTGCAGAAGGTACTTCTGGATCGAGAAAGGCTTGTTGCTGTGCCTCCATCTGCAGCAGATTATCTCAGCATAAAGGCCAGGAGATTTGTCTGTAGCAAAGCTGTCCCTCAAGCAAACTTACCTCCCAGAGCCTTTTTGGCTTCCACTGGTGTCACTGGGAGAGTACAGGAAAACGGATGCCACTGAGTTATAGAGTTCTATTCTCTGCCCTGTAGTGGCACCTGGTACACACTTCCTAACCTCCCATCCCAGCTCCTCTGTTGAACCTAAATCAGCGTATTTGAACTTAACTTTCCATAAAGTAGAAGCTCAAAAAACTGCCAGTATGTCAGATGATAACTGTGCATTGTGAGCCACCTGAGTTGATTACCTTGGCTTCTTTGGCCTCTGAAAAGAAAGGAGAGCATCCTCTTTCTGACCTGGTCCTGACAAAGCTTCTCTTGTTCTTGGAGGTGCAGTTAATTATTGCAGTTACTCAGAGACCCCAGCTGAAATCACAGGCCTTCAGAAAACACCATCTATGTAGCAGAATCTCTGGAGCACTCTTGGGCCTTGGGAAGGCTTCACCACAGGTGTCCCTAGTGTGTCTCCTACATCAGTGAACCTCCTTGCCCCCGGGCCAGCCTGACCAGGAGGCTGTTCAATGGTATCTTTCTCCTTTTTCATGGATTTCACAAGCTGTGTTGAGGACTACTCAAGAAGATGCTTCCACCTCTCTTATTGTTTGAAGGTTATATTTAGATGACTTTGGACATTTTCGTTTGAGCTGTAGTGATGCTTCACATTACCCTATTGCCCAGAGCAGCACTGCATGACATTTGAAACTCAGAAACTTGTCTCTACTCATCAGCAGCAAAACTCATGACCCCATCCTCTCTGAAAGTACAACTCTTTCTCTCTTTTTTTTTTTTCCCCAAACACTCTAGCTAATTACTGATGTCTCTGTATTTTTAATCTCTTCTACTCAGCCTCAGGGTTTGTCCTTCATACCCTCTGTTTTTTCCTTTGTCCACAGCAGCTGGCTTTTTTACCTTCTCTCACTTCTTCATGCTCAGAAGACAGGTGCTCTGTTATGTGCCCTCACTCCTCTGCATGGACCTTGTTTCCAAAAGGGACAGAGCAGTGTCCAGAAACAGACTGGTGGAGGCCACTTGATGACACTCCTAGTTAGTAAAAAGGGCCCATACATTTCTACCGCTTATGGTAGATGAACATGGGATGGCAGAAAACAGATCTTGCTGCCCATCATTGCTTCTGCCTGGTTCTGAGAACTGCAGCTCCTGGATCACCACTCTCCCTCACATCACATCATCAAAGATGTAGAAAGTAGGCAAAGGCAGATGTAGGAAGGAAGGTCATCAACACTCACCAATGACTTCAAACTGAAATGCAGTCTGTTACTCATTAATGTCCTACATCTACTAAAGCAGAAGGGCAACACAATGAAAGAAGAGAGCTGGTGACCTATTTTACATGGTGAGGGGACTACTTTTATATCCCAATTTACTTTTTGGACATGTTGATTTGCAGTACATGAGTAGACAGGAGCTGTCAATACTTTAACATCTGATGGGGAAACTGGAGTGAGCTTTGCTGACTGGAATACTGTAATTGGGTAGCTGAAGGCATTTCTCCTCTCCAGCAAATAATGACAGGAGCATTTTATGTGATCTCTCCTCTCTTTGCTCCCTTCAAAGCAAAGATGGTTGAAAGAAATATGTGTGTGTGACAGATTATAGTAATGTAGCTAAGGCTTATAATCAGTTTATATATGCAGTGATAGGCTAGTTGCAGTTGGGTAGAAGTTGTGGTAATGTTTTTTATAGACATTTGGAAAAAAACATTTTGAAATATTAAACTAAAAAAGCTATTAATAACTCATTCATTTAGTACTGTCATTGCACACAAAATAATGGCTATTACTTCAGTGTTTTTATTTTTTGCATTTGAAGGCACATTTTCAATAACAAAGTGGAATCAGTCCAAGTCATATCATGCAGACAGTTAAAAAGCTACATAATAAAAGGCAGAGATAAGACCTTTCATTACAGATGTGCAATAGAAATTCCAAAGGAAAAATGAAAAAATAATTTGATGTCTTTTCCGACCACCTTAATCCCCCTGTGGAGATTGTGATTGTTTGACCTGATTTAACTAGGTTTAACTCACTTTGTTGTTCCTGGAATGTATTACTCCAAATGCTAATACCAGTCCACTCACTTTATTCATATAACCTGCACCACAGTGACAAGAATAGCCAGTGCTCACATCCTGCAGGTCAGTTTTCTGTTTCTTATCCTTCTAGACAGGCCCATTGTTTTCTGTTTTCTTATGGTACACATGGGCTTCACAAATAGTATGAGAAAACCAATAAAGGAACAGTGCAATGAAATTTCAGCATTAAGCCAATAAACTCTGAATATGCAATGAGTTTTTCCTTCTGTACAGCAGTGCTATTATTTCAGAGAAGGAATAGTAAACACAAATGAAAAGTGTATTTAATCTCAGATAGTCCTGTTCTTGTAGGACTAAAACAAACTAAAGAAGAACAGATCATATTTAAATCAGTTCCTATTCCAAAGAAGAGTTGGGCATAGTTTCTCTATATTTCTTAGGGCCTGAATGATATGGCCTAGCAGCCAAGGTTCCTACTCTCTGTACAGGAGCCATGGTTGCTGAGCCTGTCTGCAGAGGGTAACTGACAAGGCTGTGTTGTCTTTCCAAGTGGCCATCTTTTTCAAAGACAGTTAGGAGAGTCTGTAAAACCCATCTACTTCTGTGGTGGGTGAGGCTGAGTCCTTTCTTGAAAGACTCTATGACGTGGTCTTGTCTGCCTGAAGTCAATTACTTGCTGTATCAAAGGTGTACCACTGGCCAGTAAATTCACCCTTGTTAATGCGTAGGGTGAACTTGACTTTTCCCCTGGATTAGATGGATCAGGTGGTGGTGTACAGGCTGATGCAGAAAGGAAGACTTGTGGCTGGGGGTAAACCTGAACATCTAGCATAGCCCTGATATCATTTTGATGCGAGGAGCCAGTGGGTCCACAGAGCTGTTCATCTGGGTGCTGAGCTCCAGCCTAGATCTTAATTGTCTAGTTCAGCATAGCAAGTTAAAAAACCCCAGCTGTTTGGAAAGGTCTTTGGCCAGACAGCTTGCTCTTACGATTCTCAAGGAGCTAAATTACTTCAAGTATCAGAGTGAAAAACTTTAGGTTTTGGACCAGGTAAGTGTGCTGAACTGAATCAAAGGCACAGCTAATACAGACTGATATAGGCATCCATGACCTTGAGACAATATCCGACTTTCATCTTAGTTTTCTAAGGAGAAAAATAATATCTGCAATGAGTCTGCACATTTGGGCTTCAAATTAAGCTACAGGGAGGAAAAGTGTGTGTGGAGAAATGGCAAGAGTCAGCTCTGGATTTATGTTATTTTTTGGTTATTAAATAGCATGAGAGGTAGTAGTCTACTTCATCTTTTTAGTTACCAAAATCAGAAAGAATTTGTGGAAGCTTTTTCTTCACTGAAGATGAAAATATTTAAAAAACTTGCCTTATACAGTTTCCCCATACTGGCACATAGGGTTTGAAAGACTGCTCAAACTATCAACCATCTTCATAATGTTAATGACTATTAAAAAGACCAAACAGATGCATTTATTATATTTGGTCACATTGTAAATACATACACCCAAGAATGATGACAGGTAATTTAGTAAATTAATGTTGATCGGATTAATTTTGCAGTGTTTACTTTTTTTCAGTTCATCATAATGCTGTGCAGCATTATGTGTAATTCCATGTGGAAGGTACCAATCTCCCAGTACTTAATTTCTTTACCCATTCCTAGTTGTAGACATTTAGTGAAACTAATAATAATCAAAAGCCCAGCAATATCCTTCACCACCCCAGTGAGCACAGAAATTAACCATCTCAGAAAGTCTGTATTCAACCTGACACAGAGAGCAATGCAAATTTGGCATAAAGTCTATCTTTACATTTATTTGCAAATGTGTATAGATATGCTTCATATAAATTAATCCTCTATTTCATTATAAGGAAGGAATTATGTCTGTGGTCAAAAGGGTGGGGTACAGTTAATCTGATTTAGCACAGCATGTGAAAAATTAATTGAAAGTCAGGACGCCATAGTATTTATTATAAAGTAATTTCACACCAGCTCAGGATTAGCATGGTAACAGGTGACAATAGGTCATTACTATGTTAATTGAAAGACAGCATGCTTTTGTAAAAAAAAAAAAAAAAGGAAAAAGGGATAGAGACAAAATGAAATTGAAAGGAAAAAAAATATTAAAATGCAGTATTGGACTGTAGTTCTGTGACATGTCCTAGGGGGAAGATATCTTCTGAATAGACCTTGTTGTCTTTTTGGTGATAACCTTGCATTGTTCACTGTTCTGTGAAGCATGGCAGATGTTTGTGCATGTCCCCTGCACGAGGTCAGCTGGCTGCCTCTCTTTCCACAAGAGAGGGCTGCATCTCCAGATCAGGGGGCTGACATTTGCGCCTTGCTGACTCTGCTCTCTGGCTCAGGCACGTGGATGCAAAGGCAGGCAAAAGGGAAGTGAAGCTGATGTATTCACCTGGCTCTCCAAAAAGCAGTGTGGGCCCTAACAAAGCCACTGGGAGCTGTGAGATTTTGTAACAGTGTTCAACAGAACACTCCAATGTTGTTCTTTGACGAGAGAATTAATAAAATAAAAAGACTTTCAAACCACTGACAAAAAAATAGCCTGTCACTTCAATAGCACGCTGAAGCATGAAGCCAGGGCAAGCTCATCTTGCCACTTGAGCTGCAATACCTTCATCACAGCGCTGAGCCAGGATGGTGCCACAGTGCTCGGCTGCGCTCTTATTGTGCAGCTTGACAGACACTGATATGTAGCCATTTCCCATTATACACTGAGATCTGAGTAAGCAGTCCTGAGCTGACAGCTTCAGACTGCCCAAAGAAATCAGGAAACTATTTTTCCCATTTTATTTGCATAGTATCAAAAGTTGTTAATCAATTTTGGGGGCAGAAGATCATTCTACAGGTCCTCCAGTTGACAGAATACAAAGGGCACAATATGCACTTCCGTGTAAGTGAGGAAGATGGAAAGAACTCAAAGGACCTTTGCTAATGGCATGTTATAATTTAAACAAGGATCCTTTCTTATTGTACAGCTAGCTGCCATGTTCAAAGTAAATGGAAATTCAGAGGCACAGCTGGGACCCAAAAATGGGGAACTCTGATTTTATTTCCTGGAAGCAGAATTTAACCTCTTCCGATACCCTCATGCAGGCTGATATATGAGCTGATGAGGAACATGACCTTTCTACTTACCCTGCTTCTGAAAAGTTTGCAATCCAGCCTGACACAAGCTGTTGTAATATGTTAATTTCAATGCAGTTCTGCCACAAATACTAAGGGTGATCCCTGAGACCTTTTCATCCCAGAATAGAATCCTTCCACACTTCGCTCTCAACTCAAAACACCCCTATTAAGATGCTTACTTATCGGATAAAGGTCAAAAAGAAAGTGTAAATGTTCTTTGATTACTTACTAGAAAGGAAAGGGCTCAGACAGAAGACAGTGCCCTTGCATTCTGTACATGGTACAATGTGATGTGGTCTGCTGAGATCAACAGGAAAAGAGAAATGCCGATCCTGATCGGAGTACGAACCGTCAGCTGCAAATCTAAACTGCTGCAGAGCTACTGTAGTAATGCAATACAAGTAGCCCTGCAGGTAGATGGGATAGGGACCTTCTCACCAGCCTTACAAAAAATGCCGTATAATAGAAATATTTGCACATCCCCAGCAGGAAGATTTCTCTGTTAGGGCAAAACATGGCCTCATGTCTGACTATGGTCAGGAGATATGATTTTCCTGGTGGTAAGACTGGGTAGTGAAGTGGAACTTTAAATGATTAGCTTCATGTCTACAAATACATTTAAAAAAATGTATATTAGGGATGATGGTTTCTTTTGTGACCATGATGTAATTATTGCTCAACAGCAGCAGACAACCTTATATTTAATAGTATGTCATGTCTTTGCATCTCAGTTTTATTAAGTCAAAATCCTGAGTAGCCCACTCAAGCATTTGCAATATGCATCTCTGATCTGAAGCTGTTACCGTACTGCAGCCATCAGTTACCAACTGCAGTTGTAAGGACCTGCCTCTGTCCAGCTGAATCATCACCAGTAGTCCTGCACCCTGCTCACCCTGTTGCCCCAGCTCAGCTCCCTAAGGCCAAGTCACCGAGCCACTCACTGTATGTGTCCTTCCCTGGGGACTGCCAAAAAGGCACAACTGGGAAATCCCCTCCCCTTCTGTTTGCTGTGATGAGGGCTGCTCTCTGGCCAACGTGCAGACAACGAACAATTGCTACAGGCAAGAGTTGAGCTGAGGGTCTTTGAGGTGAGACCAGCATCATGACTGCTTCAGAGTGCCACTGATTCCTCTTTTGACACGTGCTCTTTTACTCTCCATTTAGTTAAAGGCAAAAACAAACAAAAACCAAAACAAAACACAAGCAAACAAACAAAAAAACCCCCACAAACCACAAAAACAACACACCAACAAAAACAACAACAACAACAACAACAACAACAACAACAAAAGGAAGAAGAAAAAAGAGCAAAGAAGAAAAAGCCTAAACTCTCAAACAAGTAAGAGAGAGTGGCAGGAAGACTGCATTATAAATGTGCTGGCAAAACTGATGAGACAAAATAGGAAAATCCTGCATATGAAACTGCAGCAAATGTAATCTCAAAATGTTTCCAAAGTAATTTTTCCCTATTCATTTGTTCTTGGCTGTCTCTGTTGTTTACTCTGCTGTTCTGTGATCTTCAGCAATAACAGTTCAATTTAAACCCTGTACAGAAAGGACTCACCTTTCTGCACAGCTCAAGGATAGCTTACACTGTCGTATTATGGCTTTGCCCTTTCTAGATGAGGAATATGTTGATTTGGTTTCAGCTCATTAACTGTCTAAGGAATTTCTTCCAGCTTAGCTGTCTGCGAGGCTGGGATCACTAATACCTCAGAATTAGGATCATGATCAGGTTCAAGATTCTTTTCTCTTTGAATTTGTGAAAGGGTGTCCCAAAAGATGCACATGCTACCAGGGAAGCCCAAGGAGCTGCAGTATTTACTTCATGGGAAGTGAGCATCATCTCTTAGGATAATGAAATTTTGTGTGTTGCATTTGGTGTTCTGGGATTCATAAAGGTTATCAGCCAGGCATTTATAATAAAAGTTCTTCCTGCTTTTCCTGGCATGCATGGGGAAGATGGGAGTGTTATCAGTCTGACATTTCTGTCAGAACTGGTATTTGAACCACTGGATGATTCTGACAAATGCCACCGCTGTCATCTGCTGCTCAGTTTTAATTATATCTGACTGAGGCTTTCAATGGCAGCAAGCAGAAAACTTAATTAGTTGGTTTAAAGGATGATCTTCAGAGTCTGAAGAATCCAAACAGCTTTGCAGCACTTCTGCACAGAGGCTTCCATTTTCAGTCTGATGATGCAAATCAGAAGAATTATTGGTCCAACTCACCAGAAAGGAAAATAGAAAAAGACTTACAGGAATATAAGTCAACGAAACTCACCATTTTTGTACATGACATGTCAGCAAGGCAACCTCATGTCTAAGAAACTGCTGTGCTGGCTCACAGGTGGATCTCAGACAAATGATAGAATGCAGGCAACAGACTGGGCGCTCATGGGAACACACAGCAAATGAACATCTGTTACCTTAAACATTATGTATACGTGTGGACTGCAAGCACTGCACTATTTGGAAAGACTGAAAGGCTGGCTTTTTCTCTCACACCAATGCACTGTTCAAACAAGTTGCTTAAAAGAGGATTGCATTAACAATTTATACCACCTCTGTATTTGCTTTCAGAGCATTAAGATGATTATATTTCTACATTATATCCTCCAAAACCAAGCATCAATAAGATGCAATGTCAAACTGTAATTAGAAGTTAACATCAAATTCACACACTGGTTTTAGGTTGCCTATGAAAAAAAAAACAAACAAAACCCCAACAAACAGAAAAAAAAACACTGTGTTTTTTTGTTGTTTTGTTTTGTTTGTTTTTTTTTTTTCCCCCAGAAACACCAGGGCTATGGGTTTGGGCACGTAATCTAGTCACCCTCGTGGAGATGTGGACTGGTAGAAGATGGGGTCTGGTTGTTGGTGAGGTCACATGATCTGGAATGGTACTGCTGGTATCCTTCAGGATACTGATGACTTTCACCATTTGAAAAGAATGGGCTAGATTTTATACATCAAATGTGCCAAGAGCTCTGTGTCTGTAAGCTGAAGTCAGGAGCCAAAGCACTTGATGACTTATGCAGTCCGCAGGAATGATTGTCTCTCATTGTCTTCCTCTGCACTTGTAAGCTTTGTGCTTATAATTTATCATTTATCACAGAACCACAGAATCACTGAGACTGGGAGGCATCTCGAGAGATCACCTCATCCAACACCCTGTGCAAAAAGGGGTCAGCTAGATCAGATTGCTCAGGAATGTGTTCAGTCAGGTTTGAAACTCTCCAAGGCTGGAGACTCCCCAGCCTCTCAGGGCAATCTGTGCCTGTGTCTGACCACACACATGATAAAAGGCTTTTTTTTTTTTTTTTTTTCCCTTCTGTTTAAACAGATTTTCCTGTATTTGAATTTTTGGTCACTGCCAGTTATTCTGTTATTGAGCCCCACTGAGAGGAGTCTGTCTCCATCTTCTTTACTCCTCCTCTTAGGTATACACATTGATTAGATCCTTCTGAGATCTCTGTTTCTGAGCTGAACTGTTACAGCTGTCTCTGCCTCATCTCTTATGGCAGGTGCTCCAGTCCCTTAATCACATCTATAGCCATTCACTAGAGCCAGTGCAATATGTCCATGACTGTCTTGTGTGGAGGAGCCCAGAAGTGGAGACTGCACTCTCCACTGATGTGGTCAGGTCACATGCTGACTCATGTTCAACTTGGTTTCCACCAGGAAACCCAAGTGCTTTACGGGACAGCTGTTTTCCAGACAGCTGGCTCCCAGCATATACTGGTGCACAGAGTTATTACTTGCCAGGTGCAGGACTAGGCATTTCTCTTTTTTTGACCTTCAGGAGTTGTTTGTTGGCCCATTTATCCAGCCTGTCCTCATCTCTCTGAATGGCAGCACAACTGTCTGGTGTGTCAAGCACTTTTTGTATTGTTTCAAACTTGCTGAGGGTGTACTCTGCTACATGGTCCAGGTCATGAATGAAGGGGTTAAAAAGAGGATGGGAGAAAAACCTATCTAAGGAAATTATATGGCTATTATCACTGTATTGTCAGAGTCACAAATCTAGTTGAGCTCGCTCTGTCTGGATACTGACTATGCTGCTCTGTTGAGTCCCAATCCACTGAATAGATACAGGCCCATGCTCCCACGTAGGTGTGTGACTGGATGACAAAAAGTGTGTGTACAGCTTCACTTGTCTTTCTCTGCAAGAACAGGGGACCTTTTTGCACTATCAATAGGCTAATGAAAAGAACCTCCTGTTGTGAGGTCAGTCTCTTCTCTCCTCTTTCCTATATTATTGCACCCTTGATGACTCACCTATCCAGGTGAGTATGAATAAATACAATAACATCCTTCCCCATATTGTACAGGATTTTAGTTAAAGCAGCTCATTTTGCCTTGGATTCTTCCCAATGGCCATAAAGACAGTGTATTTACAAGATATGTGAAAGGTTTACCTTTGACATTTTATATCTTAACATTTTCTAGCCCATACATGATAAGCAAGCTCACATTTTTACTCTCCATTAGTGGTTGAAAAGTCAGATTTCACTACTTCCAAGTTTATTCCTTAAGTATGTTTAAAAAGGTAACAAAAAGCTGTACTTGTGTAAGCATGAATTTGAATCCACATAGCAGGCAGACACTTTGTCAGGAGCAAGCATTTTGCACAGCCTGAGGGAGTGACAGCTGACACTCCAAAACTACCAGGTCCCAGTTTGTGAGGTTAAAATGAAATAAAATTATCAGTACATTGCTCTGCCTAACAAAGGTCACACTGTTAACCAGGCACAGAATATCATATAAGAATTAGCAGTCTCCTCAATGCAAGTGTCACAGGGACTTCAATGTGCTGTCATATTCTCCAGCATTTTGCTATGTCCAAAAGCATTTCCTCACCAGCAGAAAACTTACTGCAGTTACAGTAGGTTCCACTGTGGCATGGTGAGGAGCTGATGTGATGTGTCTATGCAGGGGGTTATGAGCATGTGCTATCATTTTGCTCATGATGATAGCAGTGCTTCTTCTGTGCAAGTACAACCTCCTGTATGTAATCTGCCATTTTGATACTAAACTGTGCAGGCCAACTTTGTGGCAGAGAATACAAGAAATCAATTCTTCATGTTTAAGTGCTGGAATTGCTGCTTCCATCCCCCGGTCACAAGACACTGCACCATGTTTATTCTTCAGCAGCACCGTGAGAGGGAGAGGCCATCACAGTATCCACTGCCCCTCTACTTTCATGTATCCCCTTCTTACTCCTTATGCCCTGACCTTAGCAGTTCAGGGAGGGCTTTCCCTGTCTTTCTGGATGACTTGCACATAAAAAGCTCTTAGGCAAAGTTTGTAAGGGGTTTCATGTTTCTATTCTGGTTCATTGCCATGTTCACAACTGAACAGCTCTGTGTCGCGGCATCCTGCTGAAGGAGTGGCTGTAGAGTAGCCCTTCAGAAACACATACGGGGGTGAGGGTTGACAGCAGGCTCAACGTGAGTTAGCAGTGTGCCCTGGCAGCCAATAGGGCAAATCACATTCTAGGGCAAATCACATCCTAGGGTGCATCAAACACTTGATAACCAGCCTGTTGAAAGAGGTGATTATCCCACTACAACTGTCAGCATTGGTGTGGCCTCACTCTATGATTTAACAAAGATGTGAAGGTCCTCGAATGCATCCAGAGAAGGGCAACAAAGGTGGTGAAAGGGATGAAAGGAACGTCCTGTGAGGAGCAGCTATGGACTTTGGGCTTGTCTAACTTGGAGAAAAGGAGGCTGAGGAGTGACCTCATTGCTCTACAGATTCCTGAGGAGGGGAAGTGGAGAGGGAGGTGCTGGTCTTTTCTCCCTGGTATCCAGTGATAGGATGTGTGGGAATGGTTCAAAGCTGCACCAGGAGAGGTTTAGACTAGATGTTAGGAAACATTTCTTTAGCAAGAGAGTCATCAAACACTAGAATAGACTTCCTAGAGAGGTGGTTTATGGGCCAAGGATGACAGTGTTTAGGAGGCATTTGGACAATGCCCTTAACAAGATGCTTTAACTTTTGGTCAGCCCTGAAATGGTCAGACAGTTTGCTTAGATGATTATTGTAGGCCCCTTCCAAATGTAAATACTGTATTCTATTATTCTCTTCTGTTCTGTTCTGTTCTATTCTATTCTATACTATTAATTCCTTCTGCCTCACAGTTCTCAAAAGCTTATGTCCCACCACAGACCAGCTCCTTCAAAAGCCCTTCCATGGGTGCTATCAACCTGAGGGATGTCCCTAAAAATCCTACTAGCATGTACGCATATTGCTGCATACAACATGGACATAAATAATCAAGAATTGCTATGCATTATACAAAGCAACATGGGAAACAGCTTTGCAGACAAGCTGTAAACCTGGGATTATGAACCTATTTTGAGCTTCCTAAATTTACTACAGCAGAGATCCACCCCACCCTGCCCCTCCCCATTTATTTGACATATTTGAACACAAGCTCTTGTGCTTAGACAGGAGCCTTCAAGAAAACAAGGTCATGCAGCACCAGCTCACAGAAGCATTAATGATTTCAAAGATAAACCCTGTCTTAAACACACCATCTTTCAGACCTTATGATGAGTAGCCAGTCTGTACAAAGCACGAACTCTTTAGGGGCATGTGATGAGTAACCTAGGAAAGCTTTGTATTTTTGTATCTTTTTACTTGATAAAGTACAGGTGCAGAACATGGTGCCCTAAGCTTTAGTGCATCCTTGGTCTGATTTTGGTGGATGAGCAGAAAAGTACAAACTGCTTCACTTAGCCTCTGCAATGCTGCCTTCTTGAGATTACACCCCACCACACCCCAAATGCACACTTATGGGTGTTCACTCACACATACACTGCCCTTCAGGAGAGGAAACACAGCTCTTTTGTAAGTTTCTATTTCCTTTTTTTCATAAAATTCTCTGAAACACCTCAAGAGGAGATGACAGGCTCCTACCAGATGATTTGTCAATAAGGACTACAGGACACTTTCAGCTTATTATTATTTGGAGCACTTAGATCTCAGTGGAGGAACATTTAATTTCACAACTCATTTGAGCTTTTCTGCTCACCTTTATACTACAAATCCTTAGAGTCCTTGTGGGCATGTGAACAAACCAGAAAATTCAAATAAGCTGTATATTCAAGTTACATTTTACAGTTTTTAATGAGAACTGCAGGAAACTCCTCACACTCAATTCATAGATTGCTCTTAAACAAGGTCTCAAACTCCTCAGGGCCTCACAAGTTTTGGTGTTTTCTCTCATAAACCTCCTGTAAGTCAAGCAGCAGCATCCTCTCTTTCTCAGAGAAGCAGAAATGGAATTCATTGAGATGAACCACAAAAAATCCACATCCTAAAGTGTATCAAGGCTTTCAGAGGAGGTGGGGAGTGAAATGGCTGCATAGCCCAAGGGTCTTCCTGAGAGCCCCAGGATGCAGTGAGTCCCCTCTTCTTCTAATCATGTTCATGTAAATGGCAATATCCTATTTCTGCAAAAGCCTCTTGTAGACCCGTTCCTTTGCTTGATGATGACTACAGAATTTGCCAGCAAAGACTCAGCCTTTTGGCTGAATTGTTATTCATCATCCAGCTTACAAAGTTATTTCTGTATTATATGCCCATTATTTGACACTGAAGATACCTGGTTATAATATAATATATTTATTAGCTAAAGGGATGCTGAGAACAGTCTGATGCCTTTAGCAGCGAATACTGGATGCTTTTGTCTTTGAAAAGTCCCACTGGTCTTTCCTTTGTGAATGGCTGTAAATTGCTTACTGGAACTACAATGCCACTTTTTGTCCAATTCTGTCTTGATTTTACCCAGGAGGTACATAGCAGCTGTTGATTAAAATGCTTCGTGTTGTTCCCTAGCTAAAAGAGACACAATTCTCTCGGCATATGTGTTCACGAGTCTGAAAAAGCAGGAAAAAAAAAGTTACCTGTTGTCCATCTCTTTTTCGAAAAGCATTATCATACTTTTACGACGGACATTTTTCACTCTGCTAAAGAGATGTAAAAGTTAAAGGCCCAGTCTGAACTAGATGGACAAGTGTCCTCCACAGGACACCTCTCCTAAAGAGGGATATCAGCTGCCTTCAGAGGTGTCTTCTCTCTATTTTTGGAGTTAACTTAAACTCTTAACCTAGATGACTTATTTAACTAGTAGCCTGACCTTGAGATAATTAGAGTTAGATAAGGTGATGCCCACTGAAGCCTACAAAAGCTTTCAATAATTTTCTCCCTTTAGGCAAAACCTTATAATTTTGGAGACCAGGCAAATATGGCGGCATCTCCTTCATTTTGGAAAACCCAGAGATGATGACAGTGACAAAACAAGATAAAAGAAAAGGAAAGTAGCCATGATTTCCTTTAGAAATTTTATCTCTTTCCCAGACTTTTCCAAGGTTCTCACTAAGCATTCGCTTATTTTGGAGTGGAAGCCACTTCAGATCCACTTAACTTCTCAGTTAATGGGAGTGCAAAAATTTGAGTGGGCATTATTCCTTTTTACACCAGCAAAAATGGTGAGGAGTTCAACCTTCCACTAAAAACTGAGATGTAAAATATGACACATTCAGTAAATACAAAGTCTTTAAAAATAAAATGATACAGATGACATGAAAGAATAAAAATTGTTTCTGACATGAATAATTCACTAACTAGTGCATGGTATAAGACACCAACTAATGTGTATTACGTGTCATTTAATAGTGGATGTATCTGAAGAAATATGGAAATTGGAATACTTTAATAACTTTCTATATGAAAGATGATGAGACTGCCTAAATGATTAAGAGGAAGATATGTTATAATGAACTAAAGCCACTCGAGTGTAAGGTAATTTTAATTCAAATCTCCATCTGCTTATGTATAATTAAGACTCATTTAACAAGTTAATGCCTAATAGAGAGAACTGATAAGTTTGGTATTAAAGAGCTTAAGCGAAGTAAATTAAACTGTCGAGTTTGAGGAGCTTTCATTTGAATTCCCTGTACCTGAACCAAACCACAATCTTCCAGGTACATTTCTTTACCCTGACCATGCAGCCAGGTGCCAAATAGGGAGAAAAATGAGGCGACAAAAGAGAATATCCTTTTTATATTTGAATTTTTGATGTCATGTCAAGTCAAGAGTTTGACTGCATCTTTGCTGATATGAATATTTATACTGTTCAGGCTGCTCACTATATAGGGTCTATACACCATTAAAAAGACACTTTGCATGCCATCAAAAATATTTATGCATTGCAGAGATTGCCAGGGGGGTTAAATAACCTATGAAAATAGGAGGGTTGCCTTTGATGTGCAAAAATGTAATATTTTGATCTGTGGTAAATTTTATGTGATATTCACCCGCTTAAATTTCTATTTCATTCTTTCTTCAAATATCTTTCCTGCAAGGTCCAGTAGTCAAAACAGTGACTTCAACCTTTTCATCTTTCATCATGCAATTTTAATTTTCTTCTTTGGCTTCTTCATCCATTGTCAAGATGAGAGTTTCCTATATTCACTTCACACTTAAAATTCTCTGTGCTCCAAATTTTTTGTCACTGGAGTTAGATGTCAGCTTTGATTTGTTCCTAGTGCTCAGCAATGTTAAACACTTCTGGGATTCTACTGGAAGAACAAATAGCACAGTATGTCCAATTCTTATTGCACTGCAAATGTTTCCAGATGAAGCAAAACAAGGAATTAAATCTATTAGGTTTCATGACGAACACCCTGTCTCAATAAATGAGCGACACCAGACATTGCTGCAATATTTGTAGTTACAATTTTGTTTCTAGGCCGAAACAGAATTTCCTAATCTGCTTCAGATTTCTTTTAGTGAAATCTCCCCTCAAATATTTCTTACCTTTCAAGTTCAGAAGAGTCTTGCCTCTAAAAGTGGAAAAGAAATAGAGAACTGGACAGAGGAAGGGAAGGGAGGAGTTACTTCATCTTGTCTGTAAAAGAAAATACAAAAATCTGTATTTCTAAATATCTAACATCACTCAGTAGTCTTCACCATTCTTTACAACAGAAAAATTTTACTTCTTAACCTCACTAGTATCAATGTTTTGAACCACTACACAAATGTAATTTTTTTCCCTGGCTCAGAACCAGATGATTTTGTCCAGGGAAGTCAAGATCTTTAATTGCCCGGAGCAGGAAAAGCTGCACACAGCCAAAGGCTCTCACAGCAAGAGCTGGACCCTTTCCCCGGGAGAACAGAAACCTGCTTGCTCAGGTTCTCTCAGAGAGTAACACCACTAGGTTTATGACAGCTGCTCTGTTTTACTTTAGCCAAATGCCAGTCCCCACCACATTCATTTTATCTTTGCTCCTCAAGATCATTCAACACTTCGGAAAAGCAGTAGGTCCATAAAGCGGATATTAATAGAACACTTAGCACATACACGTTTGTGATTAGCAGCTTAAACGTTAAAAACTCAAGTAAAACAAAATTTGGATTAATTCCAGCCTTGAGTCATGAAGTATTTTATCCCTCAAGTTATGTCATGCACCAAGGGTGCTATTCTGTAATTTCTACCAAGAAACAGGGGTTGGAAATTAACATTAGTTAAATTTTAAAAAAGGAGAAAGTCAGGCATCATGGTATTAATGAATAATTCAATCCCTATAAGTTTAGAAATCTTAATGCTGAAGTTGCTGTATCATCTCTTCTGAGATCCTTGTAGCTCTCTCACAGGACAATGCATCAAGACTAGATTCCATCTCTGCCCTTGTTCAATTCAGATAGCATTATCAGCTTCTTTCTTTTGAAAAACATAATAATCTGATGCAGTAGGTTTAGTTTACTGTCATGATCATACAAAAAAATACAATATTCCCTTTAATGTTACTTATATTGGAGAGGAAGATCCATGAATCCCACAGCCTTTAACTTTTCTTATGGTGAGCAAAGCTCCTAAATCAGCTCACAATACAGTTTTCAAGTGACACAAGGTAACTCTTTTACAAGGCCATCTTGCTGGCTTCATAGGAAAAATTACCTCCCACTGGTCTCAGCTGGGTAGAAGGGTTGTGGGAAGGATGAGAAGGACATTAACTCCTTCCCAGCAGTGCCGTGGCCATTATAACACACCTATGCAGCTCCTCTCCTCTACCTTTTGCTCTTTATCCCAGAGATGCAAGCAAAACTCTTAAGTAAGACCTAGTCTTGCTCCAGCTGAAAAGTATTTTTATGTTTCTTCATACGTAAAAAAAAAGTAGTTCTCACAAAAGATAAGTCTTTTTTTCTTTAAAAATGTATGCCAACATGAAATGCATTTTGTTTCTTCTCTTTTAATTCACATTGTTGTTAAAATGTTATTTTACTTATTAGAAATTACAACATTTGGGGAAAAAAAAGTATACACAGGAATTAATTGGCATGTGGGATGTCAGCCTTGGATATCACTGATAAAGAACTGCTGGGATGACGGAGCACAGTACTGAGTCCCATCCTGCAGAGAAATCAGCTGAGAGCAGTGAGCAGCAAAACACTTGCCTGCCATTCCAGCCCTCTGCATCACCACTCAGGGTGACCTCGTAGCCCTGCTCTGGGGTCATGTGTTTATTTTCCCTGCTAGCAGGAATAATCAAGGCAGCAAAACACAACACTTCTACCAAAGACCACTTAGGGAAGAAAGGTAATGTCACCTAATAACTAAGAAAAACGAGATAAAACCTTGGGCTGGTGGGAACCCCCCAGTTTAAGAACTGGACAGGGAGATGCTAATTCCAGTATATGAAGGAGAGAGTAGGTGGCTGGGCTCTGTCAAGCATGCTGAGCTAGAAACCACATCATGGTGTGCCACCAGCAGTATAACTCTATTACCTCTCAGTCTTCTCTTTGTCTCTCACTAGATTTCAAGAGATCTTTAGACAGATCTCCAGATTTGGATACACTTCCATTTACAACCTATTAATATATTATCATTATAAACAGTATTTATTTATCTAATCATTCTCTATTATTTAACTCCCCACCCCCCTGTTAGGTCCCTTCTCTAGTTACACATGGATTTTCTTACTTTTTTCTCAGTGATGAAATAATGATATTACATTTTCTGAAGATTCATGTTCTCTGAATTTGGGTGGGTGTCATAACAGTTAGTTTAAGAGGAGCTCTGAGTCATGATTTAATAATGGGAATAAAATACTAAGTACTGTGTCTAAGGGAAAGGCATAACTGTAGCCATTATCTAGAGCTGGTGGCAGCTGAACTATGATTAGACAATGAAACCTGTTTTTACCAGCTGTCATGTTTTAGCATGATGCTTCCTGAGTCTGGTGGGAGAATTTTCTGATTATCAAACTAAGAACTGTCAGTGACATCATTTTTCCTAAGCTCTTGGGGAGCAGTTTTCTTACAGTATTTACATGCTTTACATGCTTGGAGATGCAGAGAGCACTGTCAATGCCTGCTGGTGCCAAAAGTCAATAGAAAACAAATGAATGATTTCCAGAATTAGAAAATTTGCATTTTTAAGCATATCTTTTAAAGCCTGATGCCCAGTGACTTCAGCACCGAATCCTGCTATCAAAAGTACTTCCATTAGTTAAGAAGTGCTATGAGTCATGAGCAAGGACAGTGAAAATGGGGCTATTGGGCAAAGTCTTTGACTCCACTGACTGCCTAAGGCTATTCATTTCAGATTGCCATAACAAAATGGGCTGCCACCAGCAGCAGCTCAGAAGATGCCCCAGTGGAAGCTGAGGGGCCTCTCCTGGATGGAGAGACAAGGACTGTACCAGGCACCTAGCCAACAAGTTGCCCTTGCTACTGAGCCCCAGCCAGCTCCCAGTGGAGCTCATCTAAAAGACTTGGAAGCTCCTCAACAATAAAGTTAAACCCTTAACTCATTTAGCTGCCTTCCATTTTCCATTTTTCCTTAACTCACCTTGTGTGAAAATGTCACTGAAAGCCACGTAGTTCTTTTTCTATGAGATGTGGCTCAAAATGAGGCATATGCTCTATTTATGTGTTCTATGTGTAGAACAATCAGGTAAAGGACCCACAATAGTTACCCGACAGAATATAGCACACCAATATAACTGATAAATCATTCAATCTACTAATAACAGCAGGTAAGAAAAAGCCAGAATGACCCAGTCATTCCTATGTGCTCTGCAAAATGAAAAGCTAATTCACAGGGACTAGTATGTGGAATTGTGTCCTGTGTTCTTGAAATCTCTATATGCAATAAATATGCATAATGAATCAGCATGTACAGGCAAATGCTCAATTTAAGTCAAAGAACTCTTTGGGTTTTTTTTTTCTTAAAGATAAGCAATAATTTATTTCTCTTTCATCTTCACAATTATCACATACTGCCCAGCTACATGACCAGTGCCACTACATAACACAGGAAAATTGCCCACCTACACTTTACTTGGACAAATACAATTGCAATTTACAGATTAAAGGTACTGTACAATGTGTAGTTGGAAAAATGTCATTCTTATCTATACGATGGGATGTGGCATAAGATTTATAAACAGATACAATCTAAGATGTAAAACTTCAAAACTTTTTAAGCCAAGGATATGGTATAAAGCATTTTGTTTTGGTATTGTAATGTTAATAAAGTAGAAAGAAGAATAGAGAAATAAATCCAAATCTTAGCTTACAGGATATGTATTAGGTTAAGAAATTAATTGGTTTCTCCACTTTTTTGTTTGTTTTGCTTTTCTTTTTCTTTTTTTTTTTCTACAAATGAATAATATGAATATATTGCAGCATAAAGAAAGACTGGCAGATAAAGAAGGTACCGTTATATGAAAAACAAATGAAAAATTACCAGGTAATTTTCCTTACAAAAAAGGTCAAACTATAAACAGTCACAAAATATATAAAAATGCCACATTGAACGAGGCAATCGTACTCTACCTAAACTGGTAGTATACTCTCTGAAATAAGTTGTGTTCATACAGTAGTAACTGATAAAAAGGCATTGTGCACTTTTGTGCCATCTGGAGATTTAGCACCGTGTGTCATCAGTTCTTGGATTGTCATCCAGTTGTCCAAGATTTTCTTGTTTCTCTTTTTCATCATCTTTTTGTGACTCAGTTCAATAATGTTAATTTCCTTTTTGCCCTCACTGCCACTCTGTGGACTTTCCTTAAGGCATTCCAGCCTGCTCCTCATCATGAACTCCCGCCGCCTCCTCTGCTCCTTAGCTCGCACCAAATGCTGCTTCCGCTCTTCTTTGCTCCAGTAGCGACCCATCTTCATCTCGCTCATGGTATCATCATCTGTCGTCATCCCGCTGCGCTCCTCTTTAATTTTTAAGGCACGTTCTTTCAGGATTCTGTCTCGAACAGGTCTCTTTGTGATGTACCTTGTCCCATCACTCCTTATTTTCACTTTCCACTCCATCTTGGGCTCCACACACTTCTGTGAGTCTTTGCACATGCTCACCAGGCTGAGCTGGCTTTGGGCATATTCCACAGCAGACTTCTGCTGGATCAGTTGCATATAGCTTTGATAATGCTTTGCATGAGCAGGTATATTCCCATACCTGTACGAAGAGCTGTGATATGGAGACAGGTAGGGAATGTGCTCGCCACCCTGCTTTTCCTGGTCTGTGAATTTGCTGATTTCTGATGCCAGCACTGTGTTCTCGGCAGCACTGTTTTGCTCACTGGGTTTGGTTTTGGCCGAGGTTGTCTCTCTATTGCTTTGTCCTGAAGATGACTGATTAGCCACGATTGCGCTCCTCAGGTTTTTCCTGTTGGTTATGCTGATCATCCTCTGGAGAGAGTTATCAGGGGATCGCTCCACTGTCAGTGGAGTGCTCCTGCAACTTTCAGCTGTATTGTAGGCACTGGAGCTGTCCTTGTCAGACTTCTCAGGGTGCTCTATGATGTCATCCAGTTTGCCTCTTTGTACATCTACGCTGGTATTATAATTCCTGAACCCTTCGTCATGTAAAGCCCAAATGTCTCCATACTGATCCCTCACCTTTTGGAGACGGTGAGCTTGCATAATATTTTGACATTCGAGTTCAATGTTCCTCAGTTCCTCATTGAGTAGCTGCAGCTCATGTTCAACTCCATCTTGCTCTCTTCTGTTGCACTCTATCATGCTGCTCGAGTAATACAGGTCATACTCCCCATGGTTTCGAATCTTGCACTTCAGTTCCAGTAACTGCCGAAACCTTTCACATTCCTCTTCTGCGTTTCCTATGAAATCAGATTCAATGTATTCCCCAGAAACAAAGCTTTCATTGCACTGGAGCTCAACACTTCCTAACGTATCTTGGCTGTGGCCCAGCTCCCGTTTGCTCTGCAGGGTAGCGCTTGTCTGCTCCTCAGGTGCATTTTCTTGCTCTGAGCTCTCATCATTACGCAGACTTTCATCTGTAGGTCCCACCCCACTGTCCTTCTCATGATTGTTGGATGATGAGGTTGCAGTGTCTGTAGTGCCATCTTCCTCTTCATGTTTCTTTGGCTAAAAAAATGAGCAAACCAAAATGGTTATCAAATGCACACCATATTACAGGAAAACACTTTCCAGCTCTGTTTTGCTTAAACAGCTGGGATCTTATTTAAGTCAAATTAAAACAGATCATTAAATAGCAATCCTACTGCTCACAGCTTTTAAACATTTCTAAGGGTCATGCTGTGGTGGACATGCCTAGTGAAGTAGATGAATTACAGCACTAGTGACATATCTTCTTTCTTCTTTCTTCCAGAAAGAAATATTTCCCTTTCTAGCTAAGTCATCTCTTAGCAGTGCTTAAAGACAATGATCACCAAATGGTGAACTGTTTTTGATTATGGATTATGGCCAGAGAACGGTGGAGCTGAAATCTTCTCAAACTTGGGAAGAAGTTTCAGTACTGGTATCACTTGAAAAAGATTGAGCAAGCAGCCAAGCAAGCAATGACTAATACGAGATAAGAAAGTGCAAAAAGACTACTCTTTTTTTTCTTTTTTTTTTTAACCAGTGAACTCCTTTGCTCCAAGGTGTCATGCAGGGTTGAAGCCCTCAGAGGTCTAGCCTGTTCATGCAGGGTCATGCAGGGTTGAAGCCCTCAGAGGTCTAGCCTGTTCCACTAAAATGTCCATGGCACACTCTCACCTCTTTTTTTTTTTCATTACTCTTTTTCCAAAAGACTGTTCATTTTCAGTTCTATGATTTTTGCTCAAGTAGAACTCTCTCCATTGCATCCCTGAAGACTATTTTTGTTCCCTAGTTGAAGTTTATGTTCCTTAGAAATAAAAATAGCCTTTTACCACTACATGTAGAATAACGCTAAATGCTAGCCATGAGCATAATGTCAAGCTTTTAGGCTGTTGGTTTTTAATTCACACTCCACACATTGTACCAAACATATTTACATTCTCAAAGAATGTGAGTTAATAACTCTCTGAAGAGACAGACACTTCTTATTTTTCAAACTGGATAAGAAAAGAATCACGCAGAGTGCAATTTATATGGCCTCTTTGCCGAGTATGTAAGTTTACATATACCAGTCAAACACCATTTCTCTTTTAGGAGGTATAATTATGTATAATGGCAGTAATAATCAAAGGAGAAAAAACCTACAGTGCACATAAGTGAAAGGAAACAAACTCAAAGAGCCACTGTCATAATTCACTTTCTCTCTACACTGCCAGACAGTAAACCAGGATGAAAACATGTGTCTTATTTCATCCTTTCTTCTCTCTTCATGTGCAGCTTATGATCACATACCATTGATTCCGTTTCCTTTCTTCAATTGTTAGGAAAAAATAATGGCCTAGTCTCAGAAAAAAAATAAAATAAAATTCCACCCCCCCAAAGGCAATGTAACAGTGGAATAAAATAAATATTGAAAGAACATAACACTAGGAGAATTCAGTATCTTTGACAGACCAGTTGAAAATTTCTGAAAGTTGTTTTAGTAATTTGTTGTCAGATAAAACCTGCAAAGACAATCTTCTCTTTAAAACTGTTGCGTAGCTTTTGTGCTTATTCTTTTGCACATACAATGTGCAGTTGATAAAAAAATGCACAATAAATATATAATTCTCATGTAGCTTTGGCAGCCCTACTGGTAATGTGCTAATTACTATCTCTTACTCTCCCCAAAGGATGAGAAACTCTACTCTTGAATTCAAATGTCATGGGACAGAACGTATTCAGTGTTATTCAAGGGATCATGCAAAAGTTCAGTGTTTCTTGCTGTTGTAGGATCAGAATTTTCTAGAAATTAGATTTTGAAACTGCAAGAGATGAAGGCAAACTTTCATGAATATTCTGCAAGTTTTAAAAATGCAATGGTATTTATTTTCCCCATTTGAAATCCTCACAGGTCTTTCTACTTATGTGCTTAAAAATCAAGAGCATCTTGTCATAGGAAGAAGCAATACGAAGATCAGTACCAATAACACACTAAATAACCTCTATAGAGTTGTTCTCTAATTATCATTTATCTACACTATCTACATTATATCATTTTCTTTACCTATCTTTCTTTCCTCAGCTTATGGATTGTTGTGAAGGCATATAAAGTATATTAGAAGTTTTTGTATTAAGGTTTTTTCCAAAGTGGCTGCAACATGTTAGCTCCGTTTTGAGGAGTAGCTGGAGAAGTGGTGGCAATGCAATGGTTTTCCACATCACTTGATTTTTAAGGGTTTCAATAGGTCCTATTGTATACAGAGAAATCCTCAATGTCTACAGAATTCTTCATGTAAACCCAGAGTAACCAGAAAAAGAGAGCACCACAAACAGCCAAGTGGCCAGGACATTCACCAGGAACGCTGGAGTTTTAGGTTTAGTTTCCTATATTTCTAGCTTACTTCCTCCAGGTGAGTGCCAATATATACACTCTTCTGGTCCCTTATCTCACCTGTTTTGGAGCTTTTCCAGCGTGTATTGACCTCCTCTGTCCCCAAACCTTTCAGCAGAGCCGTGACTCCAGTCTGGGTCACCTACACTGCATCCCAGCCACTGAGCTGTGCAATTCCATGTTTCTTACTGCTCTGGAAAATACTTAACTACTGATGTGAGGGAGAATAGCTCCACCAGACACTGGGAGGGCTGTGCAGCAGAACAGTCCTCACACCAGCAAATAAGGAGGGCCAAGATCTCCTCTCTGAACCTGAAGGTGAGTGACCTAGCATAACTTGCATCCATACGACACAACCCATCTTAACGCCTATGCTGGTTTATCCACAATGTGTTAGCACAGTTCTACAGCTTACAGAGCTGAGCTCCATGATGCTTCCTCTAATGTCTCCGGCATGGTGTCACTCCATCAAAGAATATATTTGAGTAGTTCTGGAAAAAAATCCCATAATATATCTATTGTCTTGGAAACAGACTTTACAGTTCAGGCCCATGTAATCAATACTTTCAGAAATAGTGGCTCTTGTTTTCCACACCACTTTTATGAACATTTTAAACTTTGCTCCTTCAACTTCCACTTGATTTAGCCTGATTGATAATATGCTGCCATCTACTCAAGTCACACTATCCAGAACTAACACACACATGCATAAAAGATGGAAACAAAGCAAACCCCATCTTTGCAGTCTAACAGAAATCGGATGGGTGGAATTGATTTCACCAGATGTAAGAGGCTATTGTACAGGCACCTGAATGTCAGGTTGTCACTTTAGGTTCCCCTCCCTGTCAGGAAGAAGTAATTGCCTGTATAATCAGATTCTTCTCAACCTAAAGTAGACATCCATATCATATTAAATCTTTTCCCAGTATGTGGATACTTGCATCTAGCTCAATTAAGAAAATGGAATGTAAACCAGATATTTATTATACTGCATGGTTTTGAGATACATATTTTAAAAATACCTGTGACTCAAGTAAGGTAGCCCCTGGCACTCCTGTCCTGGACTTGCCTTGCCTGACAGAGCTCCTGAACATGTGCAGACTGAGCAATGTTTTACAGTAAGAGACTATTTTAATTTTATTTTGAAAGGTAGCAAGCCTAATTCCATGTTAAGTCCCTTCTGAAAAACAAGGGATAGTCTCCAATTGTCCGTGTGTTGCTTTTGTCAGTGTTATCTGTTACCTATTCCAAACAAAGTGTTTGCTTGTCAATCTCTTCTACAATTACTTCTGTTTGAAATACCAAAGGGCTCCTTAGGCCTCATCTTTGCAGTGAGAACTCAGATAATGAGAACACAAACCTGGTGGTGCATACAATCAAGCAATAAATGAACCTCAGAAGGTTCTGCATTTTAGCTCTGGCAAGCATTGATGCCTATAAAGTGGCTAATCTTGCAGGAATTCAGGCACTTTCCTATTTTCATTTTACAATTTATGATGCATATTGGGACTCAAAACCCAGACTGCTACTAAAGTATGAAAGCAGTGAGATTCAGTCTAAGGTTTTAATAAACCTAGCAGCTGGGGTCTCCAGCCCACCTCTGACAGCGAGAGGAAGACCGACCACAGCAGAAGGAATCTCCAGTGGCAGGCTAACTGTGAGGTACTTCAGCTACAAAGGAAGACTGGGATTAGTTTCAGTGGTGAACTAAAAGGGAAAATGTTTTTCTGCAAACAATGCTGTTCTTTTAAAACAGGCCTCTCTCAAAAAAGAATTCCCCCCAGATATTTCAACTACATTTCATCTTTGAATGAGCTAGAAAGATTTTTTAAATCCAATTCTTTCTCTTCTTAATAGGTTTTGATATAGTCCATGATGCTGATAAGAATTTCTGCATTGCAAACGTATGCTATTCTTCTGAAAGTTATCTCTGCTGCAAAATGAACAGTGATGTTGTAAAGGGGAATGAATACGAGTTACAAAAAAATGGAGCATTGTGTATTTCCTCAAGGTTTATTTGACTATTCTATAAAGAGAATATACAATTCATGATTGAATTCTAAAAAGTGGGTCAAAAACATACAGAAAAGACACAACTATGCACTTGCTTCTTCTATTACAAACCATAGCAAATTTTTCTGTGACAGCTCACACGAAATGTTAAAATGTCATTTGGTAAAGCAGACTTGTGTTTGGATGGATATTCTGCTATAGTATGCATTCATTCCTGCAGCTCACAGGATTCATGATGACAGATGATTATGAAGCCAGAGGACTGTGTTTTGATTCACAAAGAACAAGGTTAGCATTGGAGCAAAATTTCCACAGCCAGCTGGGGAGCTTGAAGATACTCAGCTTGGCCACTGGCAGCTGCAACAAGAGTGGTTTCATTGCTCTGATGGTTTATGTTATACACCTCAGGAAACTGCTAGGTTACCCAGCCTAACAATGAGTAAAGAACCAGTTTTCTGACTTGCTGAGTCACTACACAGAGTCTAGAGAGACAGCAGCTGTCACAAATTACTGACGCCCCATTACACACCAAGCTGCATTTGGCTGATTCGATTACTCATCAGAAGGGCAAAGAAATTTCTGCCTGTCCTAGAATTACTTCAAGCAACCCAATATCAGACACTGACAGAGAACAAGTGACCATGATTTTTTCAAGTGTAGCTCACCTCTACAGTAATATAAAATGGGGGGTGTGTGTGTGTGTGTGTGCAGAGGGAATTATCCTTACTATAAATCCCAGTGGGGAATAAACAATTTCAATGAGTTCTGTGAAATCATTTCATATAATGCCATTGTGAATGGATTTCAGATGTCCCAAGACATTGTGTGAGGGGTTAGTAGGTGTTTTTAGATAGGCCTGCTCAAGAATTTCTACCAGAAGTGGAGGTTTGCGTGAAAATGTCACTGTGCAAAGGAAACTGATTTGCCAAGAACAAGTGTTCTTTTTGACAGAAAATCTTTTGCTATCCAAGATAAAATTTGTGCCTACAAAAATAAACAAGACGACAAGTATCAGTTCAAAGTAGTGAGCAGTGAAGTAGTTAGCACATAACCTGGGAACCTGATCTTGGCTCACTGCCAGGAAAAGATGGCCGTAACTAAAAGGCCATTATAAATCCTGTTGTAAGGCGCCCTTCACCTCTGACCCTGGAGTTATTCCACTTTGTGTAAATAACTAAATGCTTATAAGATCAAGGATTTGTAATCTGATCTATCATATTCTGGATAATTGACTTAATTATTCTGTCAGTGTCTCCGTCTCAATGAATATTTATGTACAATGCATAGTCTTAATAGGAGCTATCACCTAATCAATAGCCAGTGTGAAGACTGAAAGGGAGGTGAGGAGGAAATAGTCAGACTCATGTTCAGGCCCCCATTGTGGATCAAGAAGTGAGGTATTCAAATCCCTGTCTCCAGTTAGACAAATAAGCTCACTATTTTCTGGAAAAAGAAAGGCTCTTTCTCCCCGTCTTCAAAGAAAGCTGACTCAGGTTCTGCTTTTGACCAATGTAGCACAGGGGAAAAACAGCAAGTCACAAATTTCCGTGGGTGGAAAACCAGTTTCTCTCTAGCTGCATATATGCAGAAGCCAGGACATGAAGTTGGATTTTATATCCTTAGCTCTACACAGGTGTGCATGTTGACAAATCATCTGACCAAGGAGTGGATACGGTCACTTCAGTCACAACTGTGAAGAGCCATCCCTTGGTGAAATTATACAGCCAGTGGAGTGAATGCATCTTTGCCACAGTCACGCCGCTTACTGTAGATGTGGGTAGGTAAAAAGTCAGGATAGCAGCAAGCTGTGACTATGCTAACAATATGCTTATTTGTCTCCATTAACAAAACAAATGCCGAGCTGTGCACTGTCAGTATAAGGAAAAATACACTTGTATTACCAAAACACCTGTTGTTTATTTTAAACACCTCTTCCATCTTGTTTTGCAAGCTCTCTGGTGCAAGGCCTTCCTTGCATGCATACAACAAAAGGGGCACCTATCCCAGCCTGGAGCTGTAGATGTGACCCCTTAACATAAAATACAAGAACATAGACTCCAAACACTTCAGAATTAAAGAAGGAAAGCAATGCTATACTAAGAGTTCACAGAAAATGAGAAAGTTGTACTTATCATAGCCTCCTTAATTTTTTCCTAACTTGTCATACTGGGCCTAAGCATTTATTGTTCTCCTTTTCTTTATCTACAGCGTGCCAGAGTTCACAGCATTTTAAAGCCAGAATTCTATCAAGGCCTTTGGCTCCATTTTACAGCATATCACTTCATTGTCTATTAATAAAAAAGGTATACCTAGCAAAATTTCAAATGGTATATTTAGTAGCAGTCTTACCTGCTCCACCTCGTTGGCTGTGTATTGCATCGCTTCATTATGCTGCTCTTCCAACATTTCCAAGTTTAACTCCTCTAAGAATTCATTCCTTTCATCATCCAGCCACCCTTCTTCCAGCTGTAAATACATTAGTACATTATATTATGTGAGCAAGGACACACGCTACAACAGGGTAAACCCAAATGGCAATGCTTGACTAGTTCTTTTTATCATAATGATTCTCTTTAGAAAGCCAGGCAGTAGGAGTTCGCATCTCAAAAAGAGAAGAAGAAAAAGAAGGATAAAAAAAAAATGGGACTCTTACGCCTTTTATCCTTTCTTGAAACAGTATGACTGATTTTCTCTCATAATGAAGCAGACTGCACAGCACAGACATTATTTCCTTTCAAAAGGTATGAAAGGCACAGCACATAATCCTGAAGCTGTCATGTTCATTACTGCCGAGAGCCCCCGTGCTGAAAGAGTGGCAACGTTACTAATAGGGTTCGGAGGCAACTGGGCTCTTTCCTCTTAACAGCCTCCGCCCCAGCACCAGGCCCTGCTGCCGACACCTCAACAGACACCTTGTGTTTTATTTCTGTCACCGCTTTCCCAGGCACACAAACAAACTGTGGAGGGTGACAGAAAGATTTGGTGACTTGAAGGCAGGTTATTACTGTTCTTGTGGTGTACCTGGAAGCACGCTTACCCGTTTGTTTGGATGAATTTGCCTAACTGTAAGGTAACAGTTTGACTAGTGGAGAAGACAGCATTGCAAAAGGACAGGAGGGGAGGCTCCTTTCTGTCAAGTGAGAATACCCTCTTCCTTCAACCTTCATATCTTTCTAAACTGACCAAACAGACAACCCTGAACTTTAGGTCATTCTTCCCATTTTGTTCATTGTGCATGTGTGCACATGGCACCCATCCACTTGTATCTCTAATCCCTTGCCAGATGGCACACTGTGAAAAAGAAAATATTGGTCAGTGGAACTCCTGGCTATCATGATGAGATTGTAGCAGAAGGAAATGCTTATTGTTTTGTCGCTGGTGAAGGAACCAGAGGAAGAAGGTGACAAACAGATGCTAAGAAGTAGAAGTCTCGGTATTAGACAGTTACAGGAGTACCAACTATTCATGTCCCAAGACAGCAGGGCAATGGAACATGGGCAAACATCTACGGCAGAAGAAGTACCACTGCCTCAAAGCCAGGAGAGCTCTGGCCACAGATGCCTGTCAAAAAAGTTACACCAAATCAGCAAGTAGTAGCTCAAAGCTACACAAGGAATGACTGATGCTGTAAGTACCGTCAGGAAATTACTGTTTCTTTCAAAAACTCTGATGTATTTTCGCCCATGCCAATGAACACTTTCTTCCTACAAAGAACATAATCCTTCACAATTTGCCTTGGCAAAACCAGCCTCTAACAGTCTGGGATTAGGAGGCTTTTTTTCTTTAGTGCATGTAATTTTTATGTTTGTCCTTCATGGGACTTTCAAACCCTTGAACATCTGTTGACACTAGTTTTGATTACTTGTCTTGTTTGTGTCCTCCCTTCCACCCCACCTCTCCCCCAAGGAAAGCATGAACACAGTCTTCCTCTACCATAAAGGACACAGCTGATTTTCCAACATTTGAGGAAATTGCAGAGATTAACAAATCTGGAGGATGAAAGATGAATCTCTCACTTGGGCAAATCTGATGCTTTGATTGGGGCAGACCCAGTACCTAGCTAATGGGAATGCTTATGTTATGTTACAGCTTTCAGAATAAAAATAATACATGGCTTAGTATACATGTGCACTACATACACCGTGGGCACATACACACATGTGAATGGACACACCTGTGACATTTCTTTACATATTAAATACTGTGCGCTCCGCTGGTGCTCTGTTTCAAAACTTAATTATTCATCGGCATGCACTGCACAAAGAAATGGTCAGATAAGTTTTTCTTCCCTGTTACCAAATGAATGTGCTCAGCAGTCACCCTTCAAGATTGCAATACTGCCATTACCATTTTCTATCCAGAAATGAAAGCCTGCCTTTTACCAGAATCAAAGCAACACACAAGCAGAAATCAGTTTGTGGACAGCCCGATTTCTGACACACTATGGCTTTTTCTTCAGTTTTGTATGAATATTTTCCTAAACCACATAAATTAAACAAAAAACCAACAACACCAAAGGCCCAAACCCAAACCAAAACACACTTCTATAATTTGAAAGGAGGATCCATATGGGAAACTATATTGGTACAGTTAAGTAATTTCTTATCTCATATTGATGTAACTTTTTCATAATGAGCAGTCTAAACAAAAAACAAAGAATGAACTTTCTCTGGACATGTATTTTGTAAGTGGCTGGGTTTCTGTTCCCTACTGAGAAACAAAATCTTAGTGACAAACAGTAATAATAATAATAAAGTAACCCTTTTAAAACTTCTGCAACTTCCACTGAGGGCTACAATTTTGCAAAATAAACTTGATACATGGCTTTTTTTTTTTCCTGTATTATGTGACTGGTTTTATGGGAACTGTTTAGATTCTTGAAAAACATCAAGGAAATGAATGCTGAAATAAAATGAATCTTTTATAATTACTGCATTCAAGTAGAGATTCCAAGTGGCACTGAATTACACTTACTCAATTTAATTTATATAGCGTATGCAGCCAGTGAGACTGAAAATACCAGATCAATAGCATGAGAGAGAAATGGTAACATAACCAGTTCTGAACTGTTGGCAGATGGAGAGAACAGTGACAATATAATGTCTTTTTTTTTTTTTT